>BSBK01000077.1:0-600000 GCA_027943335.1 Chamaecyparis obtusa
CAATAATGAAGATAAACCCTTTCTTTCAAGTGAAAATTTAAATGAACTATGTAAATAATCTTTTTGAAAACATATACCTAGAGGAGAGATATCTTTTCTCATTCACATTTATTTCATCTAACTTTAAAAGAAGAAAAAAAAAAAAACATCAACAATAATATATTACTTCAAAATAGGGGAAATCAATACTCATTCTCATGACATTTAAATTCAATAGTTGGAAAGAATAAATTAAGCTATTACATTTTCACAAGCATCACAATGCTAGGCTTTTCACATAGCCATCTTTAAACTGATTTACACAAATGCTCAAAGCCAAATAGCCAAAAGACATATAAGAGGTAGTTCCAATCTTTCATCTAGCTCCAATGAAAATAGCAAGATCTGACAATCAAAATCTGCAAAACAAAACAATGGACCATGGAGGCTCACCACCCAACCTAGGCCATTTCATGGCCACCCCCGAGCTAGGGGAAAACAAAGATGGATAGGGTCTACATGCATTCAAAAGTTACATAAACACACATAAACCAGCAACTCACATAACAACAAATTCCCTTTTCCCAAGGCTTAGCACAACCGTGTCACCTTGGACCATGGTAGGGTGAAGGTGGAAGCTACTCAACTAGGGAATCCCAATACAAAGGAAATCCAGCTTCAACAAGGCTTCAAAATCTGCACAATATGCCTTCACAAGGCCATAGTAACAACCATCCACCCTTCTCATACTCTTCACCATATCCACACCCTTATGACTCCCAAAAGTATACACAAAAACAATAGGCACATAGATTCCCATACATCCATGCTTTATCCCCTTCCTCCTAGAGGAAGGACTCTACACTAGAAAAGTAGTCCCAACTCATGCCCTTCACCCATCAAGGCTCTCTTCCCTCCCAAGGGTGAGCTTGGCCTTCCACAACCCAAGAAACCATGTACAAAAGAAAATACACATACAAGAAAGGATAAGAAGACAAAAATTCTTACAAAATCAATTAGCAATCACACAACATAGAAAATGTAAAAGAATTGTGCATAGCAATAAATGCAAGGATTTCAAGATCCAATCTTGATCCAAGCTTAAGGCAAGAAGGTTGAGGTTGAGCTTTCCAACTAGTATCCTCCTTTGCAAAGCAACACCAAACTCTTCAAGCACAACAACATCCAAAATTTTCACAACTCTCTAGTCTCCAAGAATTGGAGAGTGGGCGCCTACAATTTTGCCTCCATCTCCTTAAGAAGACCAACCCTCACCCCCTCAAAACAAAAGAGGGAAAAATTCAAATGAAGAATTGCTCTTCCAATTCGTCACTTTTCAAAAGGGCATCTTTTGGAAGGGCCAAAAATAGTCAAAAACCATCACAATAGTCAAAATTTGACCCCCAACATATGACACCACTATGGGGTAGTCTATTTTTAACCTCCACTATCATAAATGGTCATTAAAAGCCACTCAAAAGACCACTCAAAGAATGAATCCGAAAATGAAAAGGAATCCCACTCATGGCCCCCCTAAAAATAGATACCACTTACACACATTAAACACTTGAGCATGCCAACTCACAAGACATGTGTCAATTGACACCACAAAAAATCCATTACATATAATACACATGGCATGCCAAGTATACTAAATAATAAATTAAAATAAACATAATACAACAATTACATTCATGCATTACTTCACAAAATTTACACTTTACAATGAGGTTAATTTCTCCTCTTGGAGATAACCTTGGCTTAACAGGATTTTACAAATATCCATCTTTGATTTTCCTCAAAATTTCCATGGTCTTACCTGGACACTTAACAAAGCATTAGTAGCTCATGAAATGTCAAATATATATATGTAAATACAATACATCTAACAATCACATTCTTAACATCATAATTTCTAACTGTATTTCATAATAATTTCGATCATATCAACATTGCATTTCTAAAGCACATAAAGTTAGGATTAAGACAATACATGGTAATCCATTTAGCATAATAGCCATGATCATTTCCCATAAATTTTCCTAACATAAATGTAACATCAAGATATCATATATAAAATCAAAGATGTATCAATTACTATGCTCATAACCTACTAAATAGCATTAAAGTGAAGGTCATATATCATCATCACACACTCATAAATCATCACATAGTATCATAATAAAATATCTCCATCTCAATAGTCCAACATAATAAAAATAAAGTGTCATCATGAGTCTAAAGATGGAAAATAATCTGCTATGAACCGATGTCACGGGGTGAGGCCTCACGGGAAGATATCAAATTTATATTTGGACAAGACTACTCCAATGATGCCTCAGATATCCAAGAAAGCATCCATTGAAAGTACATTAAGGATTATATAACATTGGAATTGAAGACCTTTAGAGATAATATTCAAATGAGGGTACATGATTCCAGAGAGCATTGTGAAAAAGTATAAGGATACAATATGCTTTATGGTTGAAACTGATACAACTTGTGTGGAAGCTATTGAACCAAGAACTAAGTGGATTCATCCACTTGGTTATGAGGTAGAGGAATAGGTCCTTGAAGCATATGCATAGGTATTAATTTCAGTCCCCAAAGATCCTAATGAACCTAGATGAGGAACATATGAGGAGAAGACAAGAGAAGTAGATGCAAAGCTTAACAGTGTAGCAACAAAAAGAAAGGTTGCCAAAGTCACATTAGAAATCTTAAGGATTCATGGTGTATCTCAAGCTGACCTTGATAAAGCAAGGGATGAAAATATTGCTTTGGAACTAAAGAGAACACATGCAACTAAGGAAGAATCACATGACCCCAAGATGAAGAAGATAAAAATTGAAATAGATGATAGTCAAAATGATATAACTAATGACACTCCTTTTGTGCCCAAAGAAATGTGTAATTCTAATGCTCCTCGGGAGTATAAGCCAATAGCCAAAATGAAGAAAGAAACCAGCACTAGTCATCCATCCTCGCAAGCTACAAGGAGCAAGATAAACATTCAAGAACCTCCTAAGCTAGGATTCAAACCAAGCCTTAAATTATTGAGCACAAGAATTGTTGATGAAGGCAGAATTGATCAAGTAGGGAAGTTTTATGAAACATACAATGAGATTGACAAATCAAAAATATATGATATGATTGTTAAACATGTGATAAAGTTCAAGAAGATAGTTCTTGAATTGAAAATAGAAATTCCAAATAAATTATGGGAGATAATGGATGCCTTGAAGAGACAAGCCACTAATGAAGACTTCAAAATAAGGGAACAAATTCTTGGTTCCACTCTTCTAGTATGTTCTATTGAAGAAAAGTCACTATTGTTGAATTTGGTGAAGCCGCACTTAAGTCCAAAGATGAGAACACTACACCTCATGAACAAAGACTATGATTTGATCTCTAAGGAAATAGAGAAGGCATTTGAGAAGGTATTCTTAGAACAATGCATGAAACCTATGTCTACGCCCATCTCTCAAGTACCTAGTAAGCAAGACAAAGTAGCAGGGACTATCAAGGTATAGTATACAGGTCCTTAGGATTTAGCACCTATAGTGGAAGTACAAATAGAGTTAGATAAATCTAAACCCATGTTAGAATCACTCAAGGACAAAACCATTATCATTGATAATGTGGAGATAGCCATGGCGGCCACTAACATAGAATTAGACAAGTTTGAAGAAGCTTTTGTGAGCACACAAGAAGCTATATTTTATGTAGCAACACACCTCCCACTCATCAAGAAGAGGTATTGATTGAAAATATATCAGATGATAAAGAAGAAGATAAAATAGAAGAGGAAGAAATGAAAAAAAGAAGAAGAAGAAGAAAAAGAACAAGAGGAAGATGAAACTTCTGCTGAAATAGCCAAGGTAAAACTAGAAGTGATGGATAGCACTCCCATCACTCCCTCCTCAGCATTGTTGTCAAGTTTGACACCTGACACATCTAGTTTGGACTAATGGAGAGAAGAAGACCTGATTAAGTATAGTGTCCTAGCTATGGAGAAGGAAAAGGAGAAACAAGTAATGAGAAATCCTCTCCTTGTGGAATCAGTGAAAATAATGAGCAGTTTATTGCCTACGGACATGAAAGTATATAAGGTACACTCGGTTGATGATGTGAGTACAATTATCTCACAATTCAAAATTAATTTTTCAAACCTTGAAGAATCTACATCCAAAGTTATAGAAGAAAAGAACCTGAAGAAAATATTGAATGAGTTGATGAGAAACTTTGCACTAGATCTAAATTCACTCAAGACAGGACAAGCATCGTTAAAATAATTTGTTGATTGAGGAAGGAAATTCATTATAGACTACATGGATCAGGATAAGCTTACTAATGCCCATATTAAGAAAATACAAGAGGCTGAAGCTATGATTGAGGAGGTGAAGATTTTAGTGAAAGACACATCCACTGATGTGAACATGTGCAACAATATCTACCAGGGTCAGATGGAAAAAATTGAGAAGGCAGAGAAAGAGATGGCAAAGATAAGATCTAGACAGACTCAGTTGAGGAATGCTCTTGCGCCCTCACTAGACATTTTCAATCAAAACATCAAGGAGATTAATGCCACAATGGTAACCTATGATCAAGGTCTAAGAATAGATTTGAAGAAGATGGAGAAGCTTCAATATGCTTTATGCGCCCATCTCCAGATAGTTAACTCCTTGATAAGTTTTTGGAAGAAGGAGATCCAGAACCTTAAGATAGCATATCTAGATGTTTTCCCTAAGTAATTATGTAAAAATACATGTTTTTGGTACACCTTTGTCATTAATGTCAAAGGGAGATTGTATATAGAATATGTATTATAATATGTATAGGGAGATATAAGATTATGTATAAGAAATGTATAGAAGACAAAAGTTTTTTGTGTTAAGGGACAGTTAGCAACTTGGCCATATTCCTTTGTTGCCATCAATGAAAAAGGGGAAGATTGTTGGAAAGTTGTCTATACTGAGCTATATGACTAGATATAGTGTTGTCATTATGGAAACAAAGTCATATAGCAGTTTGGAGTCAGCCCACTTAATGTAAAGATCAGAATTCAGTTAAGTGTTGAAGACTAGACAGTGTACAAAGTTCCTACAGCTTAGAGCATCAATGCACATGCGTACAGATGAATTATGCTATGCTCCTTGGAAGTTAAGTTTTTTATACTATAATCATGCTTAGTCTATGAGGACATAAGTATATTTTCAAGGATGAGAAAGTTATAGTCAGTTGAAGTTGCACAGCCATTGTGTACCAGCAGAGAATAGAGCATGGAGCCAACAGTTAGCATTTTGGTTTGCAATTATAATGAAATATTGTAAAGGCTATGCACCCATTTTATTTAGGTTTCTGACATGTTTATATGTATAATTGTAAGCACACTTAAACCAATTCATTTGGAAGCATTGTATGTAATAGTTCTAAGGGCCGACCTAGTTTTCTAGTTTATATGAGCATATAAATATAAGGTGCGCCCATTGTATTTGGTATGGAAGTTGAAATAGAGTTTTGATAAGAAGAGAAGAAGTGTGAAAAGACACTAGAATATGTATTATAGATTTATTATAGGTCAAAGCATCAGTGCATCAAAGGAACTGATCTAACAAGTAGTGTCATAGTGAGAGTTCATCCAACAGATATAGTGTGTATCTGAGATCAGAAGGTTGTAGCCTTCACCACTTGAGTAGTGAGCTCTAGGATAATGCATCCTCTCCCCTAATAGGGAAAATTTTAAAAGACTCCTAACAAGGTCTGACCCTTAACAAGGTCTACTGTACTTAAAGCATTATAAAGCTACTCCTAACAAGGTAAAAGATCTTCTAACAAGGATCACAAAACACTAGTGCAGAATATTAGTGGGTGTCAATTCCCACTGGGGTTTTTACCTATTTGGGTTTCCCCATAATCATATTGGTGTCATGTGTTGATTTCATGTTTCATGTTTATGTGAATGTTTATTTCATTACTTAAGCATTTAACTTCAGCATAAAGATTAAATGGAAAATTTAAAATACAGTGAACACTGATTCACCCCCCCCCCCCTCTCAGTGTTCCCATTCCTAACAAGGTTTAGGTGTGTTATCTCCAAATCTAACCATGCCACTATTATATTTTTCTAGATGAACAAACCTATCTTTATCACCTGTCATGTGATGTGAACAACCACTATCTATGATCCAATTTGTCCTTATGTCTGCTTGTGAAATCAATGCTAACTTTTCTTCCTTTTTCTCATCTTCATGGATTATTTCATTATTCATTTTCTTTATGATATCAATGAAACCAATTTCATCTTCATCTGAATCATCATCTAATACTCCATCTCCAACATAGTAACATTCATTTGAATACTTAAGCTTGTAATCATTTTTGAACTTTTTAGCTCTTGTAGGGCACTTAGATGCAAAGTGACCAATCTTATTACATGAAAAGAATTTAAATAGAAATTGACCTTCATATTTCCCTTTTCCTTTATTTTATCTTTTAGAAATCATAGAAATGAAATTATCTAGTGCTTTCTCTTCATCATCATCATCATCAAAATTGCCAAAAGTGTTTGCAGATTTCTTACCATGGACTGATGCTTTGAAGGCTATCTCACTTTTAGGTTCTATCTTTAATCTTGAAATCTCAAAAGATGAAATTTTATTGATCAAGGTCTCTCTTTTGAAATTTTATGTAAGTTGCATGGTCTCATCAAGGATTTTGATCATTCTTTCATACACTATTGTGAGAGTAGTCATTAAATTATCCATAATGTCTTCTTCTGAGATCTCTCCACCATTGTTCTTGATTTTTGCAACTGCTTCATTAATCCTTTGGTTATAAGCTCTAATGTTTTCTTTAGGTAGCATTCTCTAATGCATTGTATCTTTTCTTCCAATTTTTTCTGCACGTATCCTTTTCTTGTTTATCTCCTTCAAACATGTCTTTTGGGTGCTTCCATATCATGTAGGAAATGTCTACTTTCTTTATCTCTGAAAAATCACTATCAGATAGGGCACTGATAAGGGCTTCTTTTTCTATTGCATTCTGATGGAACAAATCCTTCTGCTTTCTAGTAGCATCATATTTTTTAGATCTACTAGAGAGGGGATCTGAACTTCTTTGATAGCCACTTCAAAAACATCAAAAGAAATGCACTGCAAATGTGTCATCATCTTGCTCTTCCAATCAAGATAATTCTCTCCATCAAAGTTAGAACTATGTTTTCTAAAGAATTCCATCTAATCAACCTCAAGTTGTTAAAATTTCTCTTTGAGGCACTTGGCTCTAATACCAATTGTTAGGAATAGTCCAAAGAGATAACTAAGAGAGGGGGGGTGAATCAGTTATCTACAAGTTTCAATTCTTTATCCAATTAAGTATACTTAAACATAAAGCATAAATAAAATGAAAGAACACTTGAACACAACACCAATATTTTGGTTATAGAGAAACCCAAATAGGTAAAAACCTCAGTGGGAATTGACACCCACTAATAATCTGCACTAGTGTTTTATGATCCTTGTTAGATGATCCTTAACCCTATTAGGAGTTTTCTATACAATGTATTTTGTATAGTGACCTAGTCAACTAGGATCGTACCCTATTAGGAGTCTTTTATAATTAACCCTGTTAGGGGTGAGGACGTAATGTCTGAGAGCACAGTACTCAAAGGGGTGAAGGTTACAACCTTCTGAATATCATATATACACTATATCTAGATCTTGGTGAACTGTGCTTAGACCTTCTATTTAGATTAGTTCCAATGTATATCACAAAATATTTACTTGGTCATATAGACCTTCTATTGATGGCTCAACACTTCGCACACTCTGCTCTTCTCTTCACAATCAAATCAGAACCATGCTTTAGCAATCACAAATGACTACCTATAAATATCTTTCATCTAAATGATATAATCAAGTCAGACTATTAGAACCACCTTGAAATCATAGTATAGAAACCATAACATACTCCAATAATAATTGTGCCGGCTCTACTAAGCACGCAACATGATCTGGGACCTGTCCAATCTTAATAAATGTACATGCACACTACACACTGTCGGCTCTACCAAAGTAACTAAAAATTTCTCTTCAAGCTGAATTACATCATGCACTCTTATGTGAATATTCTTATCTCTTCTCCAATCCTTATTCCAAGGGTGCATACTGAAATGATAAGCGCAACTCCTAAACCAATATAATCTCTGTTAGCTCTTTTGAATAAACACAGGAGACTACTATTGGTGAATAGTGACTACATAACTTCACTTCTATTGATCATCAGACTCTATGTCCATGATTGTAACATCACTAAAATGTCTTCATCACATATCCAAATGTGAAAGGCTCCATGATGACTATATGGACAATCACTCACAGAACACTATCTATAACTCTTTCAGGAACACTGTTGACACAAGCTACTACATAATTGTCTATACTAATAATTAACATCTACATCCATGATATCATGCTAATAACATGTCCATTCTACATATACTCAAGTCTTACTACATAAGTCTTCCATGCATGCTACTTACCATTTGTTGTCATCAATGACAAACATACAGTCATCAGTACTGGTTTGCTGGCAAATCTCCAACAATTCTGAGTTCTTTTCTCTCTTTTTTTGGTTATAAGAATCATTAATATATATGGGAATCATTGAATTGTAATGAAATTTTGCGTAATATAATATTATTTTTTTTTGTTTAACTTTTATATTAAATGTTTCCAATCTTTATCATGTAATGGTGACTGGTTCAAACTTCATGGATAAGGTATTGTTGAGTGCATGACTTCTAAGTGAATATAGTTAATGATTATATTCATTAGTGTGTATTAATATTTTAAAATCATGACAACCATTGGATTACAAGAGATGAACGGTTGAAGTTCTATTTCAGAAGTACTGTGTGTTTCAAAAACCTTTTTTGAAAACTCATTCCAGAAATGAGACACGTGTAATTCATTGCAAAGATTATGTATCATGTGAAGATAAAACATAAATAGATTCCATAATTTTTTTTTAAATGATACATTTATTGAAAGGTTTTTATAATTTCATTTTTAAAAACCTATCGACTCATAGCAATAGAAAGCTAAAAACAAATGTTGAACTGTCACCAGATATTTCAAGACTGTAACTTGTGAGAGCCTCAGTCATTCTAACTTCTATCTATGAAGATTTTAAAATTTAATTTTGGGTAAGATATCTAGCCTAATGCATCTTGATTTTATAGTGTCAAAAATTTAGTTTAACTTGATTTTGAAATTTTAATTCTTGCAAGTATAAAGCCAGTCTCCAATTGGGGTTTTCTTAAATTAGTTAATTATTATCTATGATTTTGTTAGTAAGTATCTATTATTCTATGATTTTGCATTCTTCTAAAGAATAATGGGGAAAGCAAAAAACTCAAGGCCAAGGGAAATCTTTAATAGACTTGAGAAAAATAGTAGAAATCCCTGCTTTCACTGATGAGTTTCACAATATTTATGATCTTGATATCAATGGTGAAAGGAAAGTTATTGAAATTAAACATACATTGTGAAGTAACGCAACTGGGCCAAAGAGGTGTGAATTTATAAAATTTAATTTAGCGATAGGTACAAAAATGAATAAAGTTTCATCGTGGGATGTTGGTTTGGGTTGCATGTTGTTACCCAAAGTTTTCCCTTACCTATAAATTGTCTTGATTCATGCAGAAAATTATGATGAAGAAAGAAAATAAATTGTGAATAAAAATAATCAAGAAGAAATTTTATCAATAACCTAGGAAGAATTTCTTAGTTTTCTAGACCTAGGGTTTGACCAACAAAACTATAATGTCCATATTGACCTAGGATTGTTGGCAGAGCAATATGAGGCATTCACGCCAAATGAAAAAGATTCATTTATAAAGGGTCTAATAGTTATAGAGGCAAAGGCTTTATTGGGTGAGAACCATAAGCCTCCTTATGATTTTAACATTTTTGTGCCATGGCTTCAGGATAATATATTCTCACTAGCATTTTGCCTAGGACTGGAAAACAATAGGGAAATGGGTGCTAGCATTCTTCAATTGATTTGGGATATATATTGTTTTAATGAACCAATAAGATATAATTTTTTTGGGCACATGGTTCAATCGATGCAAGAATAATTAGCATTGATTAAAAGAGGTAATTCTAAGACATTTAGGTTCACAATCTACTTGTGCTATCTTCTGCTAGCAAATCATGCTATAATATTAAGGAGAAATGAAAACAAGCTTGAAATTCAGAGGGGGTCAGTACTCCAATATATAAATGGACACCTCAGATAAGGATGTATGATAAAAAAAGGAATTACAGTAATTTTGTAGACTTCCTTTTGGCACCATTGTACAAAAAAATATCAAGCACTCCAATGCCTAGATTGTCTACTTCATGTAGAGATTGCATCCAACTTGGAAGCACAATTCAATTGGTTGACTGGTACTTAATTGAAGAATACATTGTGCTAAGGTTTTCCAAATCAGAACTACAACCCCACAAACTTCCAATGCATGTGACAGAGAGGGTGTTTGCAATAGAATATGTACAAAAAATAGAGAGCACAAATAGACTCTTCACTGGCCAGTCAAACAAGAGCATATTCCCTTCCTTACCTTTCTCAATTGGAGGGTTAACATTTGAGAGAAAGGCATTCAAAGTGGAAATTTTTTTTATAGAATTTTTTTAATTTTATTTAGAGTGGTACTTGAAGTATGATCCACTCAACGTCATTCAAACAATGCTTGTTGCTAATAAGAACTCTAAAAAATTATTTCAACATGAAAGTAAACCATTGCTAGAGAAGTTGAAAAACAAGGATAGTTGGGATGACATTACAAAAGAGATGGAGAAAGTTTCCATTGAGGAAAAAAATTTAGTTGAATAGTTTTCATCACAAATTATGATATCAATAAACCAAAGCATTGTACAGCTTAGAATGTCCTACAATTTATACCAAAAAGTTGTGCATCCATAAAAAAAACATACCAAATAAAATAGAAGAAGATTGTAAGGATATAAAATGGACTTGAATGAAAATGACTTCTTTTTAGAGTATGAGAAAGAGTCTTGGTGAGCCAAAGACTAGTGCAAATCAGGTTGACATAGAGGAGAATATAGAGTTTAGAAGATTGTAGAATATGGATCATCTCACCATGACATACGACAATAGTGATCAAGATGAAAATGAAGAAAATGATGATGATAATCCACCAATTACGTTTACTCCATCCAGTCAGAGTGGAGTCACCGAATACCACAAAGAAATATATAGAAAAGGGGAAATCATTATGGAAAAAATGGGTTATAAAGGTGGTGGCTTGGGTCCCATGGGAGAAGGCATCTAGATGCCAATTTTCACACCAGATGCACAAAAAATTGATCATGGTGTAGGCCTTGGGATTAGATTTGGAGTGGATCCATTAGATTCATCAAGAACCACTACACCCACAACAACATCAATTGCCACGGGTGGGATTGGAGAATCTACTGCTAATAGGTCTAGTAGTGGCACTAGTGCTAGTGGGACTAAGCAAGTTATACAAAAAGTTCCCTCTCTAAAGAGGCCAGTAGAATCTACATAGAATTCCATAGAAGAAGATAGTGTCAAGAAGCAAAAGGTTTCTAGATCATTGACACTCGATCCTAAATCATTGTTTGCACCCTCTAAAATATTAAATCCTCAAATAACATTAGTTAGATAAACAAGCATTGCAAGCTTTGGTTCACCTTTCAAACATTTAGTTCCTTCTACAAAACTAGATTTTTGTTTCAAATATTTCTATATTAAATTTGTAGAAACAACAACCAAGAATAAGGAAATAAAGAAGACATTTCAAACTGTTGCCCTTACTATAGCTGCAGAGGAACAACATGCATCCAAGAGGGTTTTTCTAACATATGACCCAAATAGAATAATGATGGAGTTCGGTTTTTTTATTCCACCCAAAAAAGATGGAAACCTGCCAGAGAGTCAGATAGATTTGTATAAATTTCAAGTTAGCACTCTCGAAATGGATTTTTCCAAAGTTAAAAATATTGGCAAAATCAATGTGTCAAAGGCTACAAACCAATTGGTCTACAATTTACAGCTAAAGGTGGAGAGAGAGACAAGTAAGCTCAAGAAAAATATAGAAAATTTACAAGCATACATTGCCAATGAAAAAGAAAAGAGGAAACCTTCAGATAACGGTTTAAAAGAATTATAGAAAAAGATTAAAAAATCAGCCTCTACATCAACAAATACAGAGCAGGAACATGTAGAGGTAGTAGTGAAGGAATAGGAGTAGGCAGAGCTGAAGGAACATGCATAGGTAGAGCTAAAGATACTGAGGGGAAAATTGGAAGAAAATAGTAAAAAATTAGAGGAAGAAACAATCACTTCACAAAAGTTATTTAAAACCGTGGAGAGTAATGTTGCCTGTAATCGGGAATTGCAAAAGAAATTTCACTCTCACATGGATAAAGCCAATCATTGGGAACACAAAGCATTGGAAGAGAAAAATAATTGTGAAAAAATGGTAGAATAACTAAAGAACGAAAATAATACAACTCAAACTTTAACAAATACTAGTAAAAATTTAGTGAAGATTACAAAAGAACAAATTTGGGGCCAAATATTGGGGATGTCTCATAGCTTGTGTGAGTGGTTTGAAATGCTTCAAATTATGACAGTATGTTATTGGAAGCTCCATAACAACATTGAACAGAACATGGATGTTGTCGAGAAATAAAATAATGCAAAAGATATTATGCAACAACTCTATAGTAAGAGTGAGAGTTATCTATCAAACAAGGGAATTAGCACCTATCTTGATGCCTCAGTAAAGGTATCAAGTATCATTAGAAAATGTGAGAAGATAAGGGAAGCATAGGAATTGGATGACAAAGCTAAGAAGAAGATCACAAAGATGGAACAAAGGAAAGAGAATTTGGAAAGTATTTTTTTACCAAAGGGATTTGATGCAAATAATTTCATTGGAAGAGAAACTTACAAAATAAGGATGTAGGACAAAATAAATACTGATTTACAGTTTCTTCCTACAAACATATCTCCTAATACATTCATGGATTTTATCAAACCAATGAGAATGTTGAATGGAGTTTTAGAAGCAATAGTTATGTCAAGTCACACTTCCAAATATGAATTGCTAACGAAGCTGCAAGAGTGTGACTATACTATGAACCAAATTATTCTACCATTAGAGGATATTTGGACTAGACTACTAACATTATTGAGAAAAGATTGCTCTAAAGTTTGAACTATTGTAAATTCTAATGAATTGCAAATGAATACAAAACAAATTATGATCTATGTAATTTTCATGTTTTCCAATTTAATGTTACTCTATTTTATTTGGGTATTCTTAGTTGATTTACTCTGTTATATGCTATTGGAACACAAAATTCCATTCAGGAATTTCAAATATGAATGATAATTGATGATACGATAAAAACTATAGTAATGATACTCTTTGTTCTCAAATTTTAATGATGAAATAGAATACATTATTTATTTTCTAAAATGAACATTGAATCATAGGATATAGTAGTTAATAATTTCAAAAAATACCTATTGATTTCTACTGCTAATTAAGCATAAATTTCCTAAATTTTCCAATTCATCTCGATGTCATCATCATCATCTAATTCTGGTATACCAGTTCCTTCATTGTTCTCTTCATTTTCATTTTTGTCTTCTTCACTTTCACCTCTGCTTCTATGAATCCCACTCCCATCGCCACCTATTGTTGTCCCACTCAGAGTCAAAGATTGGTTAATGGTGTTGCCCAACCCTCTTCTTTTGCATCTTTTCTTCCATATTTTAATTTCTTTTTTATAGGAAAAATTATTGACATCATACCTAGATGTGTAGACCCTCAAGAATGTTTCCAAATTCTTATTTATTTTATTTCCTAGCTTTTATTTTAGGAAGCCCAAATCATTGAAAACTCTCTCATCCTCTACCAAACCCAATATCATGGTTTGACATAGATCAACAAGCTTGAAGAACTTTAAAATTTAATCACACAATACTGTGCTATGTTTTAGTTCTATCCAAAGCCTTGTTACTGAGCCCTCTTCATGTGGGGTATGCATTATTTGATATTGATGCTTCATAGTCCTTGCAAAAGTGCCTGATTATTGTCTAAGAGGACCCTCATCTAAACTTCCATTGATACTCACTCCATTGAATTCTACATATTTTCAAAATTCCTTTATCAAAGTCAACAACCTATTACGATAATCTTCCTTATAGTTTAAGCGCCAATATTGAGGAAACACAATTTCCATGGCCTCAAGTATTTTTTCATATGGGAATCAGGATCTTATTTTAGCAACAACCTTATAGGCTATGTGTTGGAGATTTGCCAGCAAACCAGTGCTAACTATATGTTTGTCATTGATGACAACATATGGTAAGTAACATGCATAGAAGACTTATGTAGTAAGCTTTGAGTATATGAAGCATGGACATGTTATTAGCATGATATCATGGATGCAGAGGTTGATTACTAGATTAGATAGTTATGCAATAGCTTGTGTCAACAGTGTTCATGATAGATTTATAGATAGTGTTCTGTGACTGATTGTCTATATAGTCATCATGGAGCCTTGTGCCTTTAGATATGTGATAAAGAAATGTTATTGGTTTTCCAATCATGGACATAGAGTCTAATGAATAGTATAACTAGAGTTATGTTGTCGCTATTCACCAGTAGTAGTTTCCTATGTTTATTCAGAAGAGCCGACAAAGATTCTATTGGTTCAAGAGTTGCACCTATCATTTCGGTATGTGCCCTTGGATTACAGATTGGAGAAGTGCTAAGAATGTTTGGTTAAGAGAGCATGATGTAATTCATCTTGAGAAGGAAGTTTCAATTACTTTGGTAGAGCCAAAAGTGTGTAGCATGCATCTACATTTATTAATATTGGGCAAGTCCCAGATTGTGTTGTGTTCTTAGTAGAGTTGACAGAATTATTATTGGAGTATGTTATGGTTTCAAAATATGATTTTAAGGTGGTTCTAATTAGCTGACTTGATTATATCATTTAGAGGAAAGATATTTATAGGTATTCATTTGTGATTTCTAAAGCATGGTTTAGAGTTGTTTGTAAAGAGCAGAGCAGAGTGTGCAAAGTGTTGAACCATCAGTAGAAGGTCTATGTGACCAAGTGAAGAGTTTATGCTATACATTGGAACTAATCTAGATAGAATGTCAAAGTGTAGTTCTCCAAGATCTAGATATAGTGTGTATCTATTATTTAGAAGGTTGTAGCCATCACCCCTTTGAGTAGTGTGCTCTCGGACAGTGCATCCTCACCCCTAACAGGGTTAATCATAAAAGACTCCTAACAGGGTCTAACCCATGACCAGGTCACTGTACTAAATATATTGTAAAATAACTCCTAACAGGGTTAAGGATCTTCTAACAAGGATCATAAAACACTAGTGCAGATTATTAGTGGGTGTCAATTCCCACTGAGGTTTTTACCTATTTGGGTTTCCCCATAACCAAAATATTGGTGTTGTGTTCAAGTGTTCTTTCATTATGTTTATGCTTTATGTTTAAGTATACTTAACTAGATAAAGAATTGAAACTTGTAGATAGCTAATTCACCCCCCCCCCCTCTCAATTATCTCTTGGGACTATTCCTAATAATTGGTTTTAGAGCCAAGTGCCTTAGAGAGAAATGTTAATAGCTTGAGGTTGATCAGATGGCATTCTTTAGAAAAGACAGTCATAAGTTTGATGGAGAGAATTATCTTGATTGGAAGAATAAGATGATGATACATTTGCAGTGCATTGTCTTTGAAGTTTTTGAAGTGGCTATCGAGGAAGTTGAGATCCCCTCTCTAGTAGATCTTGCAAAGGATGATGCTACTAGCAAGCAAAAGGATTTGTTCCAACATAATCGAATAGCAAAAGAAGCCCTTATCAGCACCTTATCTAATAGTGAGTTTTCAGAGATAAAGAAAGTAGACACAACCTACAAGATATGGAAGCACCTAGAAGACATGTTTGAAGGAGATAAAAAAGAAAAGAATGTAGGCAGAAAGACATGGAAGAAAAAGTACAATACATTGGAGATTTTACCTGAAGAAAAGATAAGAGCCTACAATCAAATGATCAATGAAGCAGTTGCTAGGATTAGAAACAATGGTGGAGAAATCTTATAAGAAGACATCATGGATAAGGTAACAACTACCTTGACACCAGAATATTAGAACAAGATAAACATCCTTGATGAGACTATGCAATTGTCAAAAAATTTCATAAGAGAGACCTTAATTAGCAAGATTGTTGCATTTGAGATATCAAGTTTGAAGATAGAGCCTAAAAGTGAGATATCCTTCAAAGCTTCGGTCCATGGTAAGAAATCCTTGAACACCTCTGGTAATTTTGATGATGATGATGATGAAGAAGAACCCCTAGATAATGTCATTGCTATGATTTATTAAAGAGAAAAGAAAGGAAAAGGAAAATATGAAGGTCAATTACCATTCAAATGCTTTTCATGTAATAAGATTGGTCACTTTGCATCTAAGTGTCCTACAAGACTAAAAAAGTTCAAGAATGACTAAAAGACTAAGTATACAAAGGAATGCTACTATGCTGGAGATGGAGTATCAAATGAAAAATCAACAAAAGAGGAGATTGGATTCATTGCTCTTGAAGATGAAAATAATTCACAAGAGTTAACATTGATTTCACAAGCTGACATCAAGACAAATTGGATCATTGACAGTGGTTTTTCACATCACATGACAAGAGACAAAGATAGATTTGTTCATTTGGACAAATACAAAGGAGGCATGGTTAGATTTGGAGAGAACACTCCCAAACCTATCATTGGTAGAGGAGCCATCACCTTGGATGGAAAGAACAACACTAATGATGTTCTTTATGTTGATGGTTTGAAACATAACCTACTAAGTGTTGGATAGTTACTTGATAAAGGTTACATGTTGGAGTTCAATGGAAACAAGTGCATCATTAACAACAAAGAAGGAGAAACAATTGCATTAGGATCAAATACTAAAGGTAATGTTTTTCAGCTGAATCTAGAAGCAAGTTTTTTTGTTGCTAAATTAGATGATAGTTGGCTATGGCATAAAAGGCTATATCATATCAATTTTGATAGCATAGTAAAGATAAGTAATGGAAAGGTAGTTAGAGACCTGCCTAGCATAGCAAAACCAGTTGGTACTATATGTAGGGAATGTGTAATGGGAAATCATGTGAGAAATTCATTAAGAAGCAAGCATAATTCAGCAGAGAACAAATTGGATCTCATTCATAAAGACCTATGTGGACCAACTCAAACAAGATCATACTATGGTGAAAGGTATTTCATTTTATTTGTATATGTTTATTATATAATGATGTGGGTTGTGTTCTTGAAAGATGAGTCAAAAGCATTTGAGAAGTTCAAAATATTCAAATCTAAGCTTGAGAATTAATTTGGACTAAAGATAAAATGTCTAAGGTTAGATAGAGGAGGAGAACTCACCTCTGACAGATTCTATGAGTACTACAAAGAACATGGCATAAAGAGATAGTTGAGTGCACCTAGAACCCCTCAGCAGAATGGGATTGCAGAGAGAAGAAATAGGATCATCCTTGATACAATGTGCACCATCATGATTGAAGTGAAATACTTCAGAATCTTTGGAACCAAGTGCTACATCAAGAGGGATGAAGCAATAGGAAATTTTGATGCAAGAAGTGATCAAGGTATTTTTCTTGGTTACTCTACTAAAATTAAAGCTTATAGATGTTTTAACTTGAGATTGAAGAAAATAATTGAAAGTGCTCATGTTAAGATTGATGAAAAGTTTATGGTTCAAGAAAGATATCATGATTACTCACCTATGATTGAAGAAGAACCCAATCCTTCCACTAGTGAAACAGTTGTTGAAGAGATGTTTGACAGTATCAATGTATTGTTTGAATGACCCTGAAACAAGTGAAGAGGAAACTCAAAAGGAAGATGAGTTAGTTCCACCTAAAGCTCCAAAGTATACATCTAGATATCACTCTAAGGATGACATCATTAGAGATTAGAGAGACAAAGTCACAACAAGATAAAAAACAAATAATTCAGCAAGAAATGAGGCAGTATATTTAATATCTCTTATCAAACCTTTAAGTGTTGAAGATGCATGTAAGTATTTAGATTGGCATGATGCTATGAAAGAGGAACTAGATCAGATTATCAAAAACAAGATGAATGAAGATGGTACAGTAGTAAGAAATAAAGCAGGGTTAGTATGTAAGGGATATACGTAAAGAGAAGGCATTGATTATTCAAACACATTTGCACCTGTGAGCAGATTAGAAGCTATTAAGTTGTTTCTAGCTTATGCAACAATCAAAAACTTCAAAGTCTATTAGATGGATGTCAAGTTAGCATTCTTGAATGGAGAGTTAAAAGAAGTATATATTGAACAACCAGAAGGATTCATCCTATCAGATAGACTTGATATGGTATGTAGATTGAAGAAAGCCCTCTATGGACTTAAGCAAGCCCTTGGAGCATGGTATGAGAAACTTGATGGATATTTAACTAAAATTGGATTCAAGAAAGGAGTAGAAGATTGTAATATATTCATAAGAGAGACATCTGAAGGACTACTACTTCTAGCTCTTTTTTTTTATGACATTATCTTTGGAGGTAATGAAAAACTTAGTGTTGAATTTGCTAAGAAAATGCAGAGTGAGTTTGAGATGAGCATGATTGGACCTATCAAATACTTCTTGGGATTAAATATGTAGTACAAAGAAAAGGGTATTTTTATTAATTGTTCAAAATATGTGAAAGAGATATTAATGAAATTCAAGATGAATGATTGCAAGCCAGTGGGTACACCTATGATAACAAGATGTAAGCTTACAAAAGAAGATAACTCACCAGTAGTAGATATAAAATTGTACAATTCTATGATTGGAAACACTTTTTTTCTTACTCAAATGAGGCTAGATATTTCCAATGCAGTTGGCATAGTTGGAAGTGTTGGAGCTCTAAATTTTGGGCAAAATTTAGAGTCCTATATAGTGATAAAACCCTCAAAAATGGCCTCTTGAACTCCATGCCCAATAATTAATGATGTTGTACATGAAATGAGATGGAAAAATTATATTAATTTTAAATTAAAAAGTTGAGAAATTAACGAAGGAAGCTCTGTGATAGAAACAATCAAAATTATGTGATCAAAGCCTTCTAAAAATGTTGGAATTTCAACCTGCTACAAAGATGATGCTCAC
Organism: Chamaecyparis obtusa; assembly: GCA_027943335.1. Lineage (NCBI taxonomy): Eukaryota > Viridiplantae > Streptophyta > Pinopsida > Cupressales > Cupressaceae > Chamaecyparis > Chamaecyparis obtusa. The sequence goes on from BSBK01000077.1 coordinate 19,265, forward strand.
AGAGGCTAAAGATGTTCAAATTTTAAAAATCTAAAAAAGACCCAATTCGGGAAATAAAATTTCCTATTTGCATTTTTTGACCAGACCGAAATCTAAAAGTTAGGTAGTTATTTTTTAGTTAGTTTATTATTTTTTCAAAATGATTTGTACTAAGGTTGTGTCTTTTCATCCTAAAGAGGTGTGAAAGCCACTCAAACACATATATATACATAATGTAAAATGAAAAGAGAAAATAGAATACAATATAGATTTTCATAGAATAGAATTTGATCACAACTGCAATATGAACACTAATGTAATATTTTTCCAACATTAATAAATATAAGTGCTCTTCTTTTTATTTGTGGTTATAAGTTATATGTTTTCAGTTAGTTTTTCAAATACTCTGTGTACCAGGGTGTTCTATTGTGTTCTATTCCCTAATTTTTATAGTTCAAAGTTAATTTATGCAATTCGAATAGCAATTGTATGGTCTGTGAGCCTACCGTTATTCCTATCATCCTCTTAATTTGGGTTAAAATCGATAGGATTAGTTGTGTGAATTGTTTGAATTGTGGATCAAGCAGAAGCCTATAGGATGATAGTCTTACTTTAAAGAAGTATGTTGCCTTAAAATTGTCTCTGATTATACATAGGATTGAAATTTTTATGACTCTATAGCCCAAGTATTTAGAAGGCACTGATCTAACTATTATTTGGAAATTGTCATTTGGTTCATACTTTGTGGTTTGTAGATTATATAATCATTATTTCAAAAACATTAATTTTTGAGTCCGTAGTTTAATCCACTTTAGTCAAGATTTATAGAGTAGATATTATCAGAGTATTTATTGCTTTCCTCTAAGGATCATTCACCACCTTGGTAGGAACTTTGTTTATTTATGTACGTAGTTGTGTGACACAAAAAATTTGATAGTTCAAAGTGAATTTAGGCCTACCAGCCTTGGCTTAATTAAGCCAAAATTGTAGAGGTATCACCTTGTACCTATTAGTTGGCCAAAATCAATCCATCATTTTTGGGCACCAAAAAATTGGCGACTCTACTAGGGAGAGTTGCTCACAATATATATTGTGAAGTTACCTAGAATTTTAGATTTTACAAATTGGAATCAGAAAGTAGTTATATTAGTTGGTTTGGAAGCACACTCTACTAGAAGAAAGAACCAAGAAGAAAGACATTCCTCAAATGAGGTGGTGACTCTATTCAATAAAGAATTTCAATCAGTGACTCTACTGAGGAAGAAAACCCAAAAGGGGATTATTAAAGTTTTCCTCTTTGAAAGAGGTGGTGAGTCTATTGTCAAGGACCTAATGTATATAGAAACAAGTTACTACCAATTCATATCAGAATGTATCAGAATAAACAACCATTTATTGTAGATGGTATCAAGCCATTGGATCTCAAGGGATTCTATTGTATTCCTTTTAAGTTTCTCCTTAAGTTTTCCTAGCTTCTACCAAAGTTCCATGGAGAATGGGATGAATCAGTAGTTGAACATTTGGATGCATTTTATGAATTTATAGAAAAGTATGAGATTTGTATAGAAGATCAGGTAATGAAACTATTTGTCAGGACATTAGAAGATAATGCAAGAGATGCATATGAATCATTGCTTGCACAAAGTATTTCATCTTGGAAATAATTTGAACAATGGTTTCTATATGAATTCTATGGTGCAAGCAATGAAGATAACATGTGTTATGAACAGTATAAAGACCAAAGTTGCATCATGGAGGAGGATCATAGTATGTCTCTACTTGATGCATTTTTCAGTTTGGAGAGATTTGAAGGGGATTCTTGTGCACACTTATTATTAAGGATGGTGAATATATATAAGAGGATACCTGTAACAATGATGCCTTCGAGGAAAAAAATAATGAGAAAGGTCAAAAGCTTGAGAATATCCCTAGATGACCATGATCTAAAGCTTCTTTGCAAGATATTAGAAGAATATAGTGAAGACATAGAAGAGGAGTCTTATGATCAAATTGAACAAGGCCTTATTTTTTATGACAATCTTAGTGATGATGAAGAAGATCCAAATTAGATATCATCTTTAGATGCAATTTTAAACTTAGAGAAACAAGAAGAAGAATCTACAATACAATTCTTCATAAGCATGCTTAATATCTATCAAGAAATACCTTCAGAATCCAGACCTCCATTCTCTGATCTTTTCAATAGAATGTGAGAACTAGGTCTCTTATATGATCATCAGTTTATTTCTTTTCTCAAATTTATAAATAATGAATTGGTTGTAGAGGAGAATGAATGCAAGACTAAAGTAGCATATGATTCAATTGAGGTTTCAGATATGAATAGAGGATACTCTTTTGGATAGTTTGAGGAAAGATCTTTCCATGATGATACTTGTATGACATCAAACATTAGTGAATATGAAAATGAGGAAGAATATTCTCTCAATGAGGAAGAGATTTCAGCCTTGTTAGACATAGAATATCATAAACATATTGAGAGGAACTATTAGGGATTTTCCTTGTGGGTCAAACTTGGCAAGGACATTGGCTAGATTCTTAGTAGATAGGTTTCCAAGTTTGTAAGAAAATCCTAATTGATGAGGATTGGATAAGATCCTCCTTCTGCTTTGAGCTCCACAGGACTTAGGTGGGTATTGCCTACAAATAGCTTACTATCTTTAAAGTAAACTATGGATTGGTGGATTAGGTCTTCATTGTCATGCTATTGAGTTTATTAGAGGTGCTTTTATGGATGACAATTCTAAAAATAGCTGAGAACAACCTATTGCAGAATGTGACTAATGAAACTCCTAGTATAATAACATGAACAATGGCATAAGGGTGATGAGTCCTTTTTATGAGTAAAACTCAAGGAAGCCTAACCTTTGATTCACTATTCAAAGAATCAGCAACTATCCACTGTAAAACATCAGGGAGAGTCCTATTTTTTACGTACATGAACATGAAATGAAATGGTATTGGTAATGGTGAATTTGTGTTTGATGACTGAAAGGTGTTTGAATGATAGAGACCAGATCAATGTCTAATCCTTTGGACAAAGAGTCTAACACAAATCAATAGATGAATTTCTAGGAAATACAGTGATATGCCTTACAAACCACATACAATTTGGATAGAATGCCTTACAAACTATCTTCTCAATCTAGGTTTTCTACGATCAAGATCTTCCTCAAATGTATTCATTCTCTAAAATTGCACATAAGGATTTAATTCTTCCCTTGAAAGAAACTCATGCAACAATTAGATAGCTGCCTTACAACTAGTATGTTCCAAATGCCTTACAAATAGAGACATACAAGAATAAACACAAAGAAAAAAGATAATAATAGAACCAAGGTAGAAATTATATTATATTTCATGGAAGTGTATCAATACATACAAGTAAACTCTTTACTCAAAATCATAGGATCAACAATCTGCTCTACAAAGTTTGTATTATCAGTATTCAACCATCAAGAATATGGAACCAGAGAATAGAATCCCTTGGATTACCAAAGACTAGAACCAGGAACCAAAAAGATTGGAAAACCAGAAAGCTAGGAGACCCAAAAAGTTTCAGAACCATTACAACATCTAAACACTTACTAATTATACCACTAGCTATCTTGGAATCCTCAAAGAACTCAGGATGCAACAAGCTTTAGATAGCTAGGGTTAGGGTTTCACCCACTAAACCAACCAATATCAAATAGCAATTAATTCTAGGGGAGAAAACCAAGAAACTTGGACAAATGGACTCAAAATTGATCTTCATCAATGAAAATCCTCTAATTTGTACCAAAGATCACACAAACACCATGCCTTTTTAGTCTATTTGTACACCTGCAACACACCTTGAGCTTTACCTTTGTCCATTTTATGATAGTACAGGTGTCTACAATCAATCATCAAACCCTCTGGACCACCCTACAATAGTCGGCACAACAAATTCATCAAATCCTATTGCTAAAACCATAAATTTTGGTCCTTTCTATCGCTCAGAAACCCTCAAAAATTTGAACTTGAAATTAAATAGCTATTTCCAAGTGCCAGCAGCAAATCAGTGGTCAATATTTGAAATCAGATCAACTTTATATCATGACCATTTGATCTCTCCTTTTCATGGTCTTTATGTCCCTAACTCAACTACCAACCTGGGTTTACCTATAATGAACATGTAACAAAGCCTTTTCCTATTCGCGCAATGAAATACTTAACCTGAGTTCAACCTAGCGACTTAGCAATCAAAGGAAAGTAAACCTACCCTGGTTATACTTCACGAACTGGTGACAAAAGGTTTTCACCAGTTTGCAGAACATTTTAAGTCATTGCTAAAAGACTTAGCGATCACGTGACCTCCTTCAATGAATCACCAACCAATTTAAAATACCGCCATCTCATTTCGTGAACAAGAAAACAGCAATGAAATTCGTCGAGCCGCTAACCTTATTTATCCAGACCGCTAGACCTTATACCCTCGCTTGGGCCCACTTTATGCCACTTGTCACCATGTTATTTGTTGTTCATGCTCTGTCATCTCTAACATAGGACCCAGATTCAGTAAGCCCTAGAAATTAGACTGTGGGCACAAGATCTCATGGCTCTGACACAACCCATAAGATCTTACGCCAACCGTAGATCTTCTCCTCATCATTGACTCCTCTGACAATGACCCCACCCTATAGTATTCCTCATCATCTTCTAGCTTAGTCAATTAGGAATTGACACCTCAGTGATGAATCATCATGCGGTCCCACTATCCCTGGCTAACCTTTAACGTTCTATCCATTTAGCAAACACACAACTAAAGAAACCTTCACCCATTCACGAGAAGTTTGAGAGCACTGCTAAATCATTTGGCTACTATGTGAACACTGTTCGCCAAATCACTAAGTCCTTAGACCCTTTGCTAAAATATCACGTGAACCAGCAAACCAAGCAAGCATTTGTCAGAACTACCAAAAAGACTAAGAAATTAACTGGGGCCGCATTAAGAAGATCGACGGCCCTCTCATCTTCATATAGACCTCCAAGATTCCATCAGATTACATGCCCATTGTCAGATGGAGAATCTCTCCTTGCTCTGACAACCCTCTGATAGGATATGAAATCAATGGTCAGCACATAGTCTCAAGCCTCTAACAGATTTGATAAGAACTAATGCCATTCATCAATTCTCTAACAAGGTTAGGACCCTCTGACAAGCTAAAAACTAGGTCCCACTAACAGAATATCCAATCACTCACCCATGGACCAATCAAAGCCTACCATTTGTACATACATGTCACTTTGGACCCACCTTTTGTCTACCATCACATCAGATGATTGTTGTTAAATCATCATGTTAAAACCCATGCATCTTCCCTTAGCGGTATAGTGATGATCATTGATTCTTCTCACTCGTTAACAAGTCAATAGGGAAGGAAGATAGGGCCTATGGGGACCAATGGCACATGGTCATGAATTCACATGTCAGAGACCTCTGACACCAAACAGTCTTTCAAATTAATGACAACCACATATTTCAAAAGGGTGAAACATAGGAAAATATTATTGCGGGGGACTTAGGAAAAACTAATGCCGAAAGACTTAGGAACATATTTTGCTAGGCGCATGAAAACTTAGGAAAATAAAGGCTGCTAGGGAATAAAAATTTAACGCACAGGTCTTTATGAAGTTTTAAGTGGCCCAAAAAGTAACATGAAATTAGAACAAGGCCAAGGTTAACTAGGGTTCTTATGTGCAACGACTAGATTTTGAAATGTTACCAAGGGTTTTAGCGAGAAAACAAGGAAAAAAAATTGTAGAGACCAAAAGAAAAATGGGAGGGCCATGAAATTTTGTAGGTGCCAAGAGTGGCTCTATCTGAGGATGTTGAAATGCAAGTTTTAACAAGAACCACAGGACTCTAGGACACATACCAAAACCACACTAACCTAAAATAGGGAAAGAAACACACAACCTGAAAGGAAACCAACCTGTACAGAAATTTACAAAGTATTTACACATGCATGATAATCAAAAACTTAACTAAAGAAGGGCTTCAAGAATTCCCCATCCACTAGAAATTCAAAAAATTCACCATCCATGTTCTTCAGCAAGTAGGAATCCTTCCCAAAACTATCATGAATCACAAAAGGACCAAGCCACAACGATTCAAATTTCTTATGCTTCCCTTTATCTTCTACCCTCACATTCCATTGAAGTACATAATCATCAACCTTGAACTTTTTGGTAGTTGCTCTTTTGTCAAATAAGTACTTCATCTTCTATTGCAACTTGATATTACTCTTTTGACTCTCTTTTCTCTGTTCATCTAACTCAGTCAGCTGCATAATTCTATTCTGCATTGGCTCTGTGACATCCAACTCCTCATCCTGAATAAACTAATAAATTGGAATTAGATTATTTATAGGTAGCCTTGACTGCAAACCATACACAAGCTCAAAGGGAGACTTCCTAGTGGCTCTTTTCACTATAATCCTATTTTCCCATAAAGCCAATCTCAGCTTGGAGTGCCAAGCTCTCTTATTCTTTTCAAGTGTCTTCTTCAAGATTGTCAGGATACTTTTATTGCTAGACTCAGCCTGTCCATTTGCCCAAGGATGATAAGGAGATGAATAGGAAGTGATGATCCTATTATCATTGCAAAGCTCCTTAAACTCATTTGATCTGAAACACATTGCATTATCTATAATCAACTTCACAGGAACACCAAATTTAGTCAAAATATTGTCCAGTAAGAAATTAATCACCACTTTACTTCTTGCCCCTTTTGTAGGAATAGCCTCTTTCCACTTTGTGAAATAGTTAGTTGCAACAAGTATATAACTATGTCCTCTAGTAGATTTCTCAACAAACTCACCTATGAAATCCAAGCCCCACATGGCAAATGGTTTTTCAACAACTATTGGGTTTAATGATAGTACTCCTGGGTACTTTAATTTTGAAGCAAACCACTGACAAGCTTCACATTTCTTGACATATTGGAATGAATCCTTAAAAAATGTAGGCCAAAAATAACCTACCCTTAAAACCTTGTGAGCAGTAGTCCTTGCTGAAAAATGATCTCCACAAACACCAGCATGCATTTCATTTAAAACCTTCTCTACCTGATATCTATCAAGATAGAACAGCAAGACTCTATCTCTATTTTTCCAATACAAGTCTCCTTGTAGAAATGTATACTTCTAAGCTTGCAATTTCAAGGACCTCTTTTGGTTATCTGTCATAAAGTCTAGGCATCTAGCATTCTTTATGAAATAGACAATATCAGCATATTCTGGTTGCAATTCAATACTTGTGATTGTCATATCTAGAGTTCCTTCATTATTTACTTGGAATAAGTCCATATTTTCTTCAGTCATCAATTTTTATAGACCTTTTCCTCTCACAAGTTTAGTGATATGAATCTCCAAATTGAATTCTTGAATTCTAGTAATCCACTTGCATCTCTTACCAGTGACTTCAGATTGAGTAAGAACATCCTTTACTGCTAAATGTGGGACATATGCAAAAACCTTTGCACAAACCAGATAAGGCCTAAAGGATTTGATTTCTTTTACCAATGCATATGCCTACTTCTCCATCATCTCATGAATCAACTCAGTAGCCTACAAGGATTTGCTAAAAAATGAATTAAAACAACAGCAATGGTGTGAAATGATGCAAAAGAAAACAATGAAAAAGGCTTGGTACAGTCAAGAGATCTAAGCACAGGTGCTTTTTGGACCACATCCTTAATTTTCTCAAATGCAACCTGAGCCTCTACAGTCCATTGAAACTTCACATCCTTTTTCAACAACTTTACTATAGGCTTGACAATTTTAGCAAAATTTGCAATGAATCTCCTAACAAAATTGATCTTCCCAAGAAAGGACTGCACCCCTTTGAGATTTTTTGGTGTAGACACCTTCCTGATTGCTTCAACCCTCTAGATCAATTCTTATTCCATCTTTTGATACAATGTGTCCTAGAAGCTTTCCCTTTTTGACTACAAAGTTACATTTTTTAGGATTCAGGGACACACCATACTCCAGAGCTTTGACAAAAATCTTTTCTAGGTGTGAACAATGATCATGAGCCCTCTTGGAATAAGTAGTTAGGTCATCTTGGTACACAACCATAAACAGATCAATATACTCTTTGAAAGCAACATCCATGGCTCTTTGGAAAGTTGCTCCAGCATTCCTGAGACCAAATGGGATTCTGACATACACATAAGTTCCCCAAGGTGTTGTGAATGTTGTTTTGAACTATTCAGATTCCTTTACCAACACCTGGTTATATCCAGAAAAACCATCCATCATGGACAACAACTCACATCCAGTGACTTTATGCAACATTGTCTCCATGTTAGGCAGTGAATAATTATCTTTCAATGATGCAACATTCAAATTCCTGAAGTCTACACACAACCTAATGTCACCATTCTTCTTTCTAACTGGGACCAAATTAGACACCCAAGTTGAATGCCTTATAGGTTGAATTATTCCTGCATCACTCAACTTGACTAGCTCCTACTGCATCTTAGGAGCCAACAATGGGTTAATGGGCCTTTTCTTTTGTCTGAATGGTTTGACATCATGCTTTAATGGAATTTCATGTTGGAAAAGGTCCTCTCTATAGGCTTTTAGGTCATCATAAGACCATGCAAATAGGTGCTTGTACCTACTCAACAACCTTATCAAATTATCTTTCAATTGAGGGGTTAATCCTTTTCTAATATAGACCATTTCAGATGCATTGTGTGACCCCAAATTCACTTCCTCCAGATCTTCTACATTAGCATTACTTATTTTTGACATATGATCATTTTGGCTACTATACAATGCTTTTAACTCAATTAAGCCTTTAGGAATACTATTTGAACTCAACTAGATCACCTCACTTCCCATGATCATTCCCTTGCCTTCAATTTCCTCAACCAAAGTATTATATTCTATAGGTTGATCCTCATATATATCAAGACAATGAATAAATCTCAGGATGTCATGATCATCCTCAAAGACCTACCAATTGTAAATATTCTCTGCAACAACTGCTCTACTTTTTACTTCAAGAATTGACACTCCAAACAAAGTTGAATCATCCCCTTTTAGAGCAACATTGGCTAAAAAATAAGCCATTATGTTATTTGATCTTTCTACCCAACATATATTGAAAGCATCAAACATTTCAACCTAATCCCATATTACATGTTTATACAATTTCAATCTATCATTCTTGACAACATACTTGGATTGAACTTGTGCTACCACAAGCTTAGAATCACCAAAAACCTTTAAACATTTTATCCCATGTTTGATAGCAATATTCAATCCCAAAGACAATGCCTCATATTCAGTAGTATTATTTGTGCATTGAAAAGTCAATGAGAATGAATACTTAAAAGTAGTACCTGATGGAGATATGAATAGGACTCCAGCTCCTGAGCCTTCTTTTGAGCATGCTCCATCAAAGTACATCTACCACAATCCATCTTGTTGTTTCTTTAATTTTGCAACTAGTGGATCTACCTCTTCCACTGGTGGGACAATTTCTTCTAACTTGAAATTATCCATGTCAACATCCACACAACAATTTAAATGATCATCATTTATTTCAATCATATGTGGAGTTCTACATTCTCTAGATACTTTCACATTGTCACCATTGATATTGAAAGTTGCAAAGGATAGATCACACTGGATACTACCTCCCATCTGAGCACTCTACTTCCTTGACAATAGCATCCCATAATGAGGGGGACTATCTACTACTAGAACACTCATTGTTAGCAACTTATCAGGGAAAGTTGTCAACTTATAAGGAAGTACTTTTATGGTACCAATAATAAGGACCTCTCTTGAATCCATAGCCTGACATCTACCATGAGCTGTATCTACTTTCAAACCCAAGGATCTCATTATTTTAGCAGGCATAATAGTATTAGAGGCTCCTGAATCAATCATACAATTTCTTAACAACTTTCCATTCACTATTAAGGAAAAAAAGAAAGGATCAACTATTCCTAACACAACATTTGCAGCATTAGTATCCAAATAAATCTGAGGGATCTCAGAGATGATCTCCCCACATTGGTTCTCAATTGCATCACTTGCTATAGTATCCATTCCATCAACCTTGGTGGAACTTTGGGTATCAGAAGAGAAGGCTCCTTTTACCCAGCTCAAAGCTTTAACTTTATGCTCCTCTATCCTCATCATTTCTAATAAGGGGACCTTGATAGTGATTTGTGACAACAATTTGCTCATGTCAATGGGAACATACTTGGGGTCAACCACATCTTGCCCAATGGCCGTGACCTCTTTATCTTCTTCATGTGTCACCACATTAGGACTATCTTTTCTCTAAGCATTTTCTTTCTCTTGCAAAGGAGAAACAGTATCCACAAGAGGTTTAGCTTTTACCTTGCAAGCCACAATTGGCTTTGTGAAGTTGACATTTTTCTTCACTTTGGTTTTGTTAGTAGTGTCAGCAACCTTTTTCTTATTTTGGGCTTGTTTTTCATCCCTTTCTATTTTCTTGATGAAAATTCTAGCAGGCTTGCCACTTGGACAACCTACCACCCTATTTCTCAAATTATAGTTACTTTTAACTTGGGACACCATGTCTACTATGATTTGTGCAATTTCTTCATCAGAAGGTCTTCTCAACATCACTGACTCATCATTTCTTAGAGTATTGCACTAAACTACATCAAGGTGATTATCTTCTCCATCAGACTTGGGAACTGCCAGCATCTTGGTTTTCATCTTCATCTGTAGAATCTAACTCATCATATATGTATGAAGAATTCATACCATACCCTTGATCATCATAAGTATCATCATTGTTGTTTCCTCGATCTCCATCTGCAGAAACACTTTGAGCAATAGCACAGTAATAGGGATCATGAGGTGATTGGAAAACAATACACCATGGAACATCATCATTCATATTCACTGTATTTCTATGCAAAGGGTTAGGGGTCTTGTCATTTGGTTTATCCTTTCTTTCAGGAAGCACTGGCTTTCCATCCTTCCATTGAGTATTATAGGGATAGTTCTACATTCTTGGTAACTTATTAAAGTTATTGAAAGATGGCATGTCATTTCCTTGCACTCTACTATTTATTGCTTCACCAGGCTTTATATCCTTTATTTCTTTGAAGATTCACTTCAAACTATCATCATCTTTTGGCTTTGCATCAGGTTTCCCTAGCTCTCTTCTATTTGAGACTAATGGCTGACAATCTTCTCTCCTTCCCAAATTCCCTGATATCCTTCTATTGCTCTCTATATTAATAGCCAATTTATAAGCTTCTAAAATATTCCTAGGATTCTTATCCCTCAAAAGATATCCCATCTTTGAATCAAAAGCATTTAGGTATGTGACAAGACACACCCTATCATCTAATCTAATAACTTGCAACAATTTATGCATGGCCTTCTGAAATCTAACATTGAATTCAACAATACCCTCATTTGAATTTTTCTTGATGTTGTTAAACTCATTAAGCATGAAGCCTTCATTGGTTTTATCACCATATTTTTCCTTGAAAGACTACCTAAATTGATTCCATGAACATATGCTAGCATGAGGCAAATTTCTAAACCAATCTCTAGCATCTTCAGTCAGAGACTGAACAAAAAGCTTCATGATCACATCATCAAGCTCAATATTGTAGTCATCTATCACATCAATGAAACTTTTCAAATGCTCTTCACAAGTAGCTGCAGTGCTTCTAGTGAATTTTGGGAGCTTCTTCCTAATTTCATTAGGGATGGGATTTGGATAACTAGGAATTCCAATAAAAACCAATTGCTTATGCCTCTCATGAATGGGACCTACTTGAGATGGGCCACCACCTAAAGATGCAGATGTTTGAATATTAGAAACATTAGGAGTCTTAGGAATACCTGAAGTGTTTGCAGTGTTGAACACATCTTCTCCTTGTGCTTGAGAAGTGGAAAGGGTATTAGCATGTCCAGAAGATTGCATAAGGAAATCAATCTTTCTCTTTATTTTCACAGTAGTGGCTTCAAGCTCTGCTTTTTCTAACTCCTTTGCCAACAATTATTTTATTCTTTTTGCTTCTTCCAAGTCGGCCTCTAATCTTGTTGCTTGATCCATGGACTTCTTTGCATGACTTGGTTCATTTATTGAAACTCCTACAGCCTTTTGTTTACCTTTGTCTCTAGGATTTCTTGTCTCATAGATCTTATGGACAACAGGCTGATCTTTTGCTTGTTCTATCACATGATCCTAATTCATGGCCTCAAGATCCAACAATTATCTCTTCAATTGTTCAGCTCTAATCATAGCATTTATGATCTTTTCCTCCTTTTCCTTGTCTCTTTTCTATCTCAAATGGATCTGTTCCTGGACTCTCCTCTCCAACTCATAGACCTCTTCAAAAATTTCTTATGATTTAGGAAGAGTAGTCTCAAATTTAGCATATCCTACTTCAGCCTTGTCTTCATATTGGTTCAGACCCAAATCAATAGCCTCCTCATATTCAGAGGTATTTCCTTCTTGATTCATTTGAATAGATTGGATGTGTTCCTCTTGTCTAGCATTTTCTCTATGTTTTTTAGCATAAAACACATTTCTATTCCTTCTTCCTCTCTTTGTCTGACTAGGCCTAGAAGTACTTGGAATACCTTCTCACAATCCGTCCTCAGGAAGCTTATTTCTCTGAGACCTAGTACCTCTGTAACTCATCTTATGAATGATTTTCTAACCAGTACTACTGCAGAGATAGTTAGAGTCACCATCCAAAAAATTTGGGAATTCTTCTTTTAAAATAAAGACACCAATGGTAACCAGCTGGTTTGTATAGGGTAGGAGCCCTGACTCAACTAAACCCTACAACTTTAGCAAAATATGTCTTACAAATCCCCAATGGAGTCACCAATTAGTCTGTTAGGGATTTTTCTTGTGGGTCAAACTTGGCAAGGACATTGGCTAGATTCTCAGTAGAGAGGTTTCCAAGTTTGTGAGATAAGCCTAATTGATGAGGATTGGATAAAATCTTGCTTCTACTTTGAGCTCCACAGGACTTAGGCGGGTATTGCCTACAAATAGGTTACTATCTTTCAAGTAAACTATGGATTGGTGGATTAGGTTTTCATTGTCATGCTATTGAGTTTATTAGAGGTGCTTTTATGGAAGATAATTCTAAAAATAGTTGAGAACAACCTATTGCAGAATGTGACTAATGAAACTCCTAGTATAATAACATGAACAATGGAATAAGGGTGATGAGTCCTTCTTTTTATGAGTAAAACTCAAGGAAGGCTAAACTTTGATTCACTATTCAAGGAATCAGAAACTATGGACTATAAAACATCAGGGACAATCCTATTTTTTAGGTACATGAACATGAAATGAAATGGTATTGGTAATGGTGAATTTGTGTTTGATGACTGAAAGGTGTTTGAATGATAGAGACCGGATCAGTGCCTAATCCTTTGGGCAAAGAGTCTAACACAAATCAATAGAGGAATTTCTAGGGAATACAGTGATATCCCTTACAAACCACATACAATTTGGATAGAATGCCTTACAAACTATCTTCTCAATCTAGGTTTGCTACTGTCAAGATCTTCCTCAAATGTATTCATTCTCTAAAATTGCACATAAGGATTTAATTCTTCCCTTGAAAGAAACTCATTCAATAATGAGACAACTACCTTACAACTAGTGTGTTCTGAATGCCTTACAAATAGAGACATACAAGAATAAACACAAAGTAAAGAGACAATAATAGAACCAAGGTAGAAATTGTATTTTATTTCATGGAAGTGTATCAATATATACAAGTAAACTCTTTACTCAAAATCATAGGATCAACAATCTTCTCTGCAAAGTTTGTATTATCAGCATTCAACTATCAAGAATATGGAACTAGAGAATAGAATCCCTTGGATTGCCAAAGACTAGAACTAGGAACCAAAAAGATTGGAAAACCAAAAAGCTAGGAGACCCAAAAAGTTTTGGAACCATTACAACATCTAAACACTTACTACTTATACCACTAGCTATCTTGGAATCCTCAAAGAACTTAGAATGTAACAAGCTTTGGATAGCTAGGGTTAGGGTTTCACCCACTAAACCAACCAATATCAAATAGAAATTAATTCTAGGGGAGAAAACCAAGCAACCTGGACAAACGGTCCCAAAATTGATCTTCATCAATGAAAATCCTCTGATTTGTACCAAAGATCATGCAAACACCATACCTTTTCAGTCTGTTTGTACACCTACAACACACCTCAAGCTTTACCTATGTCCATTTTATGATGGTACAGGCATTTGCAATCAATCATCAAACCCTCTAGACCACCCTGAAGCAGTCTGCACAACAACTTCATCAAATCCTGCTGCTAAAACCATAAATTTTGGTCCTTTCTATCACTGAGAAACCCTCAAAAATTTGAATTTGAAATTAAACAGCTATTTCTAAGCACCAACAGAAAATCAGCGGTCAATATTTGAAATCAGATCAACTTTATATCATGATCATTCAATCTCTCCTTTTCACGGTCTTTATGTCCCTAACTCAACTGCCAACCTAGGTTTACCTCTAGCAAACATGCAACAAAGCCTTTTCCTATTCGCACAATGAAATACTTAACCTGAGTTCAACCCAGTGACTTAGCAATCAAAGGAAAGTAAACTTACCCTAGTTATACTTGGTAAATTGGTGATAAAAGGTTTTTTCCAGTTCATAGAACATTTTAAGTCATCGCTAAAATACTTAGCGATCACGCGACCTTCCTTCACTGAATTGCCAGCCAATTTAAAATACTGCCATCTCATTTTGTGAATGAGAAAAAAGTAATGAAATTCATCAGGTTGCTAACCTTATTTATCTAGACCGCTAGACCTTATACCCCCACCTGGGCCCACTTTATGCCACCTGTCACCATGTTATTTGTTGTTCATGCTTGGTCATCTCTGACACAAGACCCACATTTAGTAAGCCCTAGAAATCAGATGGCGGGCACAAGATCTCATGGCTCTAACACAACCCATAAGATCTTACGCCAACTGTAGATCTTATCCTCCTCACTGACTCCTTTGACAATGGCCCCACCCTATAGTATTCCTCATCATCTTCCAACTCAGTTAATCAAAAACTAACACCTTAGTGATGAATCATCATGCAGTCCCACCATCCTTGGCTAACCTTTGACATTCTATCCATTCGGTGAACACGCGACTAAAGAAACCCTCACCCATTCACGAGAGCTTTGAGAGCACTACTAAATCATTTGGCTACTATGCAAACACTATTCGCCAAATCGCTAAGTCCTAAGACCCTTTGCTAAAACATCATGTGAACCAACGAACCAAGAAAGCATTTGTTAGAACCACCAAAAAGACTAAGAATTAACTAGGCCCGCATCAAGAAGATCGATGGTCATCTCATCTTTGCATAGACCTCCAAGATTCCATCAGATTACATCCCCACCGTCAGATGTAGAATCTCTCCCTACTCTAAAAACCCTCTGATAGGCTATGAAATCAATGGTCGGTGCATAATCTCAAGCCTCTAACAAATTTGATAAGAACTTATGCCATTCATCGATTCTTTGACAAGGTCAGGACCCTCTGATAAGCCAAAAACTAGGTCCCACTGACATCGTATCTAGTCACTCACCTGTGGACCAATCAAAGCCTGCTATTTGTACATACGTGTCACTTTGGACCCACCTTTTGTCTACCATCACATTAGATGGTTGTCATTAAAGTGTCATGTTAAAACCCATGCATCTTCCCTCAGTGGTATAGCGATGATCGTTGATTCTGCTCACTTGTTAACAAGTCAATAGGGAAGGAAGATAGGGCCCATGGAGATAGATGGCATACAGTCGTAAATTCGCATGTCAGAGACCTCTGACACCAAACAGTCTTGCAAATTAATGACAAACACATATTTTGAAAGGGTGAAACATAGGAAAATATTATTGTGGAGAACTTAGGAAAAACTAACGCCAAAAGAATTAGGAACATATTTCGCTAGGCGCATGAAAACTTAGGAAAATAAAAGCCGCTAGGGAATAAAAATTTAACGCACAGGCCTTTATGAAATTTTAAGTGGCCTGAAAAGTAATATGAAATTAGAACAAGGCCAAGGGTAATTAGGGTTCTTATATGCAATGGCTAGATTTTGAAATGTTACCAAGGGTTTTAGCCAGAAAATAGGGAAAAACAACTGCAGAGATCGGAAGAAAAATGGGAGGGCCATGAAATTTTGCAAGTGCCAACAAGAACAACCCAATTTTTTTCTTAATCCATCATTGTAAACAAGTTGATAGATCAAGACATATTCATGGGGTACTAGATGAAGGAGATGATAATTCCCAGGGATCAAATTGTGGAGATGAAATAGAACTGCATGAACATGAGAAAGTTTCAGGAAATAATGTTAATGAAGATATTAGTCTTTTTTATAAAACACTTGATGATCCAACTGAAAGCTCTCATGGATGTATGCCTGAATTCTTTATGACCTTTAACCCATTGTTTGAGGAGGATACAAAGGAATATGTCTCCAAGTTCTCTATGTTCATGAATCTATTGTTTGAGGAAGATCTTCTATGCAATCAAATCCATCGACATCATGATGAAGATAACATGCCTAATGATAATTTTGAGGATGATGAAACTCAAAATATGTTTGGAGAAGTGTATTCAAAGGGTGAGATATATTTTAGTTCATCCTTTGAGTCAGAGGTACACCAAATGTGTGAAGATGAGATGGAATCAACCAAGCATGATGGGGGAAATAGATTAAAGGATAGTTTTGAAGGTTGCTCAAATATTTCACCTAACCATAGTCCTGGTATATGTGAAGAAGTGTCTCCTCAACATGAACCATCTTTAAAACCATTATATGAACAAGTATTGCACCATAGGCCTGAAGAAAAGATTGGATTAGGAAAACATAATCTGCATTCTAAATATGGAGACATAGAAAATTGTATACAAAAGGACAATCATGCAAAGAAGATTTATTCTAATGCTTATATGACTAGTCACATGCATTACTATAGGGAGATTCCATTCAGTAAGGACCAAAGTGCATATGATGATTTCTCAATGGAAAAACAAAAAGAGAATACAAAAAAATACATTGATAAAGCAACAAGTATTGTTCACAAAAATGATGGCATTGTATCCAGGAAATCCAAAGTGTTACATGATCAGAATCAAGTGTTTGATAGGGGGAAATGTTGATTGCATGTTATGGTGGCTTGGGGCCACCGAATGAGATTTGATTTCATTATTGAAATAAGTAGTGACTCTATAGCCTAATGGACTTCAGACTTGGTCTTCTTCTTCCACATATAGCTAGAATCTCGCTATGCTCACATGGAGCATACGTCCACAGAAAGAGCCTATTAGAGCTCTAAATTTTGGGCAAAATTTAGAGTCCTATATAGTGATAAAACCCTAAAAAATGGCCTCTTAAACTCCATGCCCAATAATTAATGATGGAGTACATCAAATGGGATGAAAAAATTATATTAATTTTCAATTAGAAAGTTGAGAGATTAAGGAAGGAAGCTCTGTGACAGGAACAATCAAAATTATGTGATCAAAGCTTTTAGAAAATGCTAGAATTTCAACCTACTTCAAAGATGATGCTGACAGAGGCTAAAGATGGTTGAATTTTAAAAATCTAAAAAAGACCCAATTTAGGAAATAAAATATCCTATTTTTCAATAAAAATCTTAGCTTTCCACGAGGTTTTTTTATTTTTTGACCAGACCCAAATCCGAAAGTTAGGTAGTTATTTTTTAGTTAGTTTATTATTTTTTCAAAATGATTTGTAATAAGGTTGTGTTTTTTCACCCTAAAGAGGTGTGAAAGCCACTCATGCACACACACACACACACACACACACACACACACACACACATATATACATAATGTAAAATGAAAAGAGAGAAGACAATACAAGATAGATTTTCATAGAATAGAATTTGATCACAACTGCAATATGAACTCTAATGTACTATTTTTTCAACATTAATAAAGATAAGTGCTCTTCTTTTTATTTGTGGTTATAAGTTATATGTTTTCAATTACTTTTTCAGATACTCTATGTACCAAGGTGTTCTACTATGTTCTATTCCTTGATTTTTATAGTTCAACTTTAATTTATGCAATTCAAATAACAATTGTATGGTCTGTGAACCTACCGTTGTTCTTTTTAGCCTCTTAATTTGGGTTAAAATTGATAGGATTAGTTGTGTGAATTGTTTTGAATTGTGGATCAAGTGGTTTCCTGTAGGATTAGAGTCTTACTTTAAAGGAGTAAGTTGCCTTAAAATTGTCTCTGATTATATGTAGGATTGAAAGTTTTATGACTCTATAGCCCAAGTATTTAGAAGGCACTAATCTAACTATTATTTGGAAATTGTCATTTGGTTCATACTTTGTGGCTTGTAGATTATATAATCATTATTTCAAAAACTTTACTTTTTGAGTCCTTAGTTTAATCCACTTTAGTCAAGATTTATAGAGTAGTTATTATTAGAGGCTTTGTTGCTTTCCTCCAAGGATCATTCACCACCCTAGGAGGAACTTTGTTTATTTATGTATGCAGTTGTGTGAAACATAAAATTTGATAGTTAAGAGTGAATTTAGGCCTACTAGCCTTGGCTTAATTAACCCAGAATTATAGAGGTATCAATTTGTACCCGTTAGTTGGCCAAAATTGATCCATCATTTTTGGGCACCAACAGGAAGATTTGCAGTAGAGCCTAAACAAAGTCACCATATGGTAGTAAAAATAATATTCAAATACTTGCAAGGAACTATAGATTATGGTCTATGGTATCCTAATTCAAAAAGTGTTGAGCTTGATGTATATACTGATGCAGATTGGGTAGGATGCATTGATGATAGAAAGAGTACATCAGGAGAAATGTTTCTTGGTGATAGACTTGTCACTTAGACAAGCAAGAAGCAAAATTATATCTCTCAGTCAACAACAAAAGCAGAGTATGTTGCAACAGCTCTGAATTGTTCTACAATTGTTTGGATCAAGAAAATGATAAAGGATTTTGGAATTCAGATTGACTATCCTATTGTTATTCATTGTGATAACACTAGCACTATCAATATGTTAAAGAACCCCCTGATGCATGAAAAGAAAAAACACATTAAGATCAAGTATCACTTCCTAAGAGAGAAAGTGGCAGAGAAAGAAGTCAAGTTGGGCTATGTGAGTACTAAAGATCAGTTAGCAGACACATTCACAAAGCCCTGGCCAAAGGATACTTTTCAGTATCTCAGAGATAAGCATGGAGTAATTCCCTTCCGTGATTCTACTTAGAAGAAAGTAGAAAAAGCATTAGTCATCAAGGATTGATGGAAGGTTGACTACTCTACCTCAGGAGTAGTACCGGTGCTTAAAAAGAATGGCACCCTCTTCCATTGATGTCAAATAGGGAGTAATATATAGTCATGAAAAATAGAAGTAAAGAAGGAGTAATATACTAAGGGGGAACAATATTCAGTCATTGAAGTAGTTCACTTGAGAAAATGAAGAATATTAAAGAATATTATAGTAGATGGAGGATTCATCGCTTGAGGAGTTTCAATGAGGAAATAGAGAATGTTATAAAATAATTTCTCATTTGGGTTGGTGGTGTTTTTCATTCCATATGTTGCCATCAATGCCAAAGGGGGAGATTGTTGGAGATTTTCTAGCAAGTTAGTGCTGACTGTATGTTTGTCATTGATGACAACATATGGTAAGTAACATGCGTAGAAGAATTATGTAGTAAGATTTGAGTATATGAAGCATGGACATATTATTAGTATGATATCATGGACTCAAAGGTTAATTGCTAGATCAGACAATTATGTAGCAGCTTGTGTCAGTAGTGTTCCTGACAGAGTTATAGATAGTGTTCTATGAGTGATTGTCCATATAGTCATCATGGAGCCTTGCACCTTTGGATATGTAATGAATAAATGTTAGTTGTGTTACTACCATGGATGAAGAGTCTAATGATCATTATAAGTGGATTTATGTAGTCGCTATTCACTAGTAGCAGTTTCCTGTGTTTATTGAAAAGAGCCAATAGAGATTGTATTTGTTCAGGAGTTGCACCTATCATTTTGGTATGCACCCTTGGATTACAGATTGGAGAAGCACTAAGAATGTTTGGTTAAGAGTGCATGATGTAATTCATCTTGAGGAGGAAGTTTCAGTTACTTTGGTAGAGCTAAAAGTGTGTAGCATGCGTCTACATTTAATAATATTGGACAGGTCCTAGATTATGTTGTGTGCTTAGTAGAGCTGATAGAATTATTATTGGAGTATGTTATGGTTTCTCTAATATGATTTCAAGGTGGTTCTAATAGGCCAAATTGGTTATATAATTTAGAGAAAGATATTTATAGGTAGTCATTTGTGATTGCTAAAGCATGGTTCAGAGTTGTTTGTAAAGAGTAGAGAAGAGTGTGTGAAGCATTGAGCCATCAGTAGAAGGTCTATGTGACCAAGTGAAGAGTTTATGCTATACATTGGAACTAATCCAAATAGCAGGTCAAAGTGCAATTCACCAAGATCTAGATATAGTGTGTATCTATTATTTAGAAGGTCGTAGCCTTCACTCCTTTAAGCAGTGTGCTCCTAGACAATACATCCTCACCCCTAACAGGGTCTAACCCTTGACCACGTCACTGTACTAAATATATTATAAAGAAAATCCTGACAGGGTTAAGGATCTTCTAACAAGGATCATAAAACACTAGTGCAAATTATTAGTGGGTGTCAATTCCCACTGGGATTTTTACCTATTTGTGTTTCCCTATTACCCAAAAAATTTCCTATCATACAATTTTGGCCACAATCCTATTTTTGCTTGCAAAGTAGATCCACAAGGTTTTATTGTTTGCGACCTTGACCCCATGTTCCTCAATGTGTCACTATGCTTCAATCTTGATCGCATGTGCCAAATCAAAAAGACCAGGGAGATATTCAAGTTTTAAGGTCTGCAAGTGTGTGTGTGTGTGTGTGAATTTTGTACCTAGCTATAGACACAACACTTCAGTAAAACATTAGAGGTTAGTTAAAATCAAAATCATGCAATAAAATGGAAACTAATCTAACCAAGTGATTTACTACCTTCTAGTAGATGGGAGAATGTATTCTTAGATTGGACAGAGATCAGTGACCTTGACGACACCTAAATGAAGGATTTGAATGCAGAATCTAGATATGAGATGAATGCAAATTAATCTATATTTTTGGATTTTCTATGCAATAAGATGAGATAAACTGATATGAATCTATTCTAGATGAAAAAATGATATGCAAATTAAGCTACAATGATATGCTAAATATGAAACTAAAATGATTAGATTGATCTCACAAAAGTTGTTGATTTGCAAAGAAGCTTCAATTCTTTAGATGTCGATTCACCAGCATGATTGTGAAAATCCATGGATTGATTTTGGCAGAGTAAGTATGCAAACTTGTGAGATGATTTTTGAAGAGTTGAAGCCTTGATTTTATAGAAATCCAGGGCTTTGGGGATGCATGGAAAAAGCCATAAATCACTCTAGTTGATTTTTGAGTCAACAAGGAATTAAAGATAGTTAACTCATAAAAAATATGCAAAAACAACTTTTAAATCAGAAGTTGAGATCAGCTTTTAACTCAAAAGAGAGTTGAGTTTATTTTAAAACTAACTTGAATTGATTTTTTGATTTAAAGTTTAACTATTTTTTTGGATGTGCATGATTAATTATGAATTAAACTAATAAATAAAGTGATTTATCGTCAACTTAACTAATTTAAAAATAAAACAATTGATTTATGGGTTAATCAATTATTAAATCAAACTTTTATTCAAACATTATATTATTAAATTTGACAATTGACATTAATTAATTAAATAAGAATTTAATCAATTAGTCATAGGATACTTGATTTATTGTCAAAATGAAATAATACAATTTAAGAAAAAATATAATTAAATCCAATTAAATAATTAAGTGGTAGTATTAAATCTAATTAATTAAATATTTAGAGTATTCAATTAATCAAACTTTAGGATAAATAGGATTTATTGCCAAATAATTATTAATCAAAGATAATTAGGATAAATAGGAATAAGGAATATTCCCCGATGCATAATTTTGGATAATCAATTAAGATTCGATGATGTTCAGATGTGCCTTAGGTTAGGACTTTGATGTCGATTTCATTTGATGTGTTGATATAGGAGATTAATGAACCTATAGCCCATTTTTGGGGTATTACATTTTTCCCCTCTTTGAATTAATGTGTGAAGGGCAGTGGTTCAAAGACAGTATGTGTATGATGTTGAAATTGATGTTTGAAATTGATATTTATATGAAGAAAAAACTAATTGATGTTTGATATGAAGGTAATAGGTCCTGAATGACCAAATATAATGTTAACTATAACAAAAATGAACTGATGATTGTGAAAAGTGTCAAAATGCCTAATTCTGAACCTTATGATTGTGAAGAAGCGAGTGACTGATTCTAGACCCGATTGTCGATAAGAATCACATTGGTATCACATCTAAACCCTTTAGTTATGAAGAACCAAGGAAATAACACTAATGAACTGATGGTTACAAAAAATTAATACAGTTTACAAGATTAAGAGAATACCAGATTGATATGGATCTCGATGAATCTGATATGCCCCAAGCGATGATTGATTTGCCCTAAGCGAAGAGGTCTTTTTGATGAATCAACAACTAGACATGGTTGTTGTCTTGATTACTGAGAAAAGATATAATTTCAAATTTAGATTACAAACTTTGAATGATGTGTAATACCATGCCCCCTTCAAGATTAAAATTGAAATCTAACAAGAAAAGTACGCGTTGATAGTTTATAAGCATGTTAATTGATTTGAGATGTGGTTATACATGTTTAAGAATGCGTTCTGTATTGTTTGGAGGTCTTGGAGACCAAGTTTGACTAGGTTAAACCATGAGTTGACCATGGGTGACCAAGTTGAAATTTTGATAGTTTGATGTAAGATAATTAGTTAAGTTGAATTCTAGATTTCTGTGATGAATGAAGGTCGATTATGCAAGTAGTTTACAAGATAAATGATCTCATATTTCAATTTTGATCCTGAAAAAGGATTCTACTTATTGTTTCATTGGAAGAACCTTCATGTGATATTTAGCTCTTATGATATGTTTAGCATTTTTGGTTTTGAAAAATCATTTAAGTGTTCAAGCAATTTGTGAGATCACGCAAAGTGCAAAATGAAATGCAGAGAGACATGCAGTATGAAATGCAACCTAAGACCTAGGACCTAGTCACTGATCATGTGTCGGTCATTCTCATCATTGAATTTTTAGGTAACCTGATAAATCAATACAATGCCCACTAGTTATGAAACCATAGACATATAAATATTGATTTGTATGCGCAAGAATCAATACAACACCCACTGATTATGAAATCATGGATATATGAATATTGATTTTGTTTTCGAAATGTTAGATTAGATATAAGCACCAAGGCACAAATGCCAGGATGACCTGAATATCATGTCCATTTTGATATAGAAATTTGTATGTCCATCGTGATGACCTGAATACACCTTGCATTACAAACACATCAAGCAATTAAGAGATCATTCTAAATCCAATGTGAATTACTTGTAGTGACCCTTTATCATTCACATCTTTAGGTAAGATCACATTTCACAATAGGAGAAGGAACTCACTCAAAAAAGACAATAGTTAGATCAAACTTTCTTTATTTTTCTAGGTATCAATGGTTGAGGTACACATGGCTATCCAATTTGAGATAGAGGCTCTTATAGTCAGACACCATTTCAATCCAGAATTTCCAAAGTTGTTTAGATTTTCACATACAAGCAAAAGACAAAGAAAAGATTATGCCCCTAGTCATCACTCTCTAAATCCTATTAAGGACATCATCGAAGAACACAAAAGGACATAATATGCAAAAATCTCAATGTGAGTGAATAAGCATACAAGGAGATAAGAGCATGTAAAAAGCATAGATTGTTTTTAGTTTGTGTTTGATGTTTGATTGTGTTGTTGTAGATGCAAAATCCTTTCTGGAGACAAGACTGACTAACTAACTCAAATGAAGCTTCAAATGACTCTGACTGGATATGATACATCTAAAGTATATTGGAGGCCATAGGATATGACATTGATTTCCCCCAAGTGTTAAGCATTGATAGGATACAGATGTGTTAGCTGATTGGTGTACAGACCGACTTATTGAAAAAAAGAATGCAGAAACAAAATGGGAGATATGTACAAACTAAAGCAAGACTGAAAACTAGGAAAGACCAAGATTGCACTGATAGATGGAGCATTTTGAAACAAGTGGCACTCATTTACCAAGTTTTCACCATCTTGGCAGAGATTATATTTTTGCTATGAAGGTGCCTATTTCTAGGTTTTCACCAAGGCACTTTTTTCTTTTTCTTATTTTTTTTGTATTTTTCATTTTTTCAATTTTTTTGTACTTTTCATTTTTTACTTTTTTTTGTGAAACATCAAGGTGCCTATTGCTAGGTTTTCACCAAGATGTTCATTTTTTTAGGACTTTTTTCCAATTTTTAAGATTTTTTCAAGATATTTTACCATAGACTGAATGCCTTAGGCATATAATTTCTTCAGATGGAGAATGTTGATTGGTTTGCGGAGCTGTTCTCTTTTAGTCATTGAGATTTGATAGGCACCAAAGACAAAATTAGCAATGATTACAAAGGGACCCAACCATTTGGGTTCAAACTTCCCCTTGTGTTCTCAATGTGATTGATTTTTAGGATTTTCTCTCAAGACTAGATCACCAACCTGAAATTCTTTGTGTCTGACTTTCTTGTTGTAACCTCTAGACACTGTCTTCTGATATACTCTAAGATGATCATACACTACTTGTATGCACTCATCTAGTAGTTCCAGTTCATGCAACCTAGACACTCTATAGTCATCATCAATTACTAGACCATGCATTCTAATTTTTAGTGATGGGATTTCAACCTCAATAGGCAGTACCACTTCAGAACCATAAACTAAAGTGAAAGGTGTAGCCCTATTGGGCATTCTGATACTTGTTCTGTAGGCCCAAAGAGCTAGATTAATCATGAGATGTTAGTCTCTTCCTATTTTATTAACTATACGATGTAATATTTTCAATAGATTCTTGTTAGAAGCCTCTGCTTATCCATTCCCTTGAGGATAGTAGATAGATGACCAATGTTGTGTAATCTTGAATTTAGCACATAAATAATTTAAATATTTGTTCTTGAATTGTCCACCATTATCTGTGATTATGGAATGAGGTATCCCATATTTGCATATGATATAGTTCAATATGAACATAGATATTTTTTTTCTAGTTGCTTGTGTCAAAGGGACTGCTTCTGCCCATTTTGTAACATAATCTATAGCTGTGATTATATGGGTATGTCCATTAGAAGAATGAGGATGTATAGCTCCTATAAGATCAAAGGCCCATTGATGAAAAGGCCATTGTGTAGTAAAGGGAATTAGATCTCTCCCTGGAGCATGAATTAAGTTGTCATACACTTGGCACTTTTGACATTTCTTAGCAAACTTGATAGACTCTTTCTCCATTTCAGGCCAATAGTACCCAACCCTAATAAGTTTTCAAGCTAGTGTTAAACCATTCAAGTGTGACCCACAAATACCATCATGGACTTCCTCTAATGCACATTGAGACTCTTCCCATTATAAACATCTAAGTATCATACCATCTAGACCTTGTTTGTATAGATCATGACCAATGATGGCATATCAAGATGCATTATAGATAAGGTATCTCTTCTCATGGTGGTTGAAGGTATCAGGAATGATTTGGTCTTGGAGATAGGAAAATAGGTTTTTATATCTAGATGAATCATGGCCAACAACAGTGTAGATTGCTACAAGTAGTGGTTGTCGTTGCACCAAAAGATCAACCTGTTAATGCCCGATACAACCACTAGACTTATAGAAGACACAAGAGGTTGTTAAACCATGTCACAAATCCTAAGGGGAGAACTGACCATTTTTCCAACAATCTCCCCCTCAGTGTTACCCAAAGGGATTCAAACCTATGACCAAGCTCTGATACCACTTGTTACAAGTAGTGGTTGTCGTTGCACCAAAAGATCAACCTGTTAATGCCTGATACAACCACTAGACTTATAGAAGACATAGGAGGCTGTTAAACCATGTCACAAATCCTAAGGGGAGCACTAACCATTTTTCCAACATAGATCATGCAGGTTTTGGGGGAATCATATGTAGGATAAGATAGTGCTTCCACCAAGAAATCATAGTGTAGCTCATGCTCAGGCTGTTGTAATAGAGTAGATAGCATTTCCATTGCATTGGTAGCCTTGTTCTCTGTTCTAGGAATTTGCTCAAATGTGATAGATATGAAATACTTCTTTAAATCATCTACCATTCTCTTATAAGGAATGAGCTTTTCATCTTTAGTTTGGTACACATCTTTGACTTGATGGATTACAATTTGTGAGTCTCCATGAATGTGTAATTATGTTACTCTCTATTCAATTGCTATTTTCATACCATTCAAAAGGGCTTCGTATTCTGCAATATTGTTTGTGCAAGGGAACTTTAATTTGAATGCTTTTAGGATTGAGTATCTTTGAGGAGTTATGAACAATATGCTTGCTCTTGATCCATTCTGTGTCTAGGAGCCACCAAAGAATAAATGCCATTCTCTAGAAGAAAGAGTCATGATAGAGGAATCTAAAAATTCCATTTGCATTGGTGTATCATCAATCATAGGTGCATCTGCTAATTGATCAGCAATAGCCTGCCCTTTTATAGATTTTCTTTCAACATATTCAATGTCAAATTCACTTAAGAGCATCACCCATTTAGCTAATCTACCCATGAGGGAAGCTTTGCTTAGTAGGTACTTTAGTGGATCAATCTTAGCTACCAAATGGGTGGTATGAGCTAACATATAATGTCTCAGTTTATGTGATGAAAAGATCACAGCTAGACAAGCCTTCTCAATCATAGAATAATTCTTTTCATATGCCACCAATGTCCTATTGATATAGTATATAGCTCTTTCCTTTTTGTTCTCATCATGTTGTGCAAGCAATGCCTCTAGTGATGTATCTGTAGTGGAGACATATAAGATCAAAGGCTTCCCTAGAATGGGAGGTATCAAGATAGGAGGATTTGATAGATACTTCTTGATATGGTTAAATTTGTTCTCACATTCTTCATTCCATGCAAATGTCACACCTTTATGTAATGTTTTTGTGAAAGGTTGTGATATGTCTGCTAGCTAAGAAATGAATCATCTAATAGATTGAACTCTCCCTTGCAATGTCCTCATTTGACTGATGTTTTTGGGAGGTTTCATCTCCACTATAGCCTTTACTTTAGCTGGATCAACTTCAATGCCCTTCTTTGAAACTATGTATCCTAAGAGCTTTCTAGAAGTGACACCAAAAGCACACTTCTTAAGATTTAGTCTGAGACTAAATTTTTCCATTCTATCTAGTATCTTGCTCAAGTCATTTAGATGTTTAGTTCTAATCATATATTTTTCTAAAGTATCATCAACATAATCCTCCATAGTCCTATGCATCATGTCAAGAAAAATAGATGTCATGGGTCTTTGATATGTAGCACCAACATTTTTAAGCCCAAATGGCATGACATTCCAATAGAAGGTGCCCCATGCACATGTAAAAGAAGTTTTCTCTTGATCCTCTGGAGAGATTTTTTTTTGATTATATCCAAAAAAACCATCCATTAAAGAATACATCTCAAAGCCTGCAGTCATGTCCACTATCATGTAAATGTTAGGTAGTGGAAAATCATCCTTAGTGAATGCTCTATTTACATATCTAAAGTCTATGCACACTCTGATTGATTTATCTGGTTTTGAAATAAGTATAATATTAGAGATCCACTCTGCATAATCAATAACTCAGATGAATCTGGCTTTTAGTAGTTTCTCTAATTCAGCTTTTACCAAGAGTGCAACATGAGGATGCATCTTTCTCAATTTTTTCTTAACAAGTTTGACATTTGGAGCTATGGATAAATGATGCATTATAAGATTAGGATCCAACCCTGGCATATCTAAATATTTCCATGAAAAGTTGATCTTCTTCTCTATTAGGAATGTTATAAATTTTTTCTTCTCTTCTTCTGATAAAGATTGTGCCACATGAATCAACTGTGGTTCCTCTTTTGTTCCCAAATTGATAGATTGAGTGGGCTCAATTAGAACTAGAGATCTATCCTGTAAATGACTCAGAAGAACATCAAATATCTCATCCTTAGGCACCTTAGAGAGGTTTTCACCTTCGGATATGTCTTTTATTTTTACTTTTGTAGGTTCTAAGACTGCCACAAAGTGGTTTTCACCCTTAGAACTCCTTTTCTTTTTATTCTTATTCTTATTTTTCTGACTAAGATACTTGATGTCCCAATCCATCATGCTAATACTTGGTTCACTGATGGAAGTCCTCATAGGCTCAACTGCATTGAGGGAGAAAGCAAGGGTATATTCATTTGGGAAGGTATAAATACCATGGCTCAGATTTGTGGAGGTTTGATCAAAAAGTTTAGGATGTTGGATAGTCAAAATGGGGAAAGATTGGGAGATAGTGTTTATGGATATGGATCTGTCATCATTGGTCCTAACCCAACACTCAAGTTCAAAGATGATATTACAACTTAAGACATTCAATTCATTAATAGGCTCAATGTCATTATGGGAGTCCAATTTAGCCATTGGTGGATCAAATTCGATACGTTCATCATTTCTCTCTAGACTTACGTTGGGTTTAGGTGCATATTGGTGAATAACATCAACATGTTTCTCTGTACTAAGCTCATCTTCTTCTGGAATGGCTCCCCATTCATGGTCATTAGATTCTTCATCTATGCCTCTAGGAAATCTAATAATATGAGTAAAGTCATGATGAATACCCAAAGAAGGGTTACCCTCAAATTCTGATTTGAATTCATACTCATGAGAATCTATCTCAGAATAACTACCACCTTCTTATTTGTCTATTTGATTGTCTTCAAGATTAGTTGGTTCTTGTGTTGCAAATATCTCTTGCTCTATAGTAGGTTCTTGTGTTTCTACTACATTGATTCTTTTTATTGGATCATCTTCAGCTTCAAGGAGATCTTTGATTTCCTTAGGCAAATGCTCATAAGGAATAAGTTTTGAGATGTCTAAATCACTATCTGATGGCTTAGTTTCTTCCTTCTTAAGAAGGGGTTCACCTGGTGCAATCTACTCTATGACATGAGAATAATTACCTTTGAGGTGGAAGGGTTTCTTTTGAAAGCCTAAGCCAACATTATCTTTGTTTTCCCTACCAGTATGTGAAATAGGGGTTATAAGACCTTTTCCTCTGACTCCTAGAGGTCCTTTACCTGAATATCCCATCTTAGCTATAAGTTTATCTCCTAGACCATATGACTTAGAAGGGATTTTGGATATTGTATAGTCATGAGTTGGAACAACTTGAGATTCAGGTTCATCTTTGTATAGCCATGTAAGCACAACTTCATCTTCTTCAAATTCTTTCTTGGAGACTTGTTCTACTACAAAATTCTTTTTATATGCCTCAAAAGGTTCTTTAGAGTCTGATTTGGACTATTTTGAAGATTGTCCATAAGACTTAGGTGAAATAGGTAGAGATTTCAAAGATAAGACTGGCTCTATAGTATATTCTCCCATACCATTTTATTTGATATTGACCTCTTTTGCAACGTCTTCCATTTTAGATGTGGATGCTTCTTTTGTTGGCTTAATGGAAGATTCTCTATTATTAGGCACAAGTTTATCTGCACTTTCTTTCAATGTATTGCAAGTGGTGGATATGTCTGTTGGAATAGTGACCTCTACTCCTTCATAAGGAAATTTCAGACATTGGTGGAATGTAGAAGGAATAGCTTGCATTTCATGTATCCATGGTCTCCCTAGAAGAATGTTGTAAGCCAAAGGTAGATCAAGAACTTGACATATAGTATCTCTGATAACCGGACCTACTCTAATAGGTAAGACAATGGTGCCTTTAGAAGATCTTTCTTATTCATCATAGGCTTTGATAGTTATTTTCTTTCTAGGATCAATAGCCAATTATGAAAATCCCAATTGTGTGACCAAGTTGTAAGAGCAAATGTTTAGGCCAGTGCCCCCATCTATCAGCACATGTTTGACTCTACAATTCTGGATCAAGACTTCTATATGCAAGGGCTGGTTATGTGGGTGACTCAAGGAGTTGTCATCTTCCTTAGAAAAGGAGATATATTGCAAAGATGTAAGATGTCCAACCATAGTCTAGAACTTGTCTAAATCAAGGTCATCAGGAACATTGGATCCGAGCAAAGCTTTGTCTAGAATAGCTCTATGAGCTAGAGATATCCAAAGCAACTCAAACACGGAGATTTTTGCATTAGTGTGTTGGAATTGCTGAACAATGCTATAAGATGTTGGCCTCATATCTTTAGGATTGGAAGATTTAGAAGAAGCCTTCTGTCTAGAAGCAGAAGAAAGATTGAAGGGCATCTTAGGGACATTTGATGAATCTGGGATCTATCCATTCAAATGTTCCTAAGCCTATGATCGAGTCACTGCATTAGCTGAAGTATGATCTCTATCTCTTAGCACAATTGTGATGACATTGCAATGCTCAGAGAGACAAGGTTCAACCATATTGATAACAACATTATTCCCAAGGTAAGCATAATTGACCTTTGCCCCCATATTAGGCTAAGAAGATGAAACTTCTTGACAATGTTTAGGAAATGGATTTGTGAATGTTGTATGATCATTATTTCTCTTATGATTGTAAATTGTGATGTCTCCCTTATCAATCAAATCTTGAATAGTATGTTTCAAGTGTAAGAAGTTATTAGTTTTGTGACCTTTAACCCGATGGAAATCATAGAATTCATTCTCTCTCCACCATTTTGGTTTAGGGTCAGGATCAGATTGTCAGATTTCAAGAAAAGAGATGATGTTATTAGCCAATAGAGTTCTCATAGTCGATTCCAAAGATTCCCCAAGAGGAGTGAACTTTCATTTATTATCAGCGGACCAATATTTGTATTTTGGCTTCTTTTGAGATGGTTCGTACACCTTTTGTTCTGAAGCTTTGATGGCTTGGGTACCAGTAGTTAGATTGAAAGATGGTGCCTTTGATGGGGCACACATAGTATCAACAATGCCATCTGTGATGATGCCTTTATTCTTGTTCTAGTTTTTGTTCTTGTCTTTAGAACTGGATCCTGATTCGTACTTGTCCTTTTGAAGTGTGATGTCTCCTTTTTTCACAAGTACCTTTTTAATTTTGATCACATTGTCTATCATCTTATCAAAAGATGTATGATCTTTCATTTGTAAAGGGTAGTTGATCTTTGGGAGAAGATTATTGATGAAGATTTCTAGTTTCTCAATTTCTGGAATAGGCATAGTGTATAGAGAGAATTTCTTCCTCCATCTCTTGAGAAATGTCAGGAATGGTTCTCTTGGATATTGTTTGAGATTGCAGATATCAATCATGGTGACGAGATGTTGAATGTTGTAGGAGTATTACTGATAGAAAAATTTGATCAACTCCTCAACATTTTTGATAGTAGAAGGCAATCTAGAGAACCAATGAATGGTTGCTCCCCCCAAAGATCAAGGAAAGAGACACATTAGATAAGTTGGTTCGTGCATGAACTCCATAGATTGTGTACAAAACTCTCTGACATGATCTTGAGGATCCTAGTTTCCATCATACTTATCATATTTAGGCATCTCCACTCTTTTTGGGAATGGTGGCATGTAAAAGTCTTTATCAAATGGAAAAGGACATAGGGCCTCCATGGAGAACTCCTTGGGTTCCTTTTCTTTCTCAAGTTTATTAAGTTTGACTTGCATGCCATGCATCTATTTCATCATAGCTGAAATAGGATTTTCTTCCTCATGTGTAATGATATATTCAACATTAAAATTGGGAGGAAGTTTAGCTCCTTGATGAGCTAATTGTAAAAAGTATGCTTCTCTATCTTCTTTCAAGAAATGCTTCATCATTTTTTAAGTCATTGTCATTTTGATACCGAGAAATTTCTTCAGGTGTGGGTTCTTGATCTGCACCATGTTGAGATTGAGCTCTTTGAGAGCCAAAGTTTGTCCCTACTTGAGACATGGTAGGAGTTTTAAGACTCCCTAGGATAGATCAAGGAGGATTTTTTTGGTTACCTCCATGAGTTGATGGAGGAGGAATGTAACCACTTTTTAATCAAAAATTGCCAAGACAGTCATCTTTGTAAAGACCAGAATTGTAGAGTTGCTCAAGAGTTGGAGCCTGGAGAGTATTCAAAGGTATGGTATGGGATATTTCTCTAGATTTCTTGTGAGAGGAATCTCTAATTTCCAACATTAACCTTGGGTGAAACAAAAGAATATGATGAAGATAATTGAAGAAAGATCTGATTAAAGAAGATCAAATGATACAGCCTTGTCAAGGTTTGATTAATTGAAGCTTAAATTAGACATAAATGAAGGAGACTATGCCCTGGATGTATGGGTAGATGCCCAAAAGATAGCGAACACAAGTTCACAACACTTAGCCATTTTGAAGATGGATTTAAGATTGATAGTTATGACAAGGTTTTGACACAAGATGAAAAGGACTCAAATCGATTAAATAGAAGGCTAAATCGGATCCAAAAGGTCACTTTAGGAAAAAGATTGGATTCTTAGTAGTTGCTACTCTATTCCTGACATAGTGATTTTCTTGACAAACTCTGGAAATAGGCTGGAAAAGTTGGGTCTCCCACAGTTTTGACAACTTACTGGCGATTTTTCAAAATTTCTCAAAGGACTTTCTACAGGCTCGTACAACAGTGGGTATAGCATGAAAAGACAATTGAAAAACTTATATGACTATTGCAAAACTCACATGATAGTTCATAGCAGGGTTTTTGACTTTTTGTATTGACTAGCAGCAAAACTCATACGATAGTATTCCAGATACCATACGACAATCTGGGGGTTCTGAAATGACAATAGCCAAAAGGCATATGAATTTCTAAATTTACAAGATGAATTTTGACTCCAGAAAGGTGTTTGACATCAGATTTTGCAATTTTTTTTAGATTTTCAGTTTCAGATTGTTCACAAAATTGTCTATCTAGATTTGAAGATTGTATCAGATTGATTTGTTCTTAGTAACCAGATAGACAAACAGGCACGCAAAACAACAATCAAGTGATTTCAAGAACATCTAAAAAGAATGAATAGGGTACAAAGCAACCCTGTGCATGAATAATCAAGTAAATAAATTGTGCTAATCCCTAGGAGTGCTAACAATGATTGTTCCAAAAAGTTTTGCAATAACACACATATTCCTAGAAAATGAAAATTTGGCCTCACTAGGGTTTTTAGTAATGGTCTGACTCTACAACTTTTGTGATCTCAAGAGGGAAAACTCCAATCCAAGCACACTGGCATTTTAACATAGTCTGAGAATTTAATCAATCAAGAGCTACTAGGGAGATTTGATAGCCCAACAAGAGACCACACTTGTGAAGATTTCCTCCACAAGGACATTTAGATAGCGGCTGTTGCTACCACAACAAAAATGGCTATTACCGCTTGAGGTTTCATCAATGTGGTTGACCCAATTAAGGGAATGTCCACTATGGTTAACCCTCTCCAAAGGTGACTCACAAAACATACCACATGGAGATTGGTTCTAGATTCAAGGATCTAAGTTTCTGGTACTACCCAAAGAGGGAGTAGAGCATAGTCCTCTAGCCTTTTCACTATTAACCCAAACAAAGAAGACAAAATAATCTAACATGCTAAGACCAAGATTATCTCACAAATATCTATGATGTCAACCACTTATGATCTATCAACCTCTCTGGAGAGAGAATGTATCAATCAGAAGCTGAAGACACACAAATCTAGTAGAACGTGAGACACTTTTAGTAACCTCCCTACCTACAAGGGTTCCTTCATTGACAAGAGTTTTTCTAGAAACCCACTCTCTCAAGAACCATGAATAGTGTTCATAGGGCCTATTTACTATGTGTAACAAAGATGCTGAAAAGAAAATCTATGTTCATTTTTATAGCCCAAAATGAAATATGTGATATGAAAGCAATAAAGGTCACACAAGCTTGACACACAAGAGTTCTTTTTAATCCAAATCAAAATGTTATCACCTGAGAAGATTAACCGAATTCCTCACAATGTGCTTAGTATATTCTTACCTATTTTTAGCAATTCTCATACTTTTTTCCAATCAAAATCAGCAGAAATCAATCAGAAACAACAAATTTCAATCGTTAATGTTAGATGGCAGTCCAAATTAGGAAATAAAATCTAGAAAACTGCATGAAAAGTGAAAGGACAATTGAAACCTGGCACTAAAACTTGTACGATAGTGGGTCACCTACCAAATGACACTCCAAAAACTCATACGATAATGGGTATTAGATCATACGACAAAAGATCTTCCAAATGACACTATCTTTCTGATGGTACGATCCTCAATCAAATCAATTATCTTACGACAGTTGGCACCTCCTGATAGGAGTTTTAGACAAAACTCATATGAAAATTGTATAGACAAAAATTAAAAATCATAGCTTGGAATAGAAAATGATAAGAAGATGATAGAAATTGATAGAAATTAAATGGAAACCAGTTTCAGGGCATCAGAAATGTGTGTATGAATTTTTTACCTAGCTGTAGACACAACACTTCAGTAAAACATTAGAGGTTAGTTAAAATCAAAATGATGTAGTGAAATGAAAACTAATCTAACCAGGTGATTTACTACCTTCTAGTAGATGTGAGTATGTATTCTTAGATTGGACCGAGATCAGTGACCTTGACAACACCTAAATGAAGGATTTGAATGCAAACTCTAGATATCAGATGAATGCAAATTAATCTATATTTTGGATTTTCTATGCAATAAGATGAGATAAACTAATATGAATCTACTCTAGATGAAAAACTAATATGAAAATTAAGCTACAATGATATGCTAAATATGAAACTAAAATGATTAGATTGATCTCAAAAAATTTGTTGATTCGCAAAGAAGCTTCAATTCTTCAGATGTTGATTCACTAGTGTGTTTGTACAAATTTATGGATTGATTTTGGCAGAGTAAGTATACAAACTTGAGAGATGATTTGTGAAGAGATGAAGCCTTGATTTTATAGAAATCTAGGGCTTTGGGGATGCATGGAAAAAGCCATAAGTCACTCTAGTTGACTTTTGAGTCCACAAGGAATTAAAGATATTTAACTCACAAAAAATCATGCAAAAGTAGTTTTTAAATCAGAAGTGTTAGGTATTTTTCTTGTGGCTCAAACTTGGCTAGGATGTTGGCTTGATTCTCAGTAAATAGGTTTCCAAGCTTGCAAGAAAAGACTAATTGATGAGGATTAGATAAGATCCTCCTTCTACTTTGAGGTCCATAGGACTCAAGCAGGTATTGCCTACAAATAGGTTACTATTTTTCAAGTAAACTATGGAATGGTGGATTAGGTCCTCAGTGTCATGCTATTGAGTTTATTAGAGGTGCTTTTATGGATGACAATCCTAAAAATAGCTGAGAACAACCTGTTGTAGGATATGATTAATGAAACTCCTAGTATGATAACATGAACAATGGCATAAGGGTGATGAGTCCTTCTTTTTATGAGTAAAACCCAAGGAA
The DNA here is from genome assembly GCA_027943335.1 of Chamaecyparis obtusa. Taxonomy (NCBI): domain Eukaryota; kingdom Viridiplantae; phylum Streptophyta; class Pinopsida; order Cupressales; family Cupressaceae; genus Chamaecyparis; species Chamaecyparis obtusa. The sequence continues at coordinate 54,996 of BSBK01000077.1, forward strand.
GGATAACCTTTGATTCACTCTTTAAGGAATCAGCAACTATGGACTGTAAAACATCAGGGATAGTCCTATTTTTTAGGTACATGAACATGAAATGAAATGGTATTGGTAGTGATGGATTTTGTGTTTGATGACTGAAAGGTGTTTGAATGACAAAGATCAGATCAGTGCCTACTCATTTGGGCAAAGAGTCTAACATAGATGCATAGAGGAAGTTCTAGGAAATATAGTGATATGCCTTACAAACCACATACAATTTGGATAGAATGCCTTACAAACTATCTTCTCAATCTAGATTTTCTACCATCAAGATCTTCCATAGATGTATTTATTCTCTGAAATTGCACATAAGGATTTAATTCTCCCCTTGAAAGAAAATCATGCAATAATTAAATAGCTACCTTACAACTAGTATGTTCCAAATGCCTTACAAATAGAGACATACAAGAATAAACAAAAAGCAAAGAGACAATAACAGAACCAAGGTAGAAATTGTATTGTATTTCATGGAAGTGTATCAATACATACAAGTAAACTCTTTACTCAAAATCATAGGATCAATAATCTGCTCTACAAAGCTTGTATTATTAGCATTCAACCATCAAGAATATTGGAACCAGAGGATAGAATCCCCTGGATTGCCAAAGGCTGGAACCAGGAACCAGAAAAGATGGGAAAACCAAAAAACTAGGAGACCCAAAAAGTTTTGGAACCCTTACAAAATCAGAACACTTACTACTTATACCACTAGCTATTTTGGAATCCCAAATAGGTTAGGATGCAACAAGCTTCAGATAGCTAGGCTTAGGTTTTCACCCACTAAATCAACCAATATCAATCAATAATAAATTCTAGGGGAGAAAACCAAGCAACGTGGACAAACAGACCCAAAATTGATCTTCATCAATGAAAATCCTCTGATTTGTACCGAAGATCATGCAAATACCATTCCTTTTTAGTCTTTTTGTACACCTAGAACACACCTCAAGCTTTACCCATGTCCATTTCATGATGGTATAGGCATCTGCAAACAATCATCAAACCCTCCGGACCACCCTGCATCAATTGGCACAACAACTTCATCAAATCCTGTCGCAAAAGCCATTAATTCTGGTCCTTTCTGTCACTGACAAACCCTCTACAAATTTGAATTTGAATAACAATGGTCACATTCATGGCACTAGCAGAAAATTGGTGATCAATATTCAAACTTGAGTCAACCTTATATCGTGACCTTTACATCTCTTTACTTCCTGGGCTTTATGTCTTTAACTCAACCATATACCCCGGGTTTACGTCCTACGACCACACGACAAGGAAAATCTTTATTTGGGCAATGAAACACCTAACTTAGGCTCAACCTTGTGACTTAGTGAATGAAGGGAAAATTTTAACTTTGGTCCTTATTTGGTGAATTGGCGACAAAAGGATTTCACCTATTCACAAAACACTTTAAGTCATCACTAAAATACTTAGCGATCACATGGCCTTCCTTCACTGAATTGCCAAACCTTTTAGAACTCTGCTACTTTTCCTCACAAATGACCGAATCACTTTGAACTTTTGTGAGGTAGCTAAGAATTTTGTCAAAACCTCTAAGCCTTTGGCCCCCACCCAGGCCCACTTTATGCCACCTGTCACCATGTTATTTGCTGCTCATGCTCAGTCATCTCTGACACAGGACCCACATCCAAAGCCTTTCAAAATGGATGGCGAGCATAAGATCTCATAGCTCTAACACAACCCATAAGATCTTATGCTAACCATGGATTTTGTCCTCGTCATCAAATCCTTCTGACAATAACCCCACTCTGCAGTATTCCTTGTCATCCTCCAGCTTAGTTAATTAGAAACTAACACCTTAGCAATGACACATCATGCGGTCCCATTATTTCTAGCAAACCATAACCTTCAATCCATTTGGTGAACACGTGACCAAAGAAACCCTCATCCATTTGCAAGAACTTTGAGAGCATCGCTAAATCATTTGGCTACTACACAAACACTGTTCATGAAATTGCTAAGTCTCTAGACCTTCCACCAAAACATCACGTGAACTAGTGAACAAAGCATACATTTATCAGAACCACCAAAAAGACTGAGAAATTTACTGGGCCCGCATCAAGAAGATCAAAATCCATCTCATTATTGCATAGCTTGACAAGATTCCATCAAATTACATGCTCACCATAAGATCAAGAATCTTACCCTGCCCTAACAACCCTCTGACAAGGAACGAAATCAATGACCATCACATAATCTCAAGCCTCTGACAAATTTGATAAGAACTTATGCCATTTGTCAATCGACTGACAGTGTCAGGACCCTCTGACACATTTGGAAACCAAGTCCCACTAATAACTACCAATGTGCTAATACATGGACCAATAAGATGCCACCAACTATGCTTACGTGTCATTGGACCCACCCGTTTGAAGCACTATGTCATAAAGGAAGATCAACGGATGTCTCAACATCACATAGCTCTGACAAATCCTTTGCACTTTAATGATAATCATCAGATTTAGATGGTGTTGAAGTCATCCCCAGGAAAGAAATGAAAGCCAAAAACATAGGAAATATTAATCGCTGAGACTTAGGAAAAATTAATGCTGAAAGACTTAGGAACATTTTTCACTAGGCGAATGAAAACTTAAGAAAATAAAGGCCACACATGCCTTTATGAAATATTATGTGGCCCAAAAAGTAACATGAAATTAGAATAGGACCAAGGGTAATTAGGGTTCATGAACACAACAGCTAGATTTTTTAATTTCAAACAAGGGTTTTAGCTAGAAAATAGGGAAAAACAAGCTGTAGAGATTGGAAGAAAAATGGGAGGGCCATGAAAATTTGTAGGTGCCAATAGTGGCTCTATTTGAGGATGTTGAAATGCAAGTTTTAACAAGAACTAAAGGACTTTGGGATGCAGACCAAAAACTACTAACCTAACCCAAGGAAAGAAACACACAACCTAAAAGGAAATAAACCTACATAGAAATTTACAAAGTATTTACACATGCATGATAATCAAAAACTTAACTGAAGAAGGGCTTCAAGAATTTCCCATGCACTCGCAGTTCAAAAACTTCACCATCCATATTCTTCAGCAACTAGGAATCCTTCCCAAAACTATCATGAATCACAAAAGGACCAAGCCACAGTGATTCAAATTTCTTATGCTTCCCTTTATCTTCTACCCTCACATTCCATTGAAGTACCAAATCATCGACCTTGAATTTTTTGGTAGTTGTTCTTTTGTCAAATAATTACTTCATCTTCTATTTCAACTTGATATTACTCATTTGACTCTCTTTTCTCTGTTCATCTAACTCGATCAGCTGCATAATTCTATTCTGCATTGGCTCTTTGACATCCAACTCCTCATCTTGAATAAACTGATAAACTAGAATTAGATTATTTATAGGTAACCTTGACTACAAACCATACACAAGCTCAAAGGGAGACTTCCTAATGCCTCTTTTCACTATAATCCTATCTTCCCATAAAGCCAATCTCAACTTGGAATGCCAAGCTCTCTTATTCTTTTCAAGTATCTTCTTCAGGATTGTTAGGATGCTTTTATTGCTAGACTCAGCCTGTCGATTTGCTTGAGGATGATAAGGAGATGAATAGGAAGTCATGATTCCATTATCATTGCAAAACTCCTTAAACTCATATGATCTGAAACACATTGTATTATCTATAATCAACTTCATAGGGACACCAAATCTAGTCAAAATATTGTCAAGTAAGAAATCAATCACCACTTCACTTGTTGCCCTCTTTATAGGAATAGCCTCTATCCATTTTGTGAAATAATCAGTTACAACAAGTATATAACTATGTCCTCCACTAGATTTCTTACCAAACTCGCCTATGAAATCCAAGCCCCACATGGCAAATGGTGCTTCAGCAACTATTGGGTTTAATGATAGTGCTCCTGAGTACTTTAATTTTGAAGCAAACCTCTAGAAAGCTTCACATTTCCTGACATATTGAAATGAATCCTTAAACACTATAGGCCAATAATAACCTACCCTTAAAACCTTGTGAGTAGTAGTCCTTGCTAAAAAATTACATCCACAAACACCAGCATGCATTTCATTTAAAACCTTCTCTGCCTGATATCTGTCAAGACAAAACAACAAGACTCCATCTCTATTCTTCCAATACAAGTCCCCTTATATCAATGTATACTTCTGAGCTTACAATTTCAAGGACCTCTTTTTCTTATGTGTCATATAGTCTAGGCATCTAGCATTCTTTATGAAATAGACAATATCAACATATTCTGGTTGCAATTCAATACTTGTGATTGTCATATCTGGAGTTCCTTCATTATTTACTTGGACTAAGTCCATATTTTCTACAGTCATCAATTTTTCTAGACCTTGTCCTCTTACCAACCTAGTGATATGGATCTCTAAATTAAATTCTTAGACTCTGGTAATCCACTTGCATCTCTTACCAATAACTTTAGATTGAGTAAGAACATCCTTTACTGCTAAATGTGGGATATATGCAACAACCTTTGCACACACCAGATAAGGCCTAAAATATTTGACTACTTTTACCAATGCATATGTTTGCTTCTCCATCATCTCATAATTCAACTCAGCAGCCTACAAGGATTTGCTAAAAAATGCAATTGGATGGTCAAAACCCTCATTGTCCTTTTGCAATAAAATAGTAGCAATGGTGTGAAATGATGCAAAAGAAAATAATGAAAAAGGCTTGGTATAGTCAGGAGATCTAAGCACAAGTGCTTGTTGGACCACATCCTTAATTTTCTCAAATGCAGCTTGAGCCTCTATAGTCCATTGAAACTTCACATCCTTTGTTAGCAACTTTACTATAGGCTTGACAATTTCAACAAAATTTGTAATGATTCTCCTAACAAAATTTATCTTCCCTAGAAAAGATTGCACCCCCTTGAGATTTTATGGTGCAGACACCTTCTTGATTGCTGCAACCCTCTCTAGATCAATTCTTATTCCATCTTTTCATACAATGTGTCCTAGAAGCTTTCCCTCTTTGACTTCAAAATTGCATTTTTTAGGATTCAGGGACACACCATACTCTAGAGCTTTGACAAAAATCTTTTCTAGGAGCGAACAATGATCATGAGCCTTCCTGGCATAAGAAGTTAAGTCATCCTGATAAACAACCATAAACAGGTCTATGTACTCTTTGAAAGCAACATCCATGGCTCTTTGAAAAGTTGGTCCAGCATTTTTGAGACAAAATGGCATTCTGACATACACATATGTTCCCCAAGGTGTTGTCAATGTAGTTTTGAATTGTTCAGATTCTTTCACCAACACCTGGTTATATCTAGAGAAGCCATCCATCATAGACAATAACTCACAACCAATGACCTTGTGCAACATTGCCTCCATATTAGGCAGTGAATAATTGTCTTTCAATGATGCAACATTCAAATTCTTGAAGTCTACACACAACCAAATGTCACCATTCTTCTTTCTAACTAGGACTAAATTAGACACCCAAGTTGAATACCTTATAGGTTGAATTATTCCTACATCACTCAACTTGACTAGCTCCTGCGGCATCTTAGGAGCCAACAATGGGTTAATGGGCCTTTGCTTTTGTCTGAATGGTTTGACATCTTGCTTTAATGGGATTTCATGTTGGAAAAGGTCCTCTCTATAGGCTTTTAATTCATCATAAGACCATGCAAGCACATGCTTGTACCTTCTCAACAACCTTATCAAATTATCTTTCAATTGAGGGGTTAATCCTTTTCCAATATAGACCCTTTGAGGAGCACTATGTGATCCCAAATTCACTTCCTCCAAGTCTTCTACATTAGCATTACTTATTTTTGACATATGATCATTTTGTCTTCTATACAATGCTTTTAACTCAGTTAAGCCCTTAGGGATACTATTTGAATTCAACTGGGTCACTTCACTTCCCATGATCATACCCTTGCCTTCAATTTCCTCAACCAAAGTGTTGCAGTCTATAGGTTGATCCTCATATATGTCAAGACATTGAATAAATCTCAGGATGTCATGATCATCCTCAAAGACCTGCCAATTTTAAATGTTGTCTGCAACAACTGGTCTACATTTTACTTCAAGAATTGACACTCCAAACAAAGTTGAATCATCTATTTTTAGAGTAACATTGGCCAAAAAATCAGCCATTATGTTATTTTCTCTTTCTACCCAGCATATATTGAAAGCATCAAACATTTCAATCTATCATTCTTAATAGCATATTTGGATCAAACTTGTGCTACCACAAGCTCAGAGTCACCAAAAACCTATAAACATTTTATCCCATGTTTGATAGCAATATTCAATCCCAAAGACAATGCTTCATATTTAGTAGTATTTTTTGTGCATTGAAAATTCAATGAGAATGAATACTTAAAAGTAGTACCTGATGAAGATATGAATAAGACCCCAGCTCCTAAGCCTTCTTTTGAACATGCTCCATCAAAATACATCTACCATAGTCCATCTTTCTATTTCTTTAATTCTGCAACTAGTGGATCTACCTCCTCCACTGGTGGGACAATTTCCTCTAACTTGAAATTCTCCATGTCAACATCCACACAACAATTTAAATGATCATCATTTACTTCAATCATATGTGGAGTTCTACCTTCTCTAGATACTTTCACATTGTCACCATCAATATTGAACATTTCAAAGGATAGATCACACTAGATACTACCTCCCATCTGAGCACTCCACTTCCTTGACAACAACATCCCATAATGAGGGGGAATATCTACCACTAGAACACTCATTGTTAGCAACTTGTCAGGGAAAGCTATCAACCTATAAGGAAGTGCTTTTATAGTACCAATAACAGGGACCTCTCTTGAATCCATAGCCTGACATCTACCATGAGGTGTATCTACTTTCAGACCCAAGGATCTCATTATTTCTGTAGGCATAATAGTATTAGAAGCTCCTAAATCAATCATACAATTTCTTAACAACTTTCCATTTACTACAAAGGACAAAAAGAAAGGTTCAACTATTCCTGACACAGAATTTGCAGCTTTACCATCCAAATAAATCTGAGGGATCTCAGAGATGATCTCCCCACACTGGTTCTCAATTGAATCACTTGTTGCAGTAGCCATTCCATCAACCTTGGTGGAATTTTGGGTATCAGAAGAAAAGTCTCCTTTTACCCAACTCAAAGCCTTAACTTTATGCTCCTCTATCCCCGTCATTTCTAACAAGGGGACCTTGACAGTGATTTGTGACAACAATTTTCTCATGTCAATGGGAACATAGTTGGGGTCAACTACATCCTGCCCAATGGCAGTGACCCCTTTATCTTCTTCATGTGTAACCACATTGGGACTATTTTTTCTCTGACCCTTTTCCTTCTCTTGCAAAGGAGAAACAACATCCACAAGAGGTTTAGCTTTTACTTTGTAGGCCACAATTGGCTTTGTGAAGTTGATATTTTTCTTCAACTTGGTTTTGTCAGTAGTGTCAGTAACCTTTTGCTTATTTTGGGCTTTCTTTTCATCCCTTTCTATTTTCTTGATGAAAATTCCAGCAGGCCTGCCACTTGGACAACCTACCACCCTATTTCTCAAATTATAGTTGCTTTTAACTTGGGACACCATGTCTACTGTGATTTGTGCAATCTCTTCATCTGAACATCTTCTCAACATTACTAACACATCACTTCTTAAAGTATTGCACTGAACTACATCAAGGTGATTATCTTCTCCATCAAAAAACACTTGCTAATGGTCCTCATTCTTGACTTGGGAACTACCAGCATCTTGGTTTTCATTTTCATCTACAGAATCTAACTCATCATATATGTATGAAGAAATCATACCACACCCTTGATCATCATAAGTATCATCATTGTTGTTACCTTGATCTCCATCTGCAGAAACACTTTGAGCAATAGCATAGTAATAGGGATCATGAGGTGATTGGAAAACAATACACCATGGAACATCATCATTCATATTCATTATATTTCTATGCAAAGGGTCAAGGGTTTTGTCATTTGGTTTATCCTTTCTTTTAGCAAGCACTGGCTTTCCATCCTTCCACTGAGTATTATAGGGATAGATCTACATTCTTGGAAACTTATTAAAGTTATTAAATGATGGCCTTTCATTTCCTTGCACTCTACTATTTCTTGCTTCACCAGGCTTTAAATCCTTTATTGCTTTCAAGATTTGTTTCAAACTATCATCATCTTTTGGCTTTGCATCAGGTTTCCTTGGCTCTCTTCTATTTGAGACTGATGGCTGACAATCTTCTCTCCTTCCCAATTTCCCTGATATCCTTCTATTGCTCTCTATATTAATAGCCAATTTATAGGCCTCTGCAAGATTCCTAGGATTCATATCCCTCAAAAGATATCCCATCTTTGAATCAAAAGCATTTAGGTATGTAACAAGACACACCCTGTCATCCAATCTCATAACTTGCAACAATTTATGCATGGCCTTCTAAAATCTAACATTGAATTCAAAAACACCCTCATTTGAATTTTTCTTGATGTTGTTAAACTCATTAAGCATGTAGCCTTCATTGGTTTTATCACCATATTGTTCCTTGAAAGACTTCCTAAACTAATTCCATGAATATATGCTGGCATGAGGTAAATTTCTAAACCAATCTCTAGCATCTTCAGTCAGAGATTGAACAAAAATCTTCATGATCACATCATCAGTCTCAATATTGTAGTCATCTATCACATCAATGAAACTTTTCAAATGCTCTTCACAAGTAACTGCATTTCTTCCAGTGAATTTTGGGAGCTTCTTCCTAATTTCATCAGGGATGGGATTTGGATAACCAGGAATTCCAATAAAAACCAACTGCTTATGCCTCTCATGAATGGGACCTACTTGAGAAGGGCCACCACCTAAAGATGTATATTTTTGAGTATTAGAAACATTAGGAGTCTTAGGCATACCTCAAGTGATGGAAGTGTTCGATACATTTGCTCCTTGTGCTTGAGAAATGGAGAGGGCATTAGCATGTCCGAAAGATTGCCTAAGGTAGTCAATCTTTCTTTTCATTTCCATGGCCTAAGGTAGCCAAAAATTCTTGTTTTCTTTTTGCTTCTTCCAAGTCAGCCTTTAATCTTTCTGCCTAATCCATGGACATCTTTGCATGATTTGTTTCATTTATTGAAACTCCCACAACCTTTTGTTTACCTTTGTCCCTATAATTTCTTGTCTCATAGGTCTTATGGACAACAAGATGATCTTCTACTTGTTCTATCACATGATCTTGATTCATGGCCTCAAGATCCAACAATTGTCTCTTCAATTGCTTAGCTCTAATCATAGCATGTCTGATCTTTTCCTCTTTCTCCTCGTCTCTTTTCTATCTTAAATGGATCTGTTCCTGGACTCTCCTCAAAAATTTCTTCTGACTCAGGGAGAGTAGTCTCAGACTTAGCATCTCCTACTTGAACTGCCTCTTCATATTCGTTCAAGCCCAAATCAACAGCCTCCTCATATTCAGAAGTATTTTCTTCTTAATTCATTTGCATAGACTAGATTTGTTCCTCTTGCCTAGCATCTTCTCTATGCCTCTAAGCATGAAACATATTTCTATTCCTTCTTCCTCTTTTTGTCTGACCAGGCCTAGAAGTACTTGGAATTCCTTCCCCTAATCTATCCTCAGGAAACTTATTTATGTGAGACCTAGTACCTCTGTAACTCATCTTGTGAATGGTTCCTCACTAGTACTACAATAGAGATTATTAGAGTCACCACCCAAAGAATTTGGGAATTCTTCTTTTAAAATAAAGACACCAATGGTAACCAGCTAGTTTGTATAGGGTAGGAGCCCTGGCTCAACTAAACCCTACAACTTAGCAAAATATTTCTTACAACTCCCTAGTAGAGTTGCCAGTCTGTTAGGTATTTTTCTTGTGGGTCAAACTTGGAAAGGATGTTAGCTTAATTCTTAGTAAATAGATTTCCAAGCTTGCAAGAAAAGCCTAATTGATGAGGATTGGATAAGATCCTCCTTCTGCTTTGAGCTCCACAGGACTCAGGTGGGTATTGCCTACAAATAGGTTACTATCTTTCAAGTAAATTATTAAATGGTGGATTACATCTTCATTTTCATGCTATTGAGTTTATTAGAGGTGCTTTCATGGATGACAATCCTGAAAATAGCTGAGAACAACCTGTTGTAGTATATGACTAATGAAACTCCTAGAATGATAACATGAATAATGGCATAAGGGTGATTCCTTCTTTTTATGAGTAAAACCCAAGGAAGGCTAACCTTTGATTCACTCTTTAAGGAATCAGCAACTATGGACTATAAAACATCAGGGATAGTCCTATTTTTTAGGTACATGAACATGAAATGAAATGGTATTGGTAGTGATGGATTTTGTGTTTCATGACTAAAATGTATTTGAATGACAGAGATCGGATCAGTACCTACTCCTTTGGGCAAAGAGTCTAACATAGATCAATAGAGGAAGTTCTAGGAAATACAGTGATATGCGTGACAAACCACATACAATTTGGATAAAATGCCTTACAAACTATCTTCTCAATCTAGGTTTGCTACCATCAAGATCTTCCACAGATGTATTTATTCTCTGAAATTGCACATAAGGATTTAATTCTCCACTTGAAAGAAACTCATGCAACAATTAAATAGCTGCCTTACAACTAGTATGTTCCAAATGCCTTACAAATAGAGACATACAAGAATAAACACAAGGAAAAGAGACAATAATAGAACCAAGGTAGAAATTGTATTGTATTTCATGGAAGTGTATCAATACATACAAGTAAACTCTTTACTCAAAATCATAGGATCGATAATCTGGTCTACAAAGCTTGTATTATCAGCATTCAACCATCAATAATATTGGAACTAGAGGATAGAATCCCTTGGATTGCCAAAGACTAGAATCAGGAACCAAAAAAGATGGGAAAACCAAAAAACTAGGAGACCCAAAAAGTTTTGGAACCCTTACAAAATCAGAACACTTACTACTTATACCACTAGCTATTTTGGAATCCCAAATAGGTTAGGATGCAACAAGCTTCGGATAGCTAGGGTTAGGGTTTCACCCACTAAATCATCCAATATCAATCAGTAATAAATTCTAGGGGAGAAAACCAAGCAACCTAGACAAATAGACCCAAAATTGATCTTCATCAATGAAAATCCTTTGATTTGTAGCGAAGATCATGCAAACACCATGCCTTTTCAGTCTGTTTGTACACCTACAACACACCTCAAGTTTTACCAATGTCTATTTCATGATGGTACAAGTGTCTGCAAATAATCATCAAACCCTCTGGACCACCCTGTGGCAGTCGGCACAAGAACTTCATCAAATCCTACCAAAAAAGCCATTAATTCCGGTCCTTTCTATCACTGAGAAACCCTCTACAAATTTGAATTTGAATAAAAATGGTCACATTCATGGTGCCAGTAGCAAATCAGTGATCAATATTCAAACTTGAGTCAACCTTATATCATGACCATCAGATCTCTTTACTTCCCTGGCTTTATGTCTTTAACTCAACCAGATACCCCAGGTTTACCTCCTGCAACCACGCGACAAGGAAAATCTTTATTCGCACAATGAAACACCTAACCTAGGCTCAACCTTGAGACTTAGCAAATGAAGGGAAACTTTTAACTTTGGTCCTTATTTGGTGATCTAGCGACAAAAGGATTTCACCAGTTCACAAAACACTTTCAAAACTCCGCTACTTTTCCTCATGAATGAGCGAACCACTTTGAACTTTTGTCAAGCCACTAAGAATTTTGTCAGAACCTCTAAGCCTTTGGCCCCCACCTAGGCCTGCTTTATGCCAGCTGTCATGATATTATTTGTTGCTCATGCTCGGTCATCTCTGACATAGGACCCACATGCCAAAGCCTTTGAAAATGGATGGTGGGCGTAAGATCTCATAGCTCTAACACAACCCATAAGATGTTACCCTAATCATGGATTTTATCCTCGTCACCAATCCTTCTAAAAATAGCCCCACTCTGCAGTATTCCTTGTCATCCTCCAGCTCAGTCAATCAGAAACTAACACCTCAGTGATGACACATCATGCTATCCCACTATTTTTGGAAAACCTTAACCTTCAATCCATTTGGCGAACATGCGACCAAAGAAACCCTCACCCATTCGCAAGAACTTTGAGAGCACTGCTAAATCATTTGGCTACTACACAAACATTGTTCACCAAATTGCTAAGTCTCTAGACCTTCCACCAAAACATCACGTGAACTAGGGAACAAAGCATACATTTCTCAAAACTGCCAAAAAGATTGAGAAATTTACTGCGCCCGCATCAAGAAGATCAACAGCTGTCTCATTATCGCATAGCTTGACAAGATTCCATCAGATTACACACTCACCATTAGATCAAGAATCTTACCCTGCCCTGACAACCCTCTGACAGGAAATGAAATCAACGGCCATCGCATAATCTCAAGCCTCTGACAAATTTGATAAGAACTTACACCATTTATCGATTGACTGATAGTGTCAGGACCCTCTGACGCATCTAAAAACTAGGTCCCACTGACAACTGCCAACATGCTAATACATGGACCAATAAGATGCCACCAACTATGCTTACGTGTCATTGGACCCACCTATTTGAAGTGCTATGTCATAAAGGAAGATCAATGAACATCTCAACATCGCATAGCTCTGACAAATCCTTTGCGCTTTAATGACAACCATCAGATTTAGATGGTGTCAGAGTCAGGCCCAAGAAAGAAATGAAAGCCGAAAACATAAAAAATATTAAACACTGACACTTAGGAAAAATTAACGCCGAAAGACTTAGGATAATTTTTCGCTGGGTGCATGAAAACTTAGGAAAATAAAGGCCGCTAGGGAATGAAAAATTAACGCACATGCCTTTATGAAATTTTAAGTGGCCTGAAAAGTAACATGAAATTAGAACGGGACCAAGGGTAATTAGGTTTCATGAAAACAATGGCTAGATTTTTTAATTTCAAACAAGGGTTTTAGCCAGAAAATAGGGAAAAACAAGCTGCAGAGACCGAAAGAAAAATGGGACGGCCATGAAAATTTGCAGGTGCCAACAAGAAGTTAAGATCAACTTTTAACTCAAAAGAGAGTTGAGTTTATTTTTAAAATAACTTGAATTGATTTTCTGATTTAAAGTTTAATTGTTTTTTTGGATGTGCATAATTAATTATGAATTAAATTAATAAATAAAGTGATTTATCCTCAACTTAACTGATTTAAAAATAAAACAATTGATTTATGGGTTAATCTATTATTAAATCAAACTTTTATTCAAACATTATATTATTAAATTTGACAATTGACATTAGTTAATTAAATAAGAATTTAATCAATTAGTCATAGGATACTTGATTTATTGTCAAAATGAAATAATACAATTTAGGAATAAATATAATTAAATCCAATTAAACAATTAAGTGGCAGTATTAAATCTAATTAATTAAATATTTAGAATATTCAATTAATCAAACTTTAGGATAAATATGATTTATCACCAAATAATTATTAATCAAAGATAATTAGGATAAATAAGAATAAGGAATATTCCCTGATGCAGAATTTTGGATAATCAATTAAGAATCAATGATGTTTAGATGTGCCTTAGGTTAGGACTTTGATGTCAATTTCATTCAATCTGTCGATATAGGAGATTAATGAACCTATAGCCCATTTTTGGGGTATTACAGCAGGGACATAGTTTATGTCGAGTAGTGTCAAATTTGTCTAATGTAAAAATCCTCAATGTTTTCTATTTCTCTGATGTCTTTTCAGTTTTAAGTGAAACCCTGGTTGTTTTCGACCTTGTTCCTTTTCACATATGCGCTCTTATCTCTGATGTTATCATTTTTCATCTGCATTTCTATGACTGCATGGGACCTAGTTCTTCTTGGTGGTTCGGTCGCTTGATCTCTAGATTTTTCTGGTGGATAGATTCTTATTTAGTGATTGGGCAACTCTGTGTTCGCCTGATCTCTTATTTCTGGTAGTTAAGTGTTTTTCCTTCAGTGACTTAGCATTTTCTTTAGTTTCATGTTCATGCAACTTCAGCGGTTTGTGTCCTAGCCTTCAGTGATTTGGCGAGTGGTTATGTTATGTCTGGCTATCTTAGTTCTAAGGTGGTTGAAGTGTAAAATGATCTATGATTGTCACATGATTGTAAGGAGTGTTCTTCCCCTTTGTGATCATGCAACCACCATCCAATTAGGGCTAATAAATAGGTGGGTCCATTGGCAGGTTGCGCTAGGTTGATCTAGGTCATCCGCTCTACTGAGAAGAATGTGATCGACAGTTGTATTTTAAATTTGGACCCAATAGCCATTGGAGCTTGAATTTGAATCTTTCTGTGAGGTTTTCACCAGTGTTTGATCTAATGGGCCATAGGCAAAGTGGGGGTAGCTCAAAATTTATTTTTTTTAGGATGGTTGCAGGTTGCAAAGATGATGAGGAAGATCAGAGTGGTCGTCACGTGTTGATTTCTTCTTTCCTGAGGTACCATGTCAATGTTCTCTTGTCTAGGGAGTATTAAGCAATTGGCACCACCTGTGACCATTTGTACTTCCAAAATAAAAATATCAACCAAGATCAGATTTGAGCATTCATGATAAACCTGATTCAACAAAACTAAGGTCATGGTGGTGGCGTAAGGTTTTCAACTTGTAGCGAGATAGATGGATCAAGGTGGCTCATCTACAAGAAATTATGGCAACAAGAAATACATGCAAGCATATATCTGATCAGCCAAGATATTTCAGTGATGCATTTATGATAAAAAATGACAGAATTAGGGTTTCCTATTATTATATGCACAAAATCTATGTAACCCTAATAAGATTTTTAACTCCTGCCTGTGTGCAAAGGAGATGTATATATTGTTTTTTTGGAGCTTTTAGAGGAAAGAGTTTACAATTATAAGAAGAGTTTCTCTTTCTTAGGAGTTATCTATGGGATTTGTTCTGCCCTCTAGCTCTTACAGTCTATAACCTTTCATTGAAATCTCAGATTCAATAGAGGCTATGTGTGGCATTTGTTCTGCCCTCTATTCTTTCCCTTGTCTGTATTTCTCTTATTGAGTATAATATACTAGCTTTTTTAGAGAAATCTTGGAGTTCCAGAGCCCTCCTTTCTTTCAACTTATATGTGCACTACTATGTCTGGTTTGATTTGAGTGATTTTGTGGGTATACTTCAACCCCCTATCATTCTGTCTCATTCCTATGCCCTTTTGCTGAAGAGAACATTTTCTTGCAAGTCACAATTCATGTCTTTTGTTCAGGCCTCTCTGTGAAACACTTATGCAAGCTTGTTTAGGAAGATTGTGTTCTATTAGATTTGAGAGCCTTCATGTTAATTTTGTCAATATATTGTGTTCATTTCATTTTGGTGTATCACCTAGTAAGTAGTTTGCTTTCAGTCATTTCCCTTTCAAGTATTCCTTCTATCCCTTTTCCCTCAAAGTTTACTTTCCTATCTAGAAGCAAATTAAGGTGATTATCCAAGAGGAACCAACCTAGAATCTGGAGGTCTCATCTTAGTTAGCATAGGTCCCACACTTGGAGATGATTCCCATGTTATACTAGGTTATCAAGACCAAGAGAGCTTGAACCAAGGGTTCAAACTTAGTGTATAACATTTTTGGCACACCTAGTGAGACTACGAAGTTTAGATATATGTTCAAGGTGCTCCTATAAGTTCAAAATATTAGATTCAAAGACACCTCACCTTGGGCATAACATTTCTGACTATTAGAAAAGAAGTTCATCTTGAAAGATTATGTTATCTCTAATATACTAATTGCATAATACAGACCTTTCAAAGGTTGATATTCAAGTATATCTGGGGACTCCACTAATTTCATAGATTCAGGCCAACCTTGTTCAAATTTTATGAGAAAGATTTAGACTAGGAGCTCAAAGCCCACTAAATGTTTAGAGTTGCCCTTAAAAAGAAGCTACAAAGGTAGATCAACCTAGATAACATCCCCTGCAAGGAGAGTACAGTCTATACCACCTGATACTTCAGAAAGGAGACCTTTTCCCTTTCATCTCAAAAGAAGAGGAAGATCTCTAACCAGAGATCTAGAGGAAGATTCAGATCCAACATCCAATACAACTTACATAGTTGCTACTCAGCAAGTTCTAGCTCCTACAATGGCTAGGCAGTTTTCTTTTGCACCTTTCAACCAAGAAAGTCCATTGATTTTTGCTCAACATCATGATGTGCCCTTGGTGGCACTAAAGATTCTACCTGATTTCATAGGTGAAGGACAAACAATAGCTTTTGAACATATTAGAGATGTGACCACTATTTGCAGCATACATAATATAACTCAAGAAGATGTGGCCACTAAGTTATTAGCAACCTCCCTCAAAGGAAAGGCTCTTGAATGGTTTAGAACTTTAGTTGTTGGTTCCATTAATTCATGGGATGGATTAGGAGATGCATTGAGTAAACACTTTGGGGATAAATCAAACAACTTGTCTTTGGTTGAGCAGCTGACAACCATTAAAAGAGACCCTCAAGAATAAATGACAAATTATAACAATAGATTCCTCAAGACATGGAATAGAATTTTGGTCTCAGTAAGGCCATCATCTGATCATGCTTTCTTATACTTCTTGAAAATTTTGAATAGTCAGATCTCTATCATGATCCAATCTATGGGTGGTACCTCTTTACCCCAAGCTTTTGACATAGCTGTTAGAGCTGAAAATTATTTAATCTAGGTAGGCATGATAGAAAGAAGGCCACCCATGCCCATCTTTCCCAGCCTTCAGCCCACTACACCTCTACAAATACCTCCTTTTACCCCTATTCCCACCATATTAGCACCTTAGGCTAATACTAGTGGTGAGGAGTTAAAGGCAAGTTTCTCTCAAGAACTGCAAGAAATGAGAAATAGTCAACAAAGTAGTCAACAAGAAATGACAAATTTTCTGTAGACTTTAACTAAAGAGGTTACAAACCTAAAGAAGCAAGGGCAAGGAATTAGACCCCCCTTTCAACCACAAGGCCAAGGTGCTAATCAACAATATTAGAATCAAGGACAACCTTATCAGCAAAATAGGCCACCATACTAAGGAGGTTATCAAGGAGCTTACCGAAAGAAAATTTTTAATCAAAGACCATTCCAACCATACAACCCTGCACCTCTTAATTTTGCAAATCTAGTTAGGGACATGGTTCCTAGTCAAAATAATATGGCCTTTGACAACAAATGGTGTTTCCCTTGTAATCAACCTCATAATCAAGCTACATGTTCAAATGGATAGATGAACCAAGCTCTAATGGTTCAGAATACCTCACATGCTCAATCAAAGGCCTCTTCTAGTGGATCAATTCCTCAACAAGAATCACAAGTTAATGAGACTACACTTTTTAATTCAGAGCAGCAAGACTTCAATGGAGCCAATGGTGAACTTTCCATTGCTACCAACACAAGATCAAAGAGAAGAGCTCAAGACATGGAACAAGCAGATTCTAGGAATAACGCTACTACATCTATAGAACCACTATAGCCATCTACTCCTATCATATTCAAAAAGGCTCCTATCATTACTATAATGTCCCCGCCAGTGAACCCATAAGGAATCAGGTCTATGACCTAAAATTACAACTAAATTTCTTTTTAACACTCTAACATATCATCATTACCATCCACAAGTACATTCCTTAAGGTTCCCTTAATGAATTCAATTACCATTAACAAGTATTTCATTTAATTACTTAGTCTAACAAATTTTGTTTTCATTAGAACATTAATTAACATTAATTCCATTTCACATCATAACCAATTACATTAATGAACTAGTGGAATTAATTTCCTTACCGACTAACATGTAATTTACCTTCAGTAGTGAAACAAACACATGTTACTTATCACATCCACTAAGCACATTTATTCTTTCATATTTATTTACCCCTTAACCATAACTATGCTCAACTCAAAGGCACCATCAAACTCATTTAAGCTTTTCCATTAAGAGTCCTTAATCATATATTGGAAACCAACATAAATCATTAAATGAATCATTTTTTCCATAAGTTTAACTTCCACAAATTATCAACCATAACCTTGTAAACATCTAGTAAAGGATTTATATTAAACCTAGTTGAATGACCCAATATCACTCACATTAAAATGTACATTTAAGAAATCACATCTCATTACTTCTTTCAATAACATACACATTTCCTTTTCCCTTATTATTTCTCCTGGAGATACCCTTGAACCCTTAGCACATCTTTTCACTAACCAAGTATCAAAACAAGTTCCCTTCTAAAGAAGTTTACATCCATAAGTACTTTCATTACAAAGGTTTGCATAGGACCATTAATTTCAATTTCATTTAAGATTCAAAAGAGATATAATGTAAGAAATTACTCATTGATTTAACCATATTCAATCCCCTTTTCAAATTCATAATTCTTCCCTTCCCTTATACATAACTTATTTCTTACAATTTCCTTTTACAAACATAATTACAATTACTGCACATTGCTTGAAGGCATATAGAAAGATAATTACATCAAGTTGCCCAAGGGCTTGTAATACATCTTTACATCTTGATAACAAAAGATAGAGATACATGATACAAGAACAGAATCTTCACCACTGAACAACTCAAAATCTCACCCATGACATGAACCACGAACAATACCTCAAAAGAGATTTGCCACCCAACCATGTGAAACTGGTAAAGTTCCACCCCCCGTGCTAGGAGATAGAACCAAGGTACTCTCAAGACCTTAATGCAATCTAAGTCCAAAAAACCAATAAATCCAAGACTCAAAAGAACAAGAATAAATCACATAAAATATCATCATATTATAACACTAAGGTTAAGGTTCTAGGAGACCACCTAAGTGAGTGTCATCACACAACTTGTTTATTGGTATCCTTCCTGGCAACCATGTAACCCCAGTCCCCTCTTAATGAATAGGGATCCATCCTGGTAGTTATCCATGGTCCCAGTACTCCAATCAGATCTGTGTCGCCATTAATGTTTTCTTTCATTATCCTTTGAATCCCCCCCTTCCTAGGTTAATTTTTAAGGTTATCACTTTTTACAAACCCACCCATAGGATCCTTCGACAACCACTTTAGGGTTCCAGCACCTATGGTGAACCACTCACTTAAGGTTCCTATTCCCTTACCCCATCACAAGACACAAAACAAGATAACACTTCCAAGTCCTAATTCATAGGTTTAGGAAACTCCCCTCTGCACTCAAGCACTCAGAACGTGTCCTAACCTTAGCCATAAACATAACCAAAACTATTGGAAGAATGTCTATCACAAGACACCTCAAAACATAAAACCTTTCTCATGCACAAGTCAAACTTTCCAAAGCTCATTTATAGGTCTAAGGAACCCTCCCATGCACACAGGTGACCGAGACAAGTCCTAGCCTCATAAACTAAACTCAAGTATATGACAAGTGGAAAATCATCATAAGTAATCCATATAACCTCAACAAAAAAAGTAATGAATGTACATAGGTGAAACAAACTTCACACATCCCAAATACATCATACATGAAATAAAATGCACCATAAACACTTTCAAGAACAAGAATCGAAGCATAGAAAAGAACAGGAAAGTTTAGGAATGTTTGGGGAACATTTAGGAGGCCTCAGAGTAGTCCTAGTCCATTCAACAACCCAAACCCTAAAACACATCCTAACCTTATTCAAGCATCTAAATGCACCATATAATCCCAAAAAAAATAAGCAATGAACATATTTAAAGTTTACCCAAAATTTCATATACCAAAACACAATGCTCTGCAAAAATCTCTCGTGCCTGAAAATAACTAAGTGTGATTTGTAAGAAAACTCAAAATTAGAAATTGTATCTTAACTCCTATGAAACTGGAACCTATCTCAATCATCTCAGAAGGTACCTACACCCTTTATAAAAGTATAACTTAAAGTATAAGAAATTAAAGTATGTAATGTTATAATTGTATAAAGCTTGTTTCTCCTATCTAGCTTGGTTCACACTAGCATTCCTCTCTTGCTCGGTTAACACTACACTGACCACCCTCGGTTAACACTGAACTGACTTGGCTTGGTCAACACTGAACTAACCTAGCTCGGTCAACACTAAACTAACCTGGCTTAGTGAACACTAAACCAACCTAGCTCGGTTAACACTAACCGACCTGCTCGGTTAATACTAGACTGATAGAAACTGCAAAATGTGACAGTCAACTATGTCTTGCAGGTAAAACTAGGCATTATGGGGACTGTGGTTTCCTAATCTGAGCACAACCCATTTGAGATCTCCCAGTTTCCCTTCAGAAATAGTTCATCAATCTATCTTATCTATCTAACAAAACTATTATAGATCTGGACAAGAAAAGGTGGTGCATAAACCGACATGGACTAGTAAGATTGATATAATAGTTCTAAATTCTGGAAGCATTCATAATACATTCAATAACAGTCTAAAACACTATCCTACATGCTCAAAACCACTTCTACCCTCCCAGGAATATTTTACCATAGAGAACATACAAACATTCATAAAAAATCACTTCCCGAAAACATATTTCAAATACACAGAAAAATAAAACATATATATAGTTCTCATTTTCAAGAAAAGTAAACAATCATATTCTCAACGAGTAATAGATCATTCATATACATAGTCATACTCATGGGAAGAATGGAGATTCTTCCCAGGTTAGACCCTACCTAGGGTCCTCCAGACAATCATTTATCCCTTGGTTGGAGACTCTCTACAAAATTTCTAGCCTTGAGTAGATATCCTTTTCAAATAATGCAACCAAAGATACTTTTAGGATTCTATTACATCAATTTATTAGTGGTGTATTACAAAAATACATATAAATGTATTCTGAAGAAATTTTAACATAATTCATTAAGCTAGAGCTTTACCAAAATTACTTGTTAACCAATTCCATATCCCAAAAATTCATAATAAGCTTCTTCCAAGTATATATATATATTTTCCCAACATTAACAAGTTTTTTATAAATTTTTTTTATCATTTTCCAAAATAAAAGTCATAGATTCTTTAATAGAGGAAGAGAAATACATGAGTCCTACAGCTACCCTCTTATTTAATCAAAATAATATGTTCAACCCACTAACCTTTTGTACACACATTTCAATGAAAGAACACTTGAGGAGGAACTAAAAGTCTTGCATCTTCAAAATGATATCTATACCATTACCTACAAATTCTCATTCTTCTAATATTTCCATTATAGCACAGTTAGAAACTTTGTCTTCTAATAAACATATCATCATTCCTTTCATAAGAACTCATCATTCCTATATACTAGCAATGTTGTTAGATTCAAATCTTATTTCACACACAAAATTCCAATAAAGTAAATAATTACTACATAATTTTGTTAATATCCTATTCTTTCCTTATAGTTGATGATTTTCCTTGTTTCAATTCATACCACTTATGCGGATCATATATAATTTAAAATTCTTACCATATAATCAAACACTTCTCCTTTCATTTAATTATGTATTTTAATCCCATTTATTACAAAACCTTGGGGACATAGGTCCTTTACCCAAGGGTTTCCTAAGCAAGTTCTCCTTATTGAGACATTGATTTTCCCTTATGAACTTTAGCCTTTTAAACATATTTCTTGAGAAAGAAGGGAAAGACACATCTGATTCGAAAATAGAATTAATTTATTACTTAAGAGGGTATGAAAAAAATGAGATTCTTCTTAATCCTTCCATATTTTGAAATATCAGATATTACCTAAGTTCAACATGTTATCTCAATTTCTAAGAAAATATAAGTTCATAAATCCCTAAGTTCTTGAGGAAAGATAAAAGATACATTTACTAGACATGTTCTTACACCATCCAATATTACAATCCTATTTGTCCTAGAAACCTAATCATCCCTTATTCCCAACCATAAGTACAACATGTTTCAAATCTATCTAGCCTTAAATAATCAGACATAACAATCATGGTGTGATCTAACATGTATAGGGGAGTAGAGTATATAATTTTTATTTTTTTGTTTTTTTGAATCACTTGGAAACTATTTTGTCAGCCATTTATAGTAATCATCATAAGAGAAGGAGATACTATTAACAACTTTCCTTACTATTCTTTAAGATTTTCCTAGAACAGGGATAAGAACACAACATTGAAACATCAGGAATTCTTGACTGTCTATTTGAACCACATGAATCTTATAATGAAAAACACAAATAATCATTTCAGATAATCCTTTCTTGCAAGATATTATTGTAGGAATATAAAAAAACACACATTTTATGTTCCATGCTTAAGTTTGTTAACATAAAGGATACTTTAAAAAGAGAACACGCAATGTATTCAAGCTCGGTAGGCCAGAAGAAAACATCAGATAGAGAAACACGATAGACTCAAGTATTGCAAGTAGGCCAAGTATGATTCCAAAGTTTTTTAGAAGAACAACCTAAGGCTTATATTCTATCCTTACCATAATGGTCAGAACGAGTTGCCTCCTTAGGGCTAACTTTGTTTTCGATGGCCTCTAGTTTTAGCAAAATCAGTCATTAAGGTTTTCTTATTCGAGACTCTCCCGAGTCATAATTTATGTTTTGATTCCTCACATCCTCTATGGTGTTGGAAAGCATCTACGAAAAGTGTTGTAGCATAAGTATAGCCATTGAGTTGGCATAACTTAATAATGAGAAGAAGAACTAAATTAAATGCAAATAGACCCTAGAGCTCCCAATGTATCAACCTAGGGCTCTGATACCAAATGTAATGTTCCCACCAGGGAACCCATAATGAATTAGGTCTATGACCTAAAATTAAAACTAAATTTCTTTTTAACACTCTAACATATCATCATTACCATCCACAAGTACATTCCTTAAGGTTCCCTTAATGAATTCAATTACCATTAACAAGTATTTCATTTAATTACTTAATCTAACAAATTATGTTTTCATTAGAACTTCAATTAACATTAATTCCATTTCACATCATAAAAAATTACATTAATGAACTAGTGGAATTAATTTCCCTTACCGACTAACACGTAATTTACGTTCAGAAGTGAAACAAGCACACGTTACTTATCACATCCACTAAGCACATTTATTATTTCATATTTATTTACCCCTTAACCATAACTATGCTCAACTCAAAGGCACCATCAAACTCATTTAAGCTTTTCCATTAAGAGTCCTTAATCATATATTTGCAACCAACATAAATCATTAAATGAATCATTTTTTCCATCAGTTTAACTTCCACAAATTATCAACCATAACCTTGTAAACATCTAGTAAAGGATTTATATTAAACCTAGTTGAATGACCCAACATCACTCACATTAAAATGTACCTTTAAGAAATCACATCTCATTACTTCTTTCAATAACATACACATTTCCTTTTCCCTTATTATTTCACCTGGAGATACCCTTGAACCCTTAGCACATCTTTTCACTAACCAAGTATCAAAACAAGTTCCCTTCTAAAGAAGTTTACATCCATAAGTACTTTCATTACAAAGGTTTGCATAGGACCATTACTTTCAATTTCATTTAAGATTCACAAGAGATATAAGGTAAGAAATTACTCATTGATTTAACCATATTTAATCCCCTTTTCAAATTCATAATTTTGCCCTTCCCTTATACATAATTTATTTCTTACAATTTCCTTTTACAAACATAATTAAGATTACTGCACATTACCTGAAGGCATATAGAAAGATAATTACATCAAGTTGCCCAAGGGCTTATAATACATCTTTACATCTTGATAAAAAAAGATAGAGATACATGATACGAGAACATAATCTTCACCACTGAACAACTCAGAATCTCAGCCATGACATGAACCATGAACAATACCTCGAAAGAGATTTACCACCCAACCATGTGAAACTGGTAAAGTTCCACACCCTGTGCTAGGAGATAGAACCAAGGTACGCTCAAGACCTTAATGCAATCTAAGTCCAAAAAACCAATAAATCCAAGACTCTAAAGAACAAGAATAAATCACATAAACTATCATCATATTATAACACCGAGGTTAAGGTTCTAGAAGACCACCTAAGTGAGTGTCATCACACAACCTATTTATTGGGATCCTTCCTGGAAACCATGTAACCCCAGTCCCCCCTTTATGAATAGGGATCCATCCTGGCAGTTATCCCTGGTCCCGGTACTCCAATCAGATCTATGTGGCCATTAATGTTTTCTTTCATTATCTTTTGAATCCCCCCCTTCCCATGTTAATTTTTAAGGTTATCACTTTTTACAAACCCACCCATAGGATCCTACGGCAACCACTTTAGGGTTCCAGCACCTATGTTGAGCCACTCACTTAAGGTTCCTATTCCCTTACCCCATCACAAGACACAAAACAAGATAACACTTCGAAATCCTGATTCATAGGTTTAGGAAACTCCCCTGTGTCATGCAGGGCACCCTCCATTTGTAGTGATTTGTGATTTTTTTAAATTGATGTAATAAATAGGATGAATCCATCCTTTTTTTTTTTGGAATCCTTATGTGTGATCAAGGGTCTGTTGGCAAATTATAAGCCTAAGATACCTTAGGTCATGGGATTCATCTAGGAAGATATAGTTGCTAGGATAGACCTGTAAGGCCTTAAGAGATTTTTTTTAGAGAATTTTTACTTCAAAAGGTCATGTTAATAATTTTTTATCTCATAAAGAAATCATAAACTTTACCGATTTCTTGAATAAGCATATTTTGAAAAAATTGCAAAATGCAATAAAAGTTATTGTTGCAACTTTCTAAATTTTGCTCAAAGTTTTGAATTTAGAAACTCAAGAGTCTAGGAAGGTTTCAAAATGTCATAACTTCATTTTGAAGGATATACATACATATCACTTCAAGCCAAAAAGGTAAGAAGTTGATTTTTGTAATAACTGTTGCTGTTATTGAAGAATCTGAACCATTTTTGAGCTAATTTTCAATCTTGTACGGCCTGTACAGCCTCACAGAGCCAGGATCTGCATGTAAAATTTGTGTGTTGTATATCAATAAGCATTAGTGTTGGTTTTAAGGAATTTTAAGGTCTGTGATTAAAGTTATTTCAAATTTTCTTATAACAGTTCTAGAAACAGGGGTTTCCAAGAGCCCTGAACACAAATGAGGACCTAGCTTGCAATGTATCTGTGGGTTTAACATAGGGATTTGGGAGATGCAAGTTAGGTCCATGTATAAATGGATTCCAAAAGATTTTATGGTGGCTTGAATTGCAAGGCCTTCATGCAACAGGCCCTAGTCTAAATTTGTCAAGGGATTCAGTCTAGAAATATAGAAATAAGTGTAGACAATCATATAAGGATGAATAAAAGCTTGAGGTAAAGGTGTTTTTGAATCATTTGGGATAGAAGAAGACCCTTTGAGGTCCTAAACCAGTTCCAAGTACCCTACATCTTGCACCTCCTTCGGAAACCAAGCCTAATTAGGCCAATTAGGTTTGTGTGCCAGGTGGTAGCTGGGTGATGCCGGATTGGAGTTGGGAAGTAAGAATTTGAGATCTTAATTAAGGCCCAAATGGGTGTCTAAAAATGTCCTTTTCTCAGTCAAAAGCTCAATTGATTGAGAGTTAGAGTGAGAAGTCTCTTGTGAAAGGGCTACAAGGAAAAAGTATAGCAGGTCTAGTTCCCTATGGTACGGACTTGAGGGGATCAAACCAACTATTGTTTTAGTGTCCTTAGTCCATATTAGGACCATACCCATCATTATAATGGACTGATTAGTCCACTGGTGAAGAGTTTTGGTAAAGGGCTACGATTAGGCCTAGTGTCCCTAAAGCCAAATTGGCACCAAACTTTGATTGGATACCCACCTTGGTAAAAGGAGTTTGTTGGAACACTATCTTAGTTAATTGGTTATATTACACCATCTTAAGAGATTGGTAACACTATTGAGCTTTTGGATTAAGATTGAGAGTTGTGGAAGATAATAGAAGGTCATTACGCTAACTTGCTGTTGGCTCTGCATTAGGTGGTATCAGAGCTTGGGAAAGCTCTTGGGAAGAGACATGTCAGAGAAAACTAAATCTTTTGATGGGGAGATACCCCTGAGAATCACAAACATAGAGCTTGCAAAGATAGTGAAGGAGCAAGCAGCCAAGAATAGGAAGATGGAAGCTGAGATTGAGAAACTAAAGAATGCTCAACCTAGCAAGGTACATGATGAGGATTCAAATTCAGAGTCTGAGTCTGAAGAGGAACAAGATGATAGAAATGGAGGAAAAGGAAAACTATTTGAGGAGCAAAGGATGTTAGAAGCTTTGGAAAGAATGGGTAGGACAGACAGCAAACCAGACCTACCTATGTTTATGGGTAAGATGAATCCTGAGGAGTGCATGGATTGGATAGAGGATCTAGAAAACTACTTTGAATGTGAAGACATTCCTAGTTCACAGAGGACCAAGATTGCTAAGTCCATGCTCAAAGGACCTCCATTAAGTTTGTGGAATTTCCTACAAAGGGAAAGGATTGAAAAAGAGAAAGAGCCTATCACTACATGGAAAAAGATGCTAAGAGAAATAAAGAAGCAATTTGTTCCAAAGGACTATGAAGTCACTCTCCATAAGAAATTACAAAATTTGAAGTAGAAGGACCTTGATGTAGGGTCTTATACTAATGAGTTTCACAAACTGTCTATGAAGGATAGGATTCCTGAAAGTGAAACCCAATGGTTGGCTAGATACATGAATGGACTCAAGTACAGCATACAAGATGAGTTGAGCCTATTCTTCGCTCAAAGTGTACACCAATGTTATCAAATGGTTGCAAAAATTGAAGAAAAACAAAAGAGGAGAGGAGAACAAAATAATAGAAGAAGAGGGAACAATTTCAGAGGTAGAGGGAGGTTTCCAGGAAGAGGTCCATCTCTAAGGCAGAAAGGAGATTCTAATCATCAGGAATTTGATAAAGAAAATCAGAACAGAGGCAATTTTAGAGGAAATAGGGGCAATAATAGAGGAAGGACAGGAGGGAGAAGTAATTCTACTTTCACTGGAAAGTGTTTCACATGCAATCAGATTGGACTCCAATCATTTAGGTGCCCTAACAAGGCCAATACCTCAGGAGGGGATAGAAGAGTTCAACTCACACAAGAAGAAGATTGTCAAAGCATGGCCTCATATCACACCACCCTCTCCAGACTTGTAGACCCTGAACAAGGAGTGAGTCTAATGTTCAATAGGACTCTACTGCAACTATCATGCCCCAAGGAGCCATCACAAAGGAAGAATCTTTTCAGGACACACTGCAAGGTACTTGGTAAGATTTGCAAAGTTATTGTTGATTCTGGTTCCATAGAGAATTTAGTGTCAAATACAATGGTTGATAAACTTGGTTTAAAGAAAATCCCACACCCAAACCCATATAGAGTGTCTTGGCTCAATAAAGATCAGCAAACCTTGGTAGATGAGAAATGTTGGGTAGCCTTCCAAATAGGAGAGTATAAAGACAAAGTTTTATGTGAGGTTGTTAACATGGATGCATGCCATCTTCTCCTTTGAAGACCTTGGCAATATGATGTTGCTGCCCAACATGAAGGGAAGAAAAAAGTGTATACCTTAACCAAGAATGGAATTAGCTATACTATGACACCTTTACCAGATTGTGATAAAGAGCAGCCCCTAAAGAGCAGTGTTATGTTGGTAGGAGAAAAGGAGTTTCTAAAAGACCTTAAGGAGAAAGATACACCCTATTTTTCCATCATAGTCAAGCCCAAAATAGAGCCTAAGAAGACACCAGATAATCAAAAAATTCAGAGCAATGTTGGCCCCAAGGAAGTAGCAGAATTGTTAAGCAAGTACAAAGGACTGATTGCAGACAAAAGTATTGATATTCTACCACCTAAGAGGAGTATTATTCATTGCATTGACTTCATGCCTGGCTCTACCTTACCAAATAAGGCTGCATACAAATTAACACCTGCCCAAAATGTTGAGGTTGCTAGGAAAATACAAGAATTGCTGGAAAAAGGTTTCATTAGAAAGAGCATAAGCCCTTGTGCTGTCCCTGTAGTCCTAGCCCCTAAAAAGGAAGGAACATGGAGATTATGTACAGACTCAAGAGCCATTAATAGGATAACCATCAGATATAGGTTTCTCATGCCAAGAATTGAAGATCTTATGGACTATTTAGGAGGGGCAAAGTACTCCTCAAAAATTGATCTCAAGAGTGGGTATCATCAAATTAGAATAAGAGAGGGGGATGAGTGGAAAAAAGATTTCAAAACCAATGAGGGTTTGTTTGAATGGGTAGTGATGCCTTTTGGTCTTTCAAATGCTACTAGTACCTTCATGAGATTGATGAATGAGGTACTCAAACCTTTTATAAACCATTTTGTGGTTCTCTACTTAGATGACATCTTGATATTTAGCAAAGGTAAAGAAGAACATCTAACACATCTTGATATGGTGATGAAGACATTGCATGAAGAAAAGTTAAGCATAAATTTGGAAAAATGTGTGTTTATGCAGGAAGAGTTGATATTTCTTGGTTTTGTCATCTCCAAGGGAAATCTAAAAATGGATCCAACTAAGGTTGAAGCAATAGTGAACTGGCCTACTCCAAAATCCTTTAGTGAAGTCAAGAGTTTCCATGGATTGGCTAGTTTCTATAGGAAATTCATAAAAGATTTCAGTGGGGTAAGTGATCCCATGATAGATACTATCAAAGGAGGAAGAAAATGCAAGTTTACATGGACTGATGCAGCAAACAAATCATTTGAATATCTAAAAACAAGAATAGCCAAATAGCCTATCCTAACACTCCCTGATTTTCACAAGGTTTTTACTATTGAATGTGATGCTATTAAGAGGGCAATTGGAGGTGTTCTCAGTCAAGAAGGTAGGCCTATGGCATTTTTTAGTGAAAAGCTTAATGAAGCTAAGAAAACATAGTCTACATATGATCTAGAGATGTATGCCATGGTTCAATCATTGAGAAAGTGGAGGCATTACTTGTTGCCAAAAGAATTTATTATTTATACTGACAATCATGCTTTGACTTTTCTTAATAGGCAGGAGAAGTTGAATCATAGGAACCTCAAGTGGATGGAATATTTGTAGGCATTCACTTTCACCATTAAGCATAAAAAAGGAGTCACCAACAAAGTAGTTGATGCTTTAAGCAAGAGAAACTTAACCATACAAGAGATAACCTTGGAAAGTGTGGGAATCTCTACCCTAAGAGATATGTACCCCAATGATGCAGATTTCAAAGAGATTTATCAAGTTTGCTTGGAGCTAGGAGATAGGTATCACACTAAATTTGTGGAATACATGATTCAAGAAGGCTTACTATTTGAGGGGAGTCAATTATGTATCCCAAATTTCTCTATGAGGGAAAACATCATAAAGGAGAAGCATTGTGGATGTCTATCAGGTCACTTTGGCCTTGATAAGACACTTGAACTAGTAAGGAGGTTCTACTTCTGGCCCAAGATGCAAACATAAATCAAAAAACTTGTGGAGTGTTGCCTAGTATGTCAAAAGGCAAAGGGAACCAATTCTAATGTAGGATTGTACACACCATTACCAATTCCAAATAAACCTTGGGACTCCATCAGCATGGACTTTGTATTGGGACTTCCAAAGATGAGCTGGTTATGATAGTGTTTTTGTAGTGGTGGACAGGTTCTCCAAAATGGCACACTTCATACCATGCAAGACAACTCATGATGCCTCAAACATTGTAGGAGTCTTCTTCAAGGAAATTGTTAGACTCCATGGTTTACCATTAACCATTGTTTCAGATAGGGACCCAAAGTTTGTGGGACATTTTTGGCGTACCTTATGGAAGAAATTGGGAACAAACTTGGCCTTGTCATCAGCATACCATCCTCAATCAAATGGACAAACTGAGGTTACAAATAGATCTTTAGGGAACCTACTAAGATGTTTAAAAAAGGAGTATGGGGTTGCATGGGATTCAATCCTTCCACAAGTAGAGTTCTCATACAATGAATCTATCAATAGAAGTTCTGGATTCAGTCCTTTTCAAATAGTTTATGGCTCACACCCAAGAGGAGTTTTGGAACTAAGAAATGTCCCTGATATTGGTCCGAAAATTGCACAAGCTGAAGACTTTGCAGTGGCAATGAAGAATATACATCAAAAAGTTAAAGACAACTTACATCAAAGCTCCATCAAGTACAAACAAGTAGTAGATTCTAAAAGGAGAGATGTTAAATTTAAAGGAGACATGGTAATGGCTCATCTTAAGAAAGAAAGAAAGACTTCCCAAAGAGAAGTATACCAAACTAATGAAGAAGAAGATAGGGCCATTTAAAATTCTAAAAAAATGTGGCAACAATGCCTATAGGTTGGAATTGCCTCCTACTATTGGCTTATCCCTAATCTTCAATGTAGCTGACCTATATCCACACAAGACCCCTTCTGTTGACACTCCAAATTCAGGCATTGAAGATCCATCAGAGATTCAGGAGCTGCAAGATCTTCCAATGGCAAAGAAACCTGAGGTTGACTACATATTAGATAAGAGGTTAGCAAAACAAACAAGGAGAGCAAGTTACTATGAATTTAGTTAAATGGAAAGATCATCCAAAGGAAGATGCAACATGGCTTACACCAGCAGACATCAAGAAACTTGGATTCAACCTCAAAGATACCCAAACTCAAGGGGCTTGAGTTAGTTTTGTCTTAGGGAGTATGGTGTAGGGCACCCTCCATTTGTAGGGATTTGTGTTTTTGTTAAATTGATGTAATAAATAGGATGAATCCATCCTAATTTTGTTTGGAATCCTGATGTGTGATCAAGGGTCTGTTGGCAAATTATAAGCCTAAGATACCTTAGGTCATGGGATTCATCTAGGAAGAAATAGTTGCTAGGATAGACCTGTAAGGTCTTAAGAGATTCTTTTTAGAGAATTTTTACTTCAAAAGGTCATGTTAATAAGTTTTGATCTCATAAAGAAGTCATAAACTTTATCGATTTCTTGAATAAGCATATTTTGAAAAAATTGCAAAATGTAATAAAAGTTGTTGCAACTTTCTAAATTCTACTCAAAGGTTTGAATTTAGAAACTCAAGAGTCTAGGAAGGTTTCAAAACATCATACCTTCATTTTGAAGGATATATATACATATCACTTCGAGCCAAAAAGGTAAGAAGGTGATTTTTTTAATAACTGTTGCTGTTATTGAAGAATCTAAACCATTTTTGAGCCAATTTTCAGTCTTGTACGACATGTACAGCCTCACAGAGCCAGGATCTACATGTAAAATTTATGTGTTGTATATCAGTAAGCATTAGTGTTGGTTTGAAGGAATTTTAAGGTCTGTGATTAAAGTTATTTCAAATTTTCTTATAACAGTTCAGGAAACAGGGGTCTCCAAGAGCCTTGAACACAAATGAGGACCTAGCTTGCAATGTATCTATGGGTTTAACATAGGAATTTGGGAGATGCAAGTTAGGTCCATGTATAAATGGATTCCAAAATATTTTATGGTGGCTCAAAGGGCAAGGCCTTCATGCAACAGGCCCTAGTCTGAATTTGTGAAGGGATTCAGTCTAGAAATATAGAAATAAGTGTAGACAGTCATATAAGGATGAATAAAAGCTCAAGGTAAAGGTTTTTTGAATAATTTTGGATAGAAGAAGACCCTTTGAGGTCCTACACCAGTTCCAAGTACCCTACATCTTGCACCTCCTTTGGAAACCAAGCCTAATTAGGCCAATTAGGTCTATGTGCTAGGTGGTAGCTGGGTGATGCCGGATTGGAGTTGGGAAGTAAGGCTTTGAGATCTTAATGAAGGCCCAAATGGGTGTCTAAAAATGTCCTTTTCTTAGTCACAAGCTCAATTGATCGAGAGTTAGAGTAAGAAGTCTCTTGTGGAAGGGCTACAAGGAAAAAGTATAGCAGGTCTAGTTCCCTATGGTATGGAATTTAGGGGATCAAACCAACTATTGTTTTAGTGTCCTTAGTCCATATTAGGACCATCCCCATCATTATATTGGATTGATTAGTCCACTGGTGAAGAGTTTTGGTAAAGGGCTACGATTAGGCCTAGTGTCCCTAAAGCCAAATTGGCACCAAACTTTGATTGGATACCCACCTTGGTAAAAGGAATTTTTTGGAACACTATCTTAGTTAATTGGTTATATTACACCATTTTAAGAGATTGGTAACACTTTTGAGCTTTTGGATTAAGTTTGAGAGTTGTGGAAGATAATAGGTCATTACGCTAACTTGTTGTTGGCTCTGTATTATTGTGCACTCAGGCCCTCAAAATGAGTCCTAACCTTAGCCATAAACATAACCAAAACTAATGGAAGAATTTCTATCACAAGAAATGTCAAAACATAAAACCTTTCTCATGCATAAGTAAAAATTTCCAAACCTCATTTATAGGTCTAAGGAACCCTCCCTTGCACATAGGCCACCAAGACAAGTCCTAGCCTCATTAACTAAACTCATGTATATGACAAGTGGAAAATCATCATAAGTAATCCATATAACCCTAAAACACATCCTAACCTTATTCAAGCATATAAATGCACCATATAATCCCAAGAAAAACAAGCAATGAACATATTTAAAGTTTACACAAAATTTCATATACCAAAACACAATGCACTGCAAAAATCTCTCGTGCCTGAAAATAACTAAGTCTGATTTTTAAGAAAAATAAAAATTAGAAATTGCACCTTAACTCCTATGAAACTGGAACCTATCTTAATCATCTTAGAAGGTACCCAAACCCTTTATACAAGTATAACTTAAATTATAAGCAATTAAAGTACGTAATGTTAAAATTGTATAAAGCCTATTTCTCTTGTCTAGCTCAATTCACACTAGCATTCCTCTCTTGCTCGGTTAACACTACACCGACCACCCTCAGTTAATACTAAACCGACCTCCCTTAGTTAACACTACACCGACCACCCTTGGTTAACACTGAACTGACCTGCCTTGGTCAACACTGAACTGACCTAGCTCGGTCAACACTGAACCGGCCTAGCTCGGTTATCACTAAACTGACCTGGCTCAGTTAACACTAACCAACCTGCTCGGTTAATACTAGACCGATAGAAACTGCAAAATGTGACAGTCAACTATGTCTTACAGGTAAAACTGAGCATTATGGGGAGTGTGGTTGCCTAATCTGAGCATGACCCATTTGAGATCTCCCAGTTTCCCTTCAAAAATGGCTCGTCAATCTATCTTATCTATCTAAAAAAACTATTCTAGATCTGGAAAAGAAAAGGTGGTGCATAAACTAACATGGACCAGTAAGGTTGATATAAGAGTTCTAAATTCTGGAAGCATTCATAATACATGCAATAACAGTCTAAAACACTATCCTACATACTCAAAATCACTTCTACCCTCCTAGGAAGATTTCACCACAGAGAACATACAAACATTCATAAAAAATCACTTCCCAGAAACATATTTCAAATACACAGAAAAACAAAACATATATATAGTTCTCATTTTCAAACAAAGTAAACAATCATATTCTCAATGAGTAATAGATCATTCATATACATAGTCATACTCATGGGAAGAATGGAGATTCTTCCTAGGTTAGACCCTAGCTGGGGTCCTGTAGAGAATCATCTATCCCATGGTTGGAGACTCTCTGCAAAATTTCCAGCCTTGAGTAGATATCCTCCTAAAATACTCCTCTGGCAATCAACTCTAGGCAATCCTCACATAGATGACTTCACCAACTAGAAACTCTCAACCTCGCATAAACGCTCACCAAAATTTTCTAAAGCAATCAATCACAGACAATCTCAAAAGAAAATCCATCTTCCAAAAATTATCCCCCACCACACACCAAAATCTTCAATTACTTATCCTCCCACTATGTGGTTGGAGGAGTTGCTTTACGGGAACCAACTTCTCCAACTTCCGTAGTTGGTTTTATAACCAATAAATCATTCCCATAAAATAATTAATCAAGGTTTTAATAAATTTAATTTCAAATAGTCTCAAAATAAAATCATAACAAGAAAACTCAACAATTAACTATCAACGAAAACACATAGCACACATGGAAACTAGCTAGCCTAACTTCTAGGAGGTCTCAAGTTCAACTCCCTCCTAGATAGCTAGTTTTACTACAAAGAGCATTTATTTTTATTATTACTATTATTTTCACTTTTTAATACATCTATTTAATGCACTTCATTGAATTCACATTAAATAACATATCACTAAACCAATTGATAAATCCATACAAATATTATTATTTATATAAGCATGGGTATATGCATGTGCACCCACATATACACATACCTATATAACATACAATCATTATAACTCATTAAATAAACATA
Organism: Chamaecyparis obtusa; assembly: GCA_027943335.1. Taxonomy (NCBI): domain Eukaryota; kingdom Viridiplantae; phylum Streptophyta; class Pinopsida; order Cupressales; family Cupressaceae; genus Chamaecyparis; species Chamaecyparis obtusa. The sequence continues at coordinate 89,355 of BSBK01000077.1, forward strand.
TATACATGTACTAATAGGGATAATTCTAACCACATCATTAATCTCATAGCCACATCAAATCACAAGACCACATCACATATTGTATTCAACTTCCCCACTAGGGTAATCTCCTAAGCGTAAATCTAAGTCCATGGTAACCTTGAGAGTAATCTTGGTAATACCTCCCCACAAAAATATTTTTAGGATTTTTAAGGCACACTCAGACCTATGTAGCTAGGTGGAGTTGATGCCTAGTACCTCTATCCTGCAACACCAACCAACATGCATATATACATATATATATAAACAGACAATGGCAAACAAGGAGGGAGAGTGGGACATTGTGTGGATCTCTGGTAGGAGTAACTACGACTACCTCCCCTAATCCTACACTCACATCAGACAATGACATCAACAAAGCATAATTGGATTAGTGTGGTTACTACTAGAATAATCTCTTTCCCATATTGTATAACAGGAATGCATCATAACATATTCATGTAAATGTAAACCATCTATTAACTTTCACAAACCCATTTAACCATTAGGCATGTACTCAGAATGTCTCATTATCAAAACAAGATAAATAAATCATATAACCCTAAATGCATTAATCATCTCTAATCCCAAGTGACATTATTAGAGAAGATAACAGATCTAACCCTTAAGTGATTAAAATCAATTAACCTAAGGTGAACATGAGCATTTCACAAAGAAGCCTATAAGTCTATCAGGTGATCCTTTTATCATTATGGTCCTAAACTATCATTGACACACAAGAAGATGTATAGTAACATACCTATGCAATATTATTATTCCTCAAATTAAAATATGAAGTTATGGTGAGTTGGAAAAGGTTCCATTTAAGAAACCATCTCAAGAAGGATCATTCTCACATATAGTCCTTTCTAATTTCAAGTGAAAATAACCAAGACTTGATAGGGTTGGAGGGGCATTACAGCATCCATCCCTAAGATTTGACTTACTCCTGGAAGTCAGAAGTTTTGAGCCAAGATCAAATATAAAATAAGGATATTACAACCATTTCTACTTTAGTCTATCATTGATACATTAAGTATAATTTTCACCTTAGGAATAGGAGTTCTTTTAATAGAAAAAGATATTTAAAGACTCTGAAATGCAATTAAGAATTCAATTTTCATCTTCTAAACTAGATATAGATTTATAGAGGGATTATTTCTTCACAATGTGTATACATTAGATACTACTATTATACTATTGCCCTAGTAAATATTTTCAAACTAAAAATCATTCAAATATTGAATAGCACACAATTTTATGAGATAAGACAAAAACATTCTCTTTATGCAACTAGCTACTTTTTCTCATCCAGCCTATGGTAATCTTATAGGAGAATCACTAATATCAAACTTACACACAAGATTGAATACACATCCTTTTCAAATAATGCAACCAAAGATACTTTTTAGGATTCTATTACAATAATTTATTAGTGGTGTATTACAAAAATACACATAAATGTATTCCGAAGAAATTTTAACATAATTCATTAAGCTAGAGCTTTACCAAAATTACTTATTAACCAATTCCATATCCCAAAAGTTCATAATAAGCTTCTTCCGAGTATATATATATTTTCCCAACATTAACAAGTTTGTTATAATTTATTTTTTATCATTTTCCAAAATAAAAGTCATAGATTCTTTAATAGAGGAAGAGAAATACATGAGTCCTACGGCTACCCTCTTATTTAATCAAAATAATATGTTCAACCCACTAACCTTTTGTACACACATTTCAATGAAAGAACACTTGAGGAGGAACTACAAGTCTTGCATCTTCAAAATGATATCTATACCATTACCTACAAATTCTCATTCTTCTAATATTTCCATTATAACACGGTTAGAAAATTTGTCTTCTAATAAACATATCATCATTCCTTTCATAATAACTCATCATTCCTATATACTAGCAATGTTGTTAGATTCAAATCTTATTTCACACACAAAATTCCAATAAAGTAAATAATTACTACATAATTTTGTTAATATCCTATTCTTTCCTTATAGTTGATGATTTTTCCTTGTTTCAATTCACACCACTTACACGGATCATATATAATTTAAAATTCTTACCATATAATCAAACACTTCTCCTTTCATTTAATTGTGTATTTTAATCCCATTTATTACAAAACCTTAGGGACATAGGTCCTTTACCTAAGGGTTTCCTAAGCAAGTTCTCCTTATTGACACATTGATTTTCCCTTATGAACTTTAGCCCTTTAAACATATTTCTTGAGAAAGAAGGGAAAGACACATTTGATTCGATAATAGACTTAATTTATTACTTAAGAGGGTATGAAAAAAAAAGAGATTATTCTTAATCCTTCCATATTTTGAAATATCAGATATTACCTAAGTTCAACATGTTATCTCAATTTCCAAGAAAATATAAGTTCATAAATCCCTAAGTTCTTGAGGAAAGATAAAAGATACATTTACTAGACATGTTCTTACACCATCCAATATTAAAATCCTTTTTGTCCTAGAAACCTAATCATCTCTTATTCCCAACCATAAGTACAACATGTTTCAAATCTATCTAGCCTTAAATAATCAAACATAACAAACATGGTGTTATCTAACTTTTATAGGGAAGTAGAGTATATAATTTTATTTTTTTGAATCACTTGGAAACTATTTTGTCAGCCATTTATAGTAATCATCATAGGAGAAGGAGATACTATTAACAACTTTCCTTACTATTCTTTAAGATTTTCCTAGAACAGGGATAAGAACACAACATTGAAACTTTGGGAATTCTTGACTATCTACTTGAACCACACGAATCTTATAATGAATAGGGATCCATCCTGGCAGTTATCCCTGGTCCTGGTACTCCAATCAGATCTGTGTGGCCATTAATGTTTTCTTTCATTATCTTTTCAATCCCCCCCTTCCCAGGTTAATTTTTAATGTTATCACTTTTTACAAACCCACCCATAGGATCCTTCGACAACCACTTTAGGGTTCCAGCACCTATGGTGAGCCACTCACTTAAGGTTCCTATTCCCTTCCCCCATCACAAGACATAAAATAAGATAACACTTCCAAGTCCTGATTCATAGGTTTAGGAAACTCCCCTATGCACTGAAGCCCTCAGAATGAGTCCTAACCTTAGCCATAAACATAACCAAAACTATTGGAAGAATGTCTATCACAAGACACCTCAAAACATAAAACCTTTCTCATGCACAAGTAAAACTTTCCAAAGCTCATTTATAGGTCTAAGGAACCCTACCGTGCACACAGGCCACCGAGACAAGTCCTAGCCTCATAAACTAAACTCAAATATATGACAAGTGGAAAATCATCATAAGTAATCCATATAACCTCAAAAAAACAAGTAATGAATGTACATAGGTGAAAAAAACTTCACACATCCCAAATACATCATACATGAAATAAAATACATCATAAACACTTTTAAGAACAAAAATTGAAGCGTAGAAAAGAACAGGAAAGTTTAGGAATGTTTGGGGAACATTTAGGAGGCCTTAGAGTAGTCCTAGTCCATTGGATAACCCAAACCCTAAAACACATCCTAACCTTATTCAAGCATCTAAATGCACCATATAATCCTAGCAAAAACAAGCAATGAACATATGTAAAGTTTACACAAAATTTCATATAGCAAAACACAATGCTCTGCAAAAATCTCTCGTGCCTGAAAATAACTGAATCTGATTTTTAAGAAAACTCAAAATTAGAAATTGCATCTTAACTCCTATGAAATTGGAACCTATCTCAATCATCTCAAAAGTTACCTATACCCTTTATACAAGTATAACTTAAAGTATAAGAAATTAAAGTATGTAATGTTATAATTTCATAAAGCTTGTTTCTCCTATCTTAGCTCAGTTCACACTAGCATTCCTCTCTTGCTCAGTTAACATTACACCGACCACCCTCGGTTAATACTACACTGACCTCCCTCGGTTAACACTACATCGACCACCCTCAGTTAACACTGAACCAACCTACCTCGGTCAACATGAACCGACCTGGCTTAGTCAACACTGAACCAACCTAGCTCAGTTAACACTTTACCGACCTGGCTCGGTTAACACTAACCGACCTGCTTAGTTAATAGTAGACCCATAGAAACTGCAAAACATGACAGTCAACTATGTCTTGCAGGTAAAACTAGGCATTATGGGGATTGTGGTTGCCTAATCTGAGCATGACCCATTTGAGATCTCCCAGTTTCCCTTCAAAAATGGCTCATCAATCTATCTTATCTATCTAACAAAACTATTCTAGATCTGGACAAGAAAAGGTGGTGCATAAACTGACATGGACCAGTAAGGTTGATATAAGAGTTCTAAATTCTGGAAGCATTCATAATACATTCAATAATAGTCTAAAACACTATCCTAAATTCTCAAAACCACTTCTACCCTCCCAGGAAGATTTCACCATAGAGAACATACAAACATTCATAAAAAATCACTTCCCGAAAACATATTTCAAATACACAAAAAAAAAAAACATATATATAGTTCTCATTTTCAAACAAAGTAAACAATCATATTCTCAATGAGTAATAGATCATTCATATATATAGTCATACTCATGGGAAGAATGGAGATTCTTCCCAGGTTAGACCCTACCTGGGGTCCGAAAGAAGGTTACACAACTTGATGGATCCTCAATTAACACAATAGGTGTGGCTAAGGATACCAGTCTAATCCTTCATGAAAGTCCTAATTTCTCCTTCCTACTTGATATATATATCATAGATCTCCCTTCTTTATTTTCCATATGTCTATCAAGGGAGTTTACAGCCAAGATAGGATGCTACCTTTCTTTTGACTGGTCTCACATGCTATTCCACACAAGATATGGTACCAAGGTCACCATCAAATCTGAATCATTGGTATCTCACCATATAGAACCATATATATCCAATGCCATCAATACAAACTACCTTGCACTTGATAGCAATGACTTCCCAATTATCAAAGAAGCAAACACTATGATAGAAAATATCCTTGATATTTTACTAGATGAACTAGAATCAGAAAAGGCTTCAGAGGCCCAAGAAAATTTTATTTGGGATACTAGTTTGGGAAGCTATTTGATACATGAAAGTGGATCCATAGAGCCAAACCTTCTCAAAGAGGACACTGATTCAGAAAATCAGAGCAACCAGGTTTGGGAATTATTTTTTGATGGAGCTAGAAGCAGACATGGTTTTGGTGGTGGTGCTATGCTAGTGTCCCCAAAGGGAGAAAGATACTATACAACTTTTAGATTTAGTTTCTCCTGCACTAGCAACACTGCAAAGTATGAAAGTTTAGTCAATGGACTGGAGTGGGCTAGGAAAAGAGGGCTCAAAGCCCTAAAGTTTTATGGTGATAGTGAGTTAGTAGTCAACCAAGTAAGAGGGATAAGTGCAACCAAGAATGACACCATGAAAGCATACAAACACAAAGTTTGGGATGCAATTGAAGACTTTTGTGCTTTCAATATTGTTGCCATCCCTAGGAACCTAAATCAAAATGTAGATAGATTAGCTGTTGTTGGATCTTAGTATGACATTCCCAATATTATTTCAAAGGATGAGACCCAAAAGCATATCAAAGTGATTTTCAGACCTTCTATCCCTGATAACAATGTCAATTGGCAAGTGTTTGACAATGATGAGAAAATTTTGCAGTTCTTGTTTGAAGAGGATGTCTTCTCAGAGCATAAACAAGATAGATTATTGCAGAACTATGGTGACCAAGTAATACAACTTAAATCTAATAATATTCCTAGAGGTCTTATCACCTTAGAAACTGTCTTTAACAAGGATGATCAAGTTAAGAAGAACAAAGCTGACCTAGTAGTTCAGCAAGAACATTGTGTTGAATTAGAGTTGGAACCAGGTAAAAGCTTACAATTTGGAAAAGTAAATACTGATTTAGAAAAGCAGGCTTACACCTAATTATTCAAAGAGTTCAGTGATATATTTTCATGGAAATATGAAGACCTTAAAGGTTTTAATCCAGCCCTTGCTTAGCACACTATTGAACTAGAGCCTAATGCCAAGCTAGTAAGGACAAAACAAAGGCTTGTTAATCCCAAGCTTGAGCCACTTATGCATAAAGAAGTGCTCAAATTGATAGAAAGTGGTATCATCTACCCCATCAAACATACTAGTTGGCCAATCTTGTTCCTGTAAGGAAGAAGAATGGGGAGTTGAGGTTATGTGTTGACTTCAGGGATCTCAACAGAGCTTCTTTAAAAGATCACCATCCATTACCCTCTATGGAATAAATCTTATAATGTGTCTCTGGGTCTAAGAGATTTTCATTATTGGATGGCTATTCAGGATATAATCAAATCCTAGTTAATGAAAGGGACCAATACAAGACTACATTTACAATGAAGTGGAGAACCATGGCTTATCAAAAGATGCCCTTTGGTTTGTCAAATGCAGGTGCTACTTTTCAAAAGGCAATGGATATGGCCTTTAAAAACCTCATGTACAAGTTTCTACTAGTCTACTTAGATGACATAACTATTTATTCTAAATATGCAGTAGATCATATCAAACATCTGAGGAAGATATTTGAAAGGTGTAGAGAATTTGGGATATCTCTTAATCCCAAGAAGTGTGTGTTTTTAGTTCATGAGGGGAAATTGTTAGGATATATAGTATCCAAGAAGGGAATCATAGTAGACCCTAAAAGGATTGCACCCATCCTAGAGCTACCTTTACCACATCACAAGAAGAGCCTTCCATCCTTCATAGGAAGGATTAACTTTGTTGGGTGATTCTTGCCTAATATTGTCGATTTATTAAAGCCTTTGATAGCCATGTTAAAGAAGAGTTCAGCCTTCAACTGGACTAAAGAAAGGAAAGCCAATTTCCAAGCTATCAAAGAAGCCTTGACAGAAGCTCTTTCTCTATTAAACCCAAATTTTAGTAAGGATTTTATCCTTTATGCTTATGGAGGTCATGATGCTATATCTGCAATGCTGACTCAAGAAAATTTAGAAAGATTGGAACAACATGTTGCTTTCTTTAGCAAAGGTTTAGAAGAGTATGAACAAAGATACTCTTTTGTGGAAAAACATGTACTTGCTATGGTAAAAAGCCTTAAAAAGTTTAGATATCTATTGACCCATAACAAAGTGCATTTGAAAATTACTCATCCAAGTGTCAAAGAATTTTTTCTTTCCAAGGACCTAAATGAGAAAAGAGTTGGTAGGATTACCAAAGTGATGGAGTATGACATTGATATCCAAATCACCAAGCTAGTTAAAGGAAGAGGTCTTTGTGAGCATTTGGTAGAGGATGAAATTTCAAAGAAATCAAAGAAAATAGATGCATCTTTGGTTGTGCATTCAACAGAAGAGCATGCCAAGGCAGCAGGTTGGTTGCCTGACATGATTCAGTTTTTGAAGATAGGCCAATGTCCTATAGAACTAGATCTAGCAAAAAGAAGATATTATAGGCTACAATCAGTTCCCTTTGTGCTGATAAATGAAGTTCTTTTCCAAAAGGATCACAATGGTGTCCTTTTGAGATGTATTAATTTAGAAGAGATAGTAGGTGTTCTATTTGAGTTTCATGATGGACCTTCTAGAGGTCACTTTTCTCCTAGCACTATTGCTTTTAAAATCATGAGGGCCGGATACTATTTGCCATCTATTTTTAAGGATTTCCATGGTTATGTGAGAAAATGTATCAAATGTGCCATGTTTGTAGGCAAAGAAAGGCTTGCAGCTCTTCCCCTTCAACCAATCAGAACAAAGCAACCTTACATGAGATGGGGCATAGACTTTATTGGCATGATTAATCCTTCATCTAGTGTAGGCCACAAGTGGATAATCACTACAACAAACTATTTCACTAGATGGACAGAGGTAGTTGCCTTGAAAGAATCAAATGAGAGTGTTGTCTTAAGTTTTTATGATGATATAATTCATAGATTCGACACTCTAGACTCCATAATATCATATAATGCATTAGAATTCACAGGCCTTAAAGTCTAAAAATGGGCAATCAAAAATGTCATTTATCTAAATACAAGTTTAAATTACTACCCTTAGGGAAATGGTTTGGCAGAATCAACTAACAAGAACTTGATTAGGATAATCAAGAAGACTCTGCAGGATAACCAAAGGGATTGGCATACTAAATTGAAATCTTCCTTATGATTGGATAGGATTACCCCAAAGAAGATCATTAGAAATTCTCCTTATGTGTTAGTATATGGCAGAGAAGCTAATTTTTCCATTTCAACTGAATTGCCAACTTTGGACTTGGCCACTCAATATGTCCTATTTGAAGAAGGAGATCCCTTACAAATCAAATATGCTCAGCTCATGGAGTTAGAAGAATTCAGAGATAAATCCATGAAGGATATGGAATTCCATCAAATACAAACCAAGAAGAGTTTTGATAAAAGAGACAAAGCCAAAAACTTCAAAGTTAGAGATGTAGTCCTCAAATGGGATGAATTTAGATCAAAGCCTGGCAAGCACACAAAGTTTGATTCCCTTTGGAGTGGACCATTTGTTATCACTAAGTGCAAGGGGCCTAATGCTTTTCAGCTATCAACTCTTGGAGGAGATTCCTTGCCCATATCAATTAATGGATTCCACCTGAAGCCTTTTTTTGAAGTTAGTCCTTCCTTGTAAATCTTTGTAAATATGTTTTCCTTTTTTTTCTATCCCTCCTTTCTAGACTAGTTTTCCTATTTTCCAAGAAGTGCTCGAGCACAATTTTTGTTCCTCTCTCTGTCAAGAGGGTCCTTATGTTATTGAGATGGCTCCTATGCCCAATGGATTGTGTCAAGGCCATTGATCTAATGTCTACTAGGTTGGCATCCCACAAAAATCACCAAAATGTTACCCAAAAAATTTCCTATCATACAATTTTGGCCACAATCCTATTTTTTCCTGTGAAGTAGATCCATAAGGATTTATGATTTGTGAACTTTCCCCATGTTCCTCAATGTGTCAATATGCTTCAATCCTAATTGCATGTGCCAAATCAAAAAGACCAAGGAGATATTCAAGTGTTAAGGTCTGTAAGGACATAGTTTATGTCGAGTAGTGTCAAATTTGTCTAAAGTAAAAACCCTCGATATTTTCTATTTCTCTGATGTCTTTTCAGTTTTAAGAAAAACCCTAGTTGTTTTCAACCTTGTTCCTTTTTGCATCTGTGCACTTATCTATGGTGTCAACATTTTTCATCTACGTTGTTGTGACTGCGTGGGACCTGGTTCTTCTTGGCAGTTCGATCGCTTGATCTCTAGATTTTTCTGGCAGATAGATCCTTATTTGGTGATTGGGTGACTGTGTGTTCACCTAATCTCTTGTTTCTAGCTATTAATTATTTTTCCTTTAGCGACCCAGCATTTTCTTTAGTGTCATGTTCGTGCAACCTCAATGGTTTGTGTCCTAGCCTTCAGTGATCTAGCAAGCGATTATGTTATGTCTGGCAATCTTAGTTCTAAGGTGGTTGAAGTGTAAAAGGATCTATGGTTGTCGTATGATCATAAGGAGTGTTCTTCCCCTTTGCGATCATGTGACCACCATTTAATTAGGGCTGATAACTAGGTGGGTTTGTTGCTAGGTTTCCCTAGGTTGATCTAGGTCATCCAATCTGTCGGGAAGAATGTGATTGATGGTCATATTTTATATTTGGACTCGGTAGCCGTTGGAGCCCAAATTTGAATCTTTCTATGAGGTTTTCACCATTGTTTGATCTAATGGGCCGTATGCGAAGTGGGGGTAGCTCAAAATTGTTTTTTCTTAGGATAGTTGTAGGTTGCAAAGATGATGAGGAAGATCAGAGTGGTCGTCGCGTGTTGATTTCTTCTTTCCTGAGGTACCATGTTGACATTCTTGCGCTGAAGGAGTATTAAGGGATTGGTGCCACCTATGACCATTTGTACTTCCAAAATAAAAATATCTACCAAGATCAGATTTGAGCATTCATGATAAACCTAATTCAGTAGAACTAAGGTCATGGTGGTGGCGTAAGGTTTTCAACTTGTAGCAAGGTAGATGGATCAAGGCGGCTTGTTTATAGGAAGTTATGGTGATGGGAAATACATGCAAGCATATATCTGATCAACCAAGATATTTCAACGATGCATTTATGATAAGAAATGATAGAATTAGGGTTTCCTATTATTATATGCAAAATCTATGTAACCCTAATAAGATTTTTGACTCCTTCCTGTGTGCAAAGGAGATGTATATATTGTTTTTTTGGAGCTTTTAGAGAAAAGAGTTTACAATTGTAAAATGAGCTTCTCTTTCTTAGGAGTTATCTGTGACATTTGTTCTACCCTCTAGCTCTTACAGTCTATAACCTTTCATTGAATTCTCAGATTCAATAGAGGCTATCCGTGGCATTTGTTCTTCCCTCTATTCTTTCCCTTGTCTGTATTTCTCTTATTGAGTATAATATATTGGATTTGTTAGAGAATTCTTGGAGTTCTAGAGCCCTCCTTTCTTTCAGCTTATATGTGCACTACTGTGTCTAGTTTGATTTGAGTGATTTTGTGGGTATACTTCAACCCCCTATCATTCTGTCTCATTCCTGTGCCCTTTTGCTGAAGAGAACATTTGCTTGCAGGTCACAGTTCATGTCTTTTGTTCAGGCCTCTATGTGAAACACTTATGCAAGCATATTCAGGAAGATTGTGTTATATTATATCTGAGAGCGTTCATGTTAATTTGGTCAATATATTATGTTCATTTCATTTCGGTGTATCGTCTAGTAGGTAGTTTTCTTTTAGTCATTTCCCTTTCAAGTATTCCTTCTATCCCTTTTCCCTCAAAGTTTACTTTCTTGTCTAGAAGTAAATTAAGGTGAATATCCAAGAGGAACCAGCCTAGAATCTGGAGGTCTCATCTTAGTTAGCATAGGTCCCACACCTAGAGATGATTCCCATGTTATACTAGGTTATCAAGACCAAGAGAGCTTGAACCAAGGGTGGAAACTTAGTGTATAACATTCCCCATAACCAAAATATTGGTGTTGTGTTCATGTGTTCTTTCATTGTGTTTATGCTTTATGTTTAAGTGTACTTAATTAGATAAAGAATTGAAACTTGTAGATAACTAATTCACCCCCCCCCCCTTCTCAGTTATCTCTTGGGACTATTCCTAACACTATGTCCCTTGCATGAGCTGCTATAGACTCGACGACCTTCGTAAAATCTTCCCTTGTAACTCTTGTAGCTCACTTCTTTGGGGTACTATAGTACATTGGTATATGAATTCCCCTTACACAAACACATAATTATCCATTTTCAATGATCTTTAAATAATTATCAGGATTATCCAAATCTGTTAGTTTCTACCAGTGATCAATTTTTTCATCAGATAAATTTGGGTCATTTGGATAGAGATTATCAAGGGCTATGCATGATTTTTTACACAACTAAGCATATTCTACAATATGCATGGCTCTTTGCTTGTATTTTTTCATAATCAACATCATTTCTTTTGGCATGGGAAGAAGACATGCTAAAGTCAACAATGTCTCTATATTGCTTAACCTTCGAAATAGATCACCACATCTCTTATTTTATGCATTGTCATGATTTTTGTACATAAGTCCAATCAAAGATTGATATTCAAAAAAAACTCAATGCACTGGTCCATCCAAAGAGATCCATATGGTATCAACATCTTTAAGAAGCTTGTTTCCATTGGTAATTCCATCACAAAAGTGATGAAATTCACTAAAATGTTTAGGAATTTGACAAAACTATGAATACAACTCCCTTACTAAATCTTCAACCTTATTTACTAAAGGAAACTTCTTGAAAACTTTAAAAGCAAGATTCATCCTATGGGCCATATAGTGAATGCCAACAACATATGGTGAACAAGAAGCCTACATATTTGTGAAAAGACCATTCTTGTGACCTTTCATTACTGAAGATCCATCCGTTCCAACACAAATCAACTTCTTCATTATTGTCAATTCATCCATAGCTTCATATTCAATTAAATGGCTCGTTACTAATTGAAATAAAGTTTTTGATGTTGCACTGTCCCTTAATTTTTCAATAGTTAGTAGATTTGGTTGGTAGACATTATTCTGCATGGTATAAACATGCATGCATACCCACGATGTATTATCTATTGCCCTAACTTTTTCTAAGGACAATGCAATAAAGGTTGACTCTTTTATTTTCCTCTGTACATCCTCTATTTCAACCTGGGCAATACAACTTGCCCATTCCCATCCATTTTTTATTGACCAATGAGTGATAGGATAGTTAGGAACTTTCAGAAAGTGTAATAAACCACTCATTTCTTGATAGTGTGTCATTGGACACCCTCTTCTCAAAGTATGGAAAATATTAATTAATTGAATAACTTTTATGCATTCTTCTACTTCACTTGCAATTGCAAAAATAGCATTAATAGAACCTTGAACTTCACGAAGATTCATCTTAAATTTTTGAGAGAAATAATATTCCTCAACATTCCTTTTATGTTAACATTGCTCCTTTTTATATATTACCACTTTTATTTCATTTCCATCTACAGTTTTAGTTTCATAAACTTTACCAACATGTTTCTCTATGTTGTCTAGTTTAAGATGCATCCACTTTTCCTTTTTATGCTTCCAACTACAAATCGTACATCTGCATTCTATTGGCAGCTCCCCTACAATTGGATTTTCCACGGGTTCAATGAATGGATACTTTTTTGCCAAATAAAATTTAAATCTCATGGACATCTCCCATTGATGATTAGTTTTTTCTTTTGATTTTCCTCTCCCTTTAGTGTTACTGTTAATTAAACAATCATCATCCTGGTACTAGTATTTTACTTTAAATTATTCTTCAAGGTCATCTTCATTAGATATATTAGGTTCCTTAAATTCATCACCAGATTTATTAGGTTCCCCAATTTGTCGAATAGACTTGTGTAGGTTGAGAACCTTGAAGTTGTACAAGTTCCTTTGATGATGTACCTTCTACAAGTTCCTCTAATGATGTACCTTCTACAAGTTCCTTTGATGATGTACCTTCCTCACTTTGACCAACACCATTGCATCTACCCCTGCCAAAGTATGAAGATATATTTCTTCATTTCATTGGCCTCTCTTGGACTTCTCCACCTTCAATAGTCCTCTTCCATTTTAAATTTGACTTTGACATCACCAAAAAATTAAGGCTATAATAAAATTTTACATGTATAAGATACTATAGACTCGTTTCGGTTCACTACCGATCATACTTTTGAGCTCAGAATCAACTAAATTTTTGTACTACTAGATCTCTTGAAACTATCCTTATATTCAAATGCTTATTTAGAATTTTGGCAAAGGGGATGACTGTTGCATATGATAACAACTAATATTTGGAGAACCTCGCATAATTTCAAGTAATTGACTAGGTGAATAGGGAAGGAATTAAGGAAACAATTATGTGTAATGCATGGAAAATTGGGTCCTAGTGCAAATAAAACTTTCACTTGGGACAATGGGCCTTTGGCGAATGGTGATCCTCGATAAATACACCCTTCCTTAATCCATGGCAAATAATAGTAAAATATACTATAGAAAAATGGGTGAACAACCCAAATACTATAGTTAAATTACGTACAAATAGTGGCTAACAAGATGACCAATATGCGTGTCTCTAATAAAATCTGGGCAAAGCGGTCAACCTCTATACTATGCATTTTTTCGCCAATTTCTATAGGCCCGACGGGACATATTCACCAATTGGTGAATAATCACCACTAAAAATATCTCGGTGTAGGAGTATATGGAGTATGTAGAAAGGGGGAGTCAATATGTATAATATGGTAAAATGTAGATGATCCACAAAGTTTTCAAACAAATTTTTCACAGGACAAATTTTGAAGATATTTAGTAACTATGCATACTTAGCCAATTTTCATCTATATTTCCATCAATGCCAAAGGGGGAGGCTTTTGGAAATTTGGTTAAGGGGATATTATAGGGTTTTCATTTATGGAAATATATAGACATATTTTGGCCATTTATACTTTAACTAAAGTCTAGACAAGGGATACTTAGAAATTGTCTAGCTATAAGGTAATTTCTAGAAAATAGGCACATAGATCTATTCAATGAGGTTTTATATGGATAGTTGGAATTTAGAGATATTCACTATAGATAGTATGAAAATCATTTATGATGTGTATGATCTCAATAAAGAAGATATCATGCTTTGGTTATGATTTTCAAATATTTTTTAACAGAGTATGTATATCGCATAAACATGACATGTTAGAGTATATCGAGTTTTGGCTAACAAATTATATTTTTCTTATAAAATAAAGTTATGGATTATTTTGGGCTGACATCCTATATGTCCATCCTAACATGGAAGAATGAGATATTAAATTTTTAGTAACATATACTTAAGTTGGAAACTGACTGGCTAAAGAAAAAGGTATAAAGGAAGGTACTTTTGTTTGAGCAAGATGACTAATTATATTTTAATGATATGATTAACATATGTCCAATTTACATGTTATGTATAGATTTGAATTTGATTTTCAGAGTAGAGAAGAATAATTATATGATTTATTGTATGTGAGCACTTACAAGGACTGATCAGATATTGAAGATATCAACATCAGTTAGAGTTTTGTATTATGAAGTTGTATATGTACTATATGTGCAGTGAGAACTTAGTGTCATGCCCATGACAGTCTCAGGTATTACTTTTCTATGTTATTTTATAGTTGGATTTCTGGTTTGATTAGCATCATTTTATCTGGAACTATATTTCTGTTAGATTTCTATGAGTTTGAACTTTGACTTCATTCATTTGAACCTTGTTATTTGGATTAAATATGTTTATCTCTGTAATTCTGCCAGACACTCAGAGAATTATGTCTATTTCCATAGCTTAATGAGTTTTTCTGATGTCAGAATTGGTTTAGACTGACTTTTGAATTAATGGTATTCGAAAGTTCAGTAGAGATTTGAGTATTGGTATGATTGTGAAAATAGTACAACTTAAATGGTTAGTCAATTGTTAGATTATTGGTTCATTATTTTGGGATTCTAAATAATATGTTAGACATAATTAGAATTGGTTATATTATTATGGTTAATTGTATCTTGATGTTATAGACAGTATATAGAGAATTATTGTTATTTAATGTTAATCAAATTTTGAATTCAAAATAAATAAATTTGTATATATGTATTTTTATACATATAATTATGAGTGATTGTTTTAGTAATTATGTGGTATTTCTTTTACTAAAAATATAGAATTATCTAAGTTAGCATATCCTATTTTGTATGTTAGTAGCAAGTTAGTTTGATGAAGTGTTAGTAATTTGGCATTGTTAATGCGCTGTTATCTTTGATGCTTAAGTTAGTAAGATCGACTAATGTTATCTAACATAGATGTATATTATCTATCCCTAAGTCTTCCTATTTATGATCTGGCTCGAAGACATGACTTATCGGTAGGGTTTAATTGTACTTGCATCGCATAGTGGTGTTAGTGGGGTTTAAGCTATTTTTGGGTTATGGGATTGTACTTTGATGGACATTTGGCAGGGAATGTTTTGTGTTTACTGCAAGAGATAAGTTCGCATTGAATGAACTCATCGATGAAATTCATTTTTGTGTTTGATGTCCGCCATTAGATTTGCTAAAGGAGTTTCAGTTGAATTATCACTCCATTTTTCACCATGTTATTCTGCGACAGTTTGGGTAAACAGTTAGTTATGGACCCGTGTTCCTATTATATCTTATATGATAAGTTGCTTGGAATGGAAAGGGGTTTTCATGGCAAGTTTTACCCTTCTGTTCATGGTCATTTAGGAAGTTCTATATTTCATACTATTATCTTTGTATTTGCATTGTGGGCTTTTCTTTTGCACGACACTTTGGCAATCGGTGGAAAGAGATCTTCATGGTTGAGATTAGGGTTCAACTGTGAAGCTCACTAGGCAAGGGCTAGCTTTGGCATTTCGGTCTTTGGATACCTCCCCACATAAATACCAGGCAGGGGCATTCTCTCACCTTATCCTCTGTTTCCATTTTATTTTTTGCAAATGAGATATTAGATTGTTTAGTTATGCTGTTAGTTAGTTGATGAATGGAAGGTATTATGATTGTATACTCTGTGAGTTTCGGTCATGAACCGGTTTTTCTTCTTGGTTGGAGTTTATTTAGCTAATGGATTTTATGTTTAGTGGAGGAATTTGAAATTCATGTTATTAATATGATGTTTCGAGCATATTGTGTTGTTGGGTTTTTCTTTGTTCTGAGTATGAGGTTGGCAATGTTTTATTTATGTTTGTGCCAAACTATGGGAGTGTAGTTGTTGCAGTTGGTATATGGTTATTCCATAGTGTGTTTGTGTCGAAGTTTACTTTTTCTTTGGTCAGTAATAAAGGGGGTTAATCGGGGATGTGTTTCGGCTATAAAAATGTAGTATGAAACCAGAATGAGTTTTGAGGCTTCTTTTAAGATATTCTCATACTAATTCCTGTTGTTAGGAACACTGTGGCAAAAAAATGTTTTCAATATGTAAGAGTCTTGGTTATAAGGTGAAATCGGGTATATATTACCACTGTCATGAACCAAATCTAGTATCGACATTTTCTTTTTGAGCTGTATTATGGAAATAGAGATTAGTGGTAGTTCATAGTGTTACCTGATACCGTCATATTGTGTATTTACACTCTCACAACATAGGTGTGGATTAAGGTATTCTTGGGTGTACTCCTTTAGTTATCTAGTATCAATGTTTGTTGTGACAAATGGGTGTTTGTCACTGTCTATTTTTGTCAATAGTGAAAATGTGGATATCTTGGTTGTATTCAAAACTTGACTGCGAGCTATATGATTCTTCAGAAATTATCACCAGTGTGAAATGTAGTTTGTATCGACATTAGGAAATGTTAGGAATTTATAGGAAAGTCAATTTTTTTCTTTCTCAGTTAGTAAGGAAGACCACTTTGGTATTTTGTTTAGATGTAGAAGTTGGTTCTTATTATTCTGTCATTCTTTTATGTATTCAGCAGATTCAGTAGTATATTAAGGTAGATGTGTTTTTGACAGGACTGAGATGACTAGTATGGTTTTGTTCAATGTGTAGTTATGGGTTTGAACTTTTGTGAATGATAAGTTACGTTATATAATTATATATGTTTATATATACCTGCTGGGATATGTATATGCATACACAAGCCATGATGTATACATGTACATACGCCAACATGTATATAATAGATGCTATGTTTATAATTCTGAACTATTAATTACAAGTTTATATAATTATATATATATATATATATATATATATACACACACACCTATTGGGCTATGTATATGTATACACATGTCGTGGTGTATACATGTACATACGCCAACATGTATATAAAGGTATAAACTTGTAATTAACAGAGCAGGATGTATGGCAAGTTAGTTTATAATAAATTGGTTATGGCAAGCTTGTATGTTTGTTAAAAGCGATGGGTGTTGTGTTGATTCAGTTGATATATGATTATTTTAGTTCTTTTCTATTCAATGGAATCCTGATTTCAATATGGACATTTTATTGTATAGTTTCAAATTTAATGTTAAGTTAATGTGGAGATTATTATTTGATTGGATTTGTGATGGAGAAAGAACTGTGATCTTTTCTTCTTTTGAGAAACATCATGATTAAGAATGTATGTTAAGGAATATGGAAACATGGATCTAAATGGATTTCTGATTGTTGTTTCAATTTTATAAATTGATGTAATAGAAATGAAGTGTTAGTGAAATTGTGAATGTAGTTCATTTCATTTCAATCACTAATTGTTAGATCAAGTGTTTTGAGATAATGCAAGTATGATCCTTAGATTGGGGGCTGACACTAGTCTAGTACCTTGTGGTGATAGAATTTCTATCAGTTGTGACTGACACTAGTCTATATCCTTATGGGAAAGAATTTTTGTCAGTTGTTTAATTAAGTGATAATTATAAATTCAAGGGATATGGGTTTCAATTTATAAGAAAAAAACATTATGGTTTCATCAGACATAATGGATTAGTATGAAGTTTCCTTACGGATACATAGCGTAGGTCCTTATGTGGACACCCATGAACTATTGGATCATTACTTTGTCATTTTCTTTGTGAGTTTATTTCTGTTAGAAAGAGATATAGTGCTTGATGATTTTGGTTTAAAAAGAATGGAATTATGTTATTAGATTTCAATAACATCTGTTTGTTAATCTGCATAATTGTGATGTTATACTGACTTTTATGGTTGCAGAATTTTGGAGATGTTTCATTAACTTTATCATGTGACTGAACCCTGTTTGTTATTTGTATTTGTGTTCATTTTGATTTATAGGTTTTAGATGGATGAATCAATGAGTTTGGGACAGTGGATAGTAGTTGTTAAGATTTATGGGAAACAGATCATTTCGTGGTTATTAGTTATCAGAACTATTCGTAGAATGTAAAGGATTGGTTAAGAAGGAAATTTTGTTTTTGAAACTTAGTCTTTGAATAAAGAGTATTCTTATTACTCTGATGTAATTCAGTTGAAAACTATAAAGCTCTTAGAAGCAGTTGTTATGATTATATGTTTCAATTTGTAATTTAAAAAAAAAATTTACTATGGTTCTATGTGGTTTTGTTTATGTTTGAATCTTCTTTGGTTTCATCTTTTAGCTTTATGGATTAATAGGGGTGTTACATTTGGTATCAAAGCCCGAGTTTAAACACTTAGGGCTTGAGGGTTTAAAAGATAAGGGTTTTTATCATTATGCTTCCATTAGTGATTTTTTATCTTTTCTATAGGATTTCAAGCATGCCTCCTATTACACGAGGAGCACAAAGACGTGGTGACCCAGTTGATGCCGATTTAGGTAGAGGTAGGGGTGGATGATGTGGTCGTGGTCATGGCTGAGGAAGAGGATGAGGTCACCAAGGAATACTTGGTGATGAATAAGTTGATCCTTTAATAGGAATGGATCAGGAAGATTGAGAGGTACCTCAGGTTGAAATTCTCCAATGGATCCTTGATAGGTTGGATAACATTGAAGCAAGGAACAATGTTCCAGATGGTGTAGCAAATGCTCATGTTATACGAGTCCTTGTAGCAAAAGATCCTGTTATCAGGACTCAGTTAAAAGACCTTTCTAAGCTCAAAGGACCATATTTCAATGGAACAGAGGGTGGTGCTGAAGCTGAAGCATGGCTCTTGAACATCAAAAGATGTTTTATTCTCCATGATTATCATGATAATGTGAAGGTTCATTGGACCGTAATGCAGCTAAGATCCTTTGCTTCCATATGGTGGAATATGGAACTAGAGAAACTTGGAATTCTTATCTCTCAGGTTACATGGGAGCTTTTCATAGAAAGATTCTATGAGAGATTCATATCAGATTATTGGCAACAAACTAGATCCAAAGAATTCTTCAGTATTTCTCAAGGCAACTCAACAGTGGAAATGTATGAGAGGAGGTTTTTCCAACTGAAGAAATATTCTGGTTGGTTAGAGAATGATAAGCCTTTGGTACAACACTTCATTAGGGGTTTGAACCCTAAAATTGGAGAAGTGAGAAATTTCAAACCTAAGATAGTGAAAGAAGCTACTGATCATGCCAAGCTCACAGAATTGAAGTCAGGATTTTTAGCTAAAGGATCAGTGAATCCACCAGCTCAAAGTAGTGGGAAGAATCAAAAACATTATCAAGATAATTTCAAGGCATTTTCCAGTGGATCGAGTGGTAAATTTCAAAAGAGGAAGTTTGAAAAGTTTTCCAAATCAAACAAGAGTTTCAAGGTTCCTGAGCAACCTAAGTCCTTTAAACCAACTTAGAGTGTACAAAAAAGTTATGCATCACCTCCAATGAACTCATCATAGGATAAAAGTACCAAGAGAGGAGTAGAGTGTTGGCAATGTGGGAAATTGGGGCATTTGCAATGGAATTGTCCCCTTCGAGGCAATAGTCAGGTCAGGTCTAAAGCCATAGGTTCTGAGGCTACTGTTGGTGATTCTGGAAGGAATCATTGCATCTTTGCTACTATGGATCAGAAACAAGCAGATCATCAGAACATTGTGATTGAAGCTAGAGGTAATTACCAAGGTAAGAAGATCTCTATTTTATTTGACTCTGGTGCCACTAGCTCTTTTATTTCTTCCAATTTGGTTAAGCAATGTGGAATTCCTATGAGTAAAGCTGAATTGGCATGGCAAGTCGAGTTAGCATCAGGGACAAAGGTTGAATCAGGGTTTATAGCTGAAAATTGTAAGGTCCAATTTAAGGCTTTTACTACTACAGTTAACCTTAGGGTTATTCCTTTAGGTTCTTATGACATTATTCTAGGTATGGATTGGTTAGATCAACACCAAGTTGTCATCGATTGTAGAGAGAAGACCGTTAGATGTATCGATGATAATAGAACCATCAAGTTTATTATAGGTGTTAAGAGGCCTATGTCAGTCATAACTATTTATGCTAAGCAACTTCAGAGATGTTTACAAAAGGGATGCAAATTGTTTGCTATTTCTATCAATGATTTTGAAGAACCAGTTGCTTGGAACACCAGCTTAGATCATCCAATTTTGAAGGAATTCTCAGATGTATTTATTATGGAGATTTCAGGAATCCCACCTAAAAGAGAAATTGATTTTAGGATTGATCTTTTACCGGGAACTGAATTGATTTCCAAGACTCCTTACCGCATGACCGCTCAAGAATTAGTGGAACTCAAGGTTCAACTTGAGGAACTTCTTGAGAAGGGGCTTATTAGACCTAGTGTTTCACCTTGGGGAGCACCTGTTATCTTCATCAAGAAGAAGGATGGATCTTTGAGGCTTTGTATCGACTATAGACAACTGAACAAAGCTACCATTAGAAATAGATATCCTTTGCCTTGCATTGATGATTTGTTTGATCAAGTGAAGGGAGCCAAGGTGTTTTCCAAGATTGATCTCAAATCTGGATACCATCAGTTAAGGATTCAAGAAGCTGACATTCATAAAATAGCTTTTCGCACAAGGTATGGGCATTATGAATTCATGGTAGTGCCATTTGGGTTGACTAATACACCATCAGTATTCATGAGTTTGATGCAGGGAGTATTCAGGACTTTCTTAGATAAGTTTGTGGTAGTGTTCCTTGATGACATTTTTGTATATTCTAACTCCTTGGAGGAGCATGAGCAGCTTTTGAGGCAAGTCTTTGAATGTCTCTCCAGGAACAAGCTATATGCCAATCCTAAAAATGTGAATTTTTCAAAACTAAAATAAGTTATTTGGGTCACATTATTACAGGAGATGGAATAGCTATTGATTCTGCTAAGATTAGGGCAATTGTAGAGTGGCCAACTCCTACCAATGTGTCTGAAGTATGAAGTTTTATGGGTCTGGCTAGCTACTATAGAAGATTTGTGGCTAATTTTTCAAAGATATCCCATTCCATTACTTCTCTCCAGAGAAAGGGTAAGAAATTCATCTAGTCAGATAAATGTGAAGAAGCATTCCAACATCTTAAGGAATGTTTGACTAGTGCACCAATTTTAGCGGTACCTGATCCTTCTAAGGAATTTGTTGTGTGCACCGATGACTCATTGGATGGTTTAGGGGTTGTCTTGATGCAAGATGGTAGGGTCATTGCTTATGAATCTAGGAAACTAAAGGATCATGAAATTAATTATCCTACTCATGATTTGGAACTCGCAGTAGTGATTCATGCTTTGACCAAATGATAGCATTTTCTTCTTGGTCAACATTTTGAGCTTCATACCGATCACAAAAGTCTACAATATTTGTTCACGCAACCCAATCTTAATGCATGTCAATGCAGATGGATGGAGTTTTTGTGTGAGTATGACTTCGAAATGAAGTATATTCAGGGTAAAGAAAACAAAGTAGCGGATGCTCTTAGCAGAAGGCATCATGAACTCTCCTCTTTGACCCTCACAATTGACTTGAAAGAGAGAATACTTCTGAATTTGGCCACTGATCCTTGGTACTTAGATGTCAAAGTAGTGATTGATAGTGGCAGTGTATTAGAAGGCAGATTTGAGGGTTACTCTATTAGCACTGAAGGACTAATGACTTACCGAGGCAGCATATATGTGCCAGAAGTCGGGGATCTTCGGAACCTAGTTATGACTAAAGCACATAAGGCACCTTATTCAGCACATCCTGGTGTGAAGAAGATGCATGTTGATCTTAAGCAGCATCACTACTGGCCGGGTATGAAGAGGGATATTGCTGATTTTGTGGCTAGATGCTTGGAGTGTCAGAGAGTAAAAGCTGAACATCAACATCCAGTTGGTTTACTTCAATCTCACAGCATGCCTGAATGGAAATGGGATACCATATCCATAGATTTCATAGTGGGGTTACCATTTTCAGCTAGGTGACATGATGTCATTATGGTTGTTGACTGGTTAACCAAAGTTGCCCATTTTATTCCCATAAGATCCACTTATAATGTTGCATCTGTGGCACGGATTTATATGGAATAGGTTGTTAAGCTGCATGGGATTCCTAAGAAGATCATATCTGATAGGGATTTAGTTTTTACTTCATCTCTATGGAGGTCTTTGCAGCATGAATTAGGTACTCAGCTGAACTTTAGTTCAGCATATCATCCCAAAATTGACAGATAGACTAAGCGTGTCAATTAGATTTTGGAAGATATGCTTAGAATGTATGTGATGGATAGGCAAAATAGATGGGAAGAGTACTTGCATCTGGTTGAATTTTCTTACAACAATGGTTACCATAGTTCTATAGGTATGGCTCCTTTCCAGGCTTTGTATGGAAGACCGTGTAGAACACCTTTAAGCTGGGACAATCTTGAGGATAGAATTATTTTAGGTCCCAAGATGCTTCAGGATTTAGAACAGCAGGTTAAGCACATCAGAGAACACCTATCTATAGCTCAAGATAGGCAGAAAAAGTATGCAGACCTACATAGGATTGAACGTCAATTTGAAGTTGGGAATAAGGTATTTCTTCGGGTTAGGCCCCAGAAAAGTCCTATTAAGTATGGTAAAGGGTCAAAATTGTCTCCAAGATTTGTGGGACCATTTGAGATCATAGAATGAGTGGGTCCAGTTGCCTACAGACTTGCTTTGCCTCCCAGTCTTTCATAAATTCATGATGTATTTCATATTTTTGTCTTAAGGAAATATATACCTGACATTGCACACGTGCTAAATTGGAAAAATTTATAGGTGGTAGATGGTCAACTAATGCTGGAACCAGTATAGATCATCCAGAAAAGAGAGCTAAATCTCAGAGGATGCAAGGTGGAACAGGTAAAGGTGTTATGGGATCTTGATGATGTAGCTTCTGCAACTTGGGAAGATACAGGGGCTATGAGAGCTGCACATCCTCATTTGTTTATAGGCTTCCAGGAGTAAGCCTAGTCTGGTGGGGAAGGGTGTCATGCCTCTGACAGTCTCAGGCATTACTTTTCTATGTTATGTTATAGTTGGATTTTTGATTTGATTAGCATCATTTTATCTTGAACTATATTTCTGTTAGATTTCTACAAGTTTGAACTCTAACTTCATTCATTTGAACCTTGTTATTTGGATTAAATATGTTTATCTCTGTAATTCTGCAAGACACTCAGAGAATTATATCTATTTTTGTAGCTTAATGAGTTTTTCTGATGTCAGAATTGGTTTAGACTGACTTTTGAATTAATGGTACTGGAAAGTTCAGTAGAGATTTGAGTATTGGTATAATTGTGAAAATAGTACAACTTAAATGGTTAGTCAATTGTCAGATTATTGGTTCATTATTTTGGGATTCTAAATAATATGTTAGACATAATTAGAATTGGTTTTATTATTATGGTTAATTGTATCTTGATGTTATAGACAGTATATAGAGAATTATTGTTATTTAATGTTAATCAAATTTTGAATTCAAAATAAATAAATTTGTATATATGTATTTTTATACATATAATTATGAGTGATTGTTTTAGTAATTATGTGGTATTTCTTTTACTAAAACTATAGAATCATCTAAGTTAGCATATCCTATTTTGTATGTTAGTAGGAGGTTAGTTTGATGAAGTGTTAGTAATTTGAATAAAGAGTATTCTTATTACTCTGATGTAATTCAGTTGAAAACTATAAAGCTCTTAGAAGTAGTTGTTATGATTATATGTTTCAGTTTGTAATTTAAAAAAAAAATTTACTATGGTTCTATGTGGTTTTGTTTATGGTTGAATCTTCTTTGGTTTCATCTTTTAGCTTTATGGATTAATAGGGGTGTTACACTTAGTATAATCTATAAGATCTAATTTTGTATTGTATTATTGACTCCTCATAGGCTCAAAGTATTTTAATAGGGCCTAGTCCTCTAACAAGGATAGATACACTATGCGGATGTAATAGACTCTTAACTGGGTCAATTTCTTTCACAATATACTTTTATTAGTAGATCATTTTTGTGGGTACCATCCAGACTAGGGTTTTACCTTGGCCATGGTTTCCCTGGTTAAAAAAATATGGTTTTATGTATTTTGTTATGTTAATCTTGATTTTAATTTTTAATACTTTACTATATGCATGCATAAAGACATAAATTGATATCCATAGTTGTGCAGAAAGTTGTTTAATCACTATAACTGATTCACCCACCCCCCTCGCTCTCAATTATACTAAGGGATATTTACTTTCTAACATGATGACTATGAAGAAGATATAGAAAATCTTGAGACTATAGATGTTGAGATACCTCGTAAGAAGGAAATATTTTTGAGGGTTATGGAACAAGTTAAATTCATAGAATGGAGGTTTCTAATTTCTATGGTTCATTATATCTTGAGGATTTGATAGATTGGATTGGTGTATTGGAAGATTACTTTGATCTTGAAGATAGCAGAGATCCACATAGGGTTAGGTTCGCACAAACTAAGTTGAAGGGTCATTCTTCCTTATGGTGGAAATAATTGCAGAAAGATAGAGAGGAAAATGGTAAAATAAAAATCACTAGATGGAGGGTAGTGGTTTCTATATTGAAGGATAAATTTGTACTTGACGATTTTGAATTACAATTTCTCAAGAAGTTACAAAATTTGAAGAAAAATGACATGAGTGTGAAGGAATCCTATAACAAATTTTATAAGATAACAATCAGATCTAGACATTGGGAGATGTCTAAGGAGAAGGTGACTACATATATTAATGGCTTGAGATTTAATATTCTGGATGAGCTAAGTATGTTGCAAATTCCTATAGTGGAGGATGATTATCATTATGCATTGAAGATAGAATAGAAGTTTAAGAGGAGACTTAGTAATCCTAGAGTAAAGGAGAAGAAAGTGAGTAGCAATGGAAAAGAGAAGAAAACCGTTGAGGTAGAACCTAATCGTAGGACACTTAGGAGAGGTAGTGGTAACAAGGAATTCAATGGTACTTTTTTTAAATGTGGTTGTATAAGACATAGTATTATTTAGTGACTTGAGGGATCTAGTAAAATCCTGGGTAAACACAATCTTGAGGTGCCTGAGGAGTAGACTGATGATACACCTGTGGATAGTATGAAAGAAACTAAGATGGAAAAATCTTTTATGCTGAGAAAAATCATGTTGAGTAAGAAGAAATAAAATCATATACATAGGAGGAATTTGTTTAGAACTATATATAAATTAGGAGGTAAATGTTATAAGTTTATTATGGATAGTGGTATAGTACTGATAATCTAGAATCAAAATAAATGGTGCATAATGTTTGATTAAAGATCCTTAAACATCATTATCCTTATGGAATAAGTTGGTTTCAAGATGATCATATGGTGGAGGTAAAAGAACAATATTTGGCGAAATTCAACATTGGGCCTTATAGAGATGAGATATTGTGTGATGTAGTATCTATGATTTCTTATCATGTTCTATGAGGTAAACCTTGGTAATACTATAGAGGATCTATCCATAATTGTAGAAGAAATTTGGTTACAATAGAGAAGGATGTGAAGAAATTTACTTTGGCTCTCTTGAAGGATGAAGAGGGGAGAAATGAAAGGAATATGATTATTGTAAAGAGTTACTATTCTAATAGTTAAAATGTGGAGGGTAAGATGAATGAAGTCTTGGATCTGAAGGAGGATTTTAGTTCTAATAATAGTTTGGTGTCATAAAGATAGAAGGGTAAGGTTGAGCAGAAGAAAACCTTGGTTACTGATCAAATAAAGTCTTTTGGTAGAGGTAAATCATTTGTGTGGAAGAAACAAGGAGGTGGTAAGATTTATTCAATACCTTTTCTAGATGTGAGATATGAAATAGGAAGTAAAAATCAGAATCAGTGGATGGATCTAGTAGATGGAAGAACAAATTTATATAAAAGGAAAGTTGCAGATAAGGAGGAAATTAGGATTAAGAATGAGTATGGGATTTATGTCTTGAATCCTATAATATGTTCATAATTTCTTGATGAAGGGCCACCCCACCCTTATCAACTTATAACTAAAGATATAACAACATGGAGATAAAGAGAAGATAAAATGTTTTATAAAGCATGTATCATTAATACTTGAAAATCATTACAACTTGAGAGATCTTACAACATGAGAGCTTCCTCCAAATATGAGATTAACATCATGAGAGCTTACAACCTAAGAGCTTACCATCCAAGAGCTTCCTTATGAATGCTCATATGTCTTCCTTTTATAGGGACTTACCACCCAAGATATTACAAACACAACCAATGTGGGATAAAAGGTAGATGAAAATACCTTAATACAAATATTAAATACCCACCCAATTAATATTAAGCATCACCATGTGGGCTATATTGCCTTTGTGGGCTAATAATAAAATAGAAAGGTGTAACTACCTAGATACACATATTAAATGCAAGAACTTTCCACAAATTTCTAAAATGCCACCTACACACCTCATTAAATGAAATGATATTATAGCTTTTTAATATTTTTTTATATTTTTATATTTTATCTTCTTCTTTTATTCCACCTATGCACCTTGGTAAATGAAATGGCCTTTTTCTCCTTCAATTTTTGTCACTTTCTCTCTCCATTTTTTTATCATGCCCCCTTTTATTTTTTGATGCAAGATGCTCCTGCATTAGACACCTGAGGTAAGAAATTTTTTGTGAATATGCATTCACAGAATGAAGTAGCCATTGTTGATATATCTATTTTTTTCTTCTCTTCCAATACCTTGTAGGAACAAGTATCTTCTGCCAATATATTTCCTTTTTTCTTCTATTCCAACATGTAGTTGGAATAAGTATCTATTGTTGACAATAATCCTCTACAATCAGCTTCATCCAAGTGTAACTCTCATTCTCCTCCAATCTTCTAGGATCTAATGCACCTCTACTAAAATTTTTAAAACCATAAAAATCTTCTTTTGCATACCAAAAATCACTTGCAAGGTCCTCATATAAACCATCATCATTATCTTTCAAATCCATCTCAAAGTTAGCATCCCATGATTCATAAAAATTTACCTCTTTCACATCTTCATCTTTGTTTTCTTCTTTCATGTCTTCAACAAGGCATGTAACAAATTATATCATTTGATCTCCAACCAAGCCATTTCTTTGTTCCTCTACTATGACAATCTTCATTAACAAATCATCTTATTCAATTGCGGGTTCATGAATATTTTCATCTTCACATTCTTCCTCTTCTTTTGTATCACATGCATGATATTCGATAGTTTTTTCTTTCTTTCCTACATCCAAAGAATTGTCATCATTTCTTTTTTGATGAATCTCTCTTCTTCTTTTTAGCTCTTCTTCTAATTCATCCAATTGCTTCTTCAAATCTAGTATAGCACCTCTTGTCTCTTCTTGATATCTCTCTCTAATTTTCTCAAGTCAAGGAATTTTAAAAATCCATCCAATCACAAAAGTCATCTTCTTCTTTCTCTTCTCCATAATCACGTCCTGTTAAGGAAAAATTCACCCAACCCAAGGTCTTGGTGTAAACTACCTCACATTCGGTGCTCTGTCTACACACTGAGGAACTCCTACTCTGATACCACTGATGAAGGGACACACCACCCCTACCAACTCATAATTAAATAGATAGCATCATGGAGACAAAGAGAAGACAACATGTTTAATAAATCATACATTAATACTTGAAAATCATTACAACTTAAGAGATCTTACAAAATGAGAGCTTCCTCCAAATATGAGATCTACAACATGAGAGCTTCCAACATGAGATATTATAGCCTAAGATCTTACCATCCAAGAGCTTTCTTATGAATTCTCATATGCCTTCCTTTTATAGGCACTTACAACCCAAGATATTACAAACACAACCAATTTGGGATAAAAGGCAGATGCAACTACCTTGATACAAATATTAAATACCCACCCAATTAATATTAAGTACCACCATTTGGGGCAATTAGAAAATTATATTTCCTTTGTGAGCCAATAAGAAAATAGAAAGGTGTAACTAACTAGCTACAAATATTAAATGCAATAACTTTCCACAAATTTCTAAAATGCCACCTACACACATCGATAAATGAAATGATATTATATTTTTATTTTATTTTTATATTTGTTCTTCTTTTATTCCACCTATGCACCTTGGTAAACGAAATGGCCTTTTCCTCCTTCAATTTTTGTCACTTTCTCTCTCCTCCTTTTTTTATATTTATCATGCCCCCTTTTATTTTGTGATGCAATATGCTCCTACATCATTTCCTCTTATAGAACATCTTCTTCTGACCAGGGATGTCTAATGCTAGATGATCCTTGGGTCGTTGGTAATCTTGGGTCACATAAAAATATTTCCTTTTAGTTTGTTCATGCTTTCCATTCTTTTGTATTTTTCATGGTGTTCCTTTGTTTTGGATAATTAGTTGTTGTAAACGTCAGTATTGGTTTATGAAATCATGTTTTACAGATGTCTAGGTTCACACCTCTTTTTGATAGTTCACTACGGAGATATTAAAGATTCATGGCTAGTTCTAAGTGTTCTTCAAGTTCGAGCAATCAGTTGGAGATTTCCAATCTTGTGAAATAATATACCAATCGGTGAATCTTGGTGACTCATATTATAATGTTAATGGATATTTTTCCAATGTCTCTCTTGGATCATGTGACAATTATATAATTTGGCATTTAAATCCCTATGATCTGGGTCCAAACCTATATTTTTATATTATATTTTCTTGATCTTGAAAAATATGATAGATCTTGTTTGATATATGCAATGTGAAGGTTCTATATATTTTGGCATTTGATATTTTCTTAGGGAGGGGGTGATATTTCTTAGGAGATGCCCTTTGGGAGGTTGATTCTAGATTTAGGTATGTAACTCTATTGTAATCATGTATGTATGCTAAGAGTTTGTAAAATTCATGTGGCAAGCCAATATAATGTAAATTATTTATTATGTGATAATGTGAAGATCTATTGTAGCATCTTGATTTTCAATTCTTGTTTCTAGGTTATTTTTCTACTATATTTATTCTTGCTACATGGTTGGACCATCTCTATTTGGTAAAATCCTGCCATGATTGCATCATAGTTTCATTCCCTCAAGGTTTCTTATACCATGTTGAGTAGTCACTTTCCCTCGTTAGCAATATTGTCTCTATCACATCTATTTTATCTTTTTACTATTTATTTAATAATATTTTGTCTCGCTATCCAATATGATTATTCATGAGGTTGAAAGGATAAATTGTAGATTTGATTGAGGCAATCCCCTAAAGTACTCTAGACCATCACTTTTTCTTTATCTTATTATATTATTTTCAACAAAATTTAATAGTTTAAAATATCTCTTTCATTAAAAGATCATATCTCCATATTATTTAACAAACACTTATTAATGATCTTTATCCAACTAATCATAAATGAAAGATAATGCAATGAAAAACAACACATGAACACCATATGTTTACATGGAAAACCTAATGTGGGAAAAACCATAGTGAGATTCAAACTCTATATATGAATAATTAATTATGAGGATTTGGGCCACATGCTACTAAGGAGTTCACTACTAGTGATGCAGACTTGTAGGTTAAGGAACAAAACCATAGGAAAATATACAAAGGACATGAAAAAATAAGATTCGTGATCCCAAGGAAATATATAGGTCAATAGAAGCTTCCAAAAGAGCTCATTGTATTATAGAAAGAAAATCAAAATGATGAATTCAAAAAATATAGGATCTCATGATCAAACATTGTAACAAACCCTATAAAAGTTAGAAACACGAACATTTTCTCTTTCAAATTCACATAATATTAAATTTTCATTAATTTAACACTCAATCCATCTCCAATTCACATATCTACACACCAATATATATCAACTTGATCATTAGAAACACAAGTATGTTAGTTATTTTAGACATAAACATTATCTTAAAAAATTCAGCCATCATAAATAATTATACTCATTATAGTCAACCCAAGGAGATACATTGGACCCAAATACATCATAACATTCCTTTCACAAATAAATTTAATAATGCACACATAACACAATGTCCTCCAAAGTTTTCACTAGAAAAAACATTTAACAAGACATTACAACATGTTAACCAATCATCCCAAAATCATTCTTCAATGCTCTTAACTCCATGCACACATGAAAAAACTATGACAATACCACTAACAACCTGTTAAATCTTCCTCAAACACATATCTAGACCAATGATTCATTAAACAAATCAGCATAATCTACTAATTTTCCCAAAGATAAGGATAGACAATAATGTCAAACATAGATAAACATAGCTTCCATTGAAGATAAAATGAATATAAGATATAAAAAATTAACCATTGTACAAATATTTGAAACATTTCCACAAAAAAATTCATCTAGAAACATCAATATGGAGAGTTCTTCAGACTAGTGCTAAATATTTTAGATAGAAAACATTATTATCTAGAAATAACAAGACACAAGTTCAACTAGAATTCAATGGACTTGATAACATAATAGAACAACACTCACAAACCAATAATATTAACTCCAAGACCACAAGTCACCAACTTCTAATGCTAAACATTCTCCCACAAGGACTTTAGGTACTATTTCCTACATATCCAACTTCCCATGTTACCACTTTCTAGATTTAACACATTTTCACTTACCATCTCCACCAGACATGAGAACATTGTTGGCAATTTAGCTGAGTAGAATATCAAGTTTTTGTCATTATGGCAACATATAATCTCTATGTAGATTGCATTATGATAGCAAGAATTTTTGTAAGAGCGCAAGTAAAATTGTCTAAGTATAAGCAACATTTTCTAGTATAACCAAAGATAGTTCTGGATAGTGATGTTGACAGCAGGAGGTTCAATGCATGTGTAGTTGAACATGGATAATTTTATGTATGAAAAAGACACATTTTAAAGAACAAGTCTATACGACATGTATAGAAGGAGATATTGAAAGATTACAGAGACAGAGTCAAAGCTGACTGAACATAGGAAGAAGACAGAACAAGTATATTAGTTAAGGGATTAATTTGTTAATTAAAATAATGACTTAACCATACAAGGGACAACATCCTAGATGTTAACTCTTGGGAAGCATAAGTTAATTTTGTATTTTGGAAAGAGTTTATGTTTTGTAAAGCTGACTATAAAGTTATTATTCTTAATAACTTGTATATATGTAAGAAGCATGTAATGCGAATATATAAAGAATGTAATAAGATATTGTAATGCTATGATGAAAAGTTGTAATTTGTAAAAGAAAAGAAAGAAGACTTTGTATATGAAAGTGAAGAACCTAGAAAGCTAAATCAGAATAGGAAAGCTATTCGGCAGGATTGAAAGGTTATGTACTTTACCTTTTTGTAATTAGATATCATTTTATATTACATGTTTGGGTAGTGAGCTCATCTTGTAAACATTATTTTCTATAATACCAACTCTTAGCAGGGTTGAGGCTTCTAAATAGGCCTAGAGGCCTTCAATCAAGACAAAGACAGTATATGTATGTAATAGACTCCTAACAGGGTCAACATCCTTAACTAGATACTTTTGATTACTGGATAAGTTGTGGGTATCAACCCCACCAGAGTTTTCCCTTGGTTAAGGTTTCCTCAAGAAAAAACATGGTGTTATGAGTTCATTTTCTTTATTTCTATGCATGATATTTAGTTTACTTTGTTTTGTAAGCATCAAGATAATTTGTTATATCCATAATTGGGAAAAAGTAAAAGTTTATAGAATATTGATTCATCCCCCCTCTTAGTATTCCCTATTTCTAACAATTGGTATCGGAGCTTAGTTACTTAGAAGAAAGTTATTTAGAGAAAGCCTAGCAACTTGAGTATGATCTCTATGGATATGGATCAATTACAGAAGAATCTTGAAGAAGCTCTTGAACATATTGATATTCTTACAAAAGAAAGAGATAATCTAAAAGGGAAATTTGATGATGCAAAGAAATTCATTGAGAAACTAAAAGAAAAAGTGGAAGAATTGAAATCAAAGAAAGAACCTACAATTCAAATCAAAGATTGTGATGAAGTCTCAAATGTGAAGAAAGAAAATGAGATCCTTAAACATGAATTCAAGATTGTAGATCTGAAGTTAAGTTTGAAATATGAAAATAGAAAGAATGAATCAAATCTGAAAATGAAGATCTAAAGTCTAAACTTTGTAAAGTGACATTTGAACTTGAGAAAACCAAATTATAGTATGTTGAAATTGAGAAGTATAATACAATTGTGAAAGGTGAATTGACTCAATCTAAACAACATCTTGAGAAAATGTATTCCACTGGTGAGAAGATTGATGAACAAATATCTTATGAAAATCCATATTATAATACAATTGGTGTTGGATTTAATTCATATAAGACAAGTGAAGAATGCAAGGAACCAGATCTAAAAACCTCTGAAGATGAAAAGAAACCTAGTGAAGCTAACAAATTTGAAGACATACCTAATCCACCTAAAGATACACTAAGAGAATTCAAAGGTAAATTTTTTGCATGTAATACTTTTGGACATATGAAGAAAGATTGCACAAGTAAGAAATTCAAACCTCTCACTGGTTATTGTTATAATTGTCATGGTTTTGGACATAGAGCTATTGATTGTAAGAAACCTAGATCTAAGGATAATAATTGTAGTAGAATGTTTAGAGATACTAACCATGCTGATAAGAGACCTACTGAATATATGAATAGAAGAAATGGAGTTTTGTGTTATAGATGCAACAAGATTGGAGACATTGCCAGAAATTAGAGATCACAAATCAACCAGACAGGACTAAGATGTGGAAATAATGGAGTAGTTTTCCAGATATGTAACAAATTTGATGATACAAAAAGATTTTGTAGAATGAACAACATGAGAAACCCTAATCCTAGAAGCTATACAAGAAGAAATGAGAATGTAAACAACAGTCAGAAAGGATGTTGTAGTAACTTAGAAGAAGTTAAATTTGTTAAAGCCACAGATCAAGTAGTCACACTCAGTACACAAGGTAATCAAAAAGGTGAAGTATTTGATAGCAAGTGTGAAGCTCTTCCTAACCCATTTCAAAGAACTTAATTCATAAATAATGCATTAGAGTAGGAAATTAGGATAATGTAAAAGTTAGAGTAGATTTAATTGAGTCTTGTGCAGGTAATGTAAGGTAGTAAATGATGTAATGATGCTATGGTTAAGAGCACATGAGCTAATATGAATGTATGTGAGTTCGTGAAAATAATGAAGTTTTGTAGGAAAACAGGAACAATTTTTTGGAAAGAAGTGGCAAAGGAATTGAATGTGATGTTAGAATCTTGAAAGATTGAACAGATAAAATCTTATGATCAGTATTTTTTGATCATTCAAGTGACTACAAGAGATAAGAAGATCAATATAGTGGTGATTAAGAGCATTTTGTAGGATTTGGAGAAGAATTTTGTGTTGGATTTGTGCAAAGCCCTAAATCATGAATTTGAGGTATCTCACTAAGTAAATCTATCAAGAAGTTAATTTTTTTTGCAAGATTCATGGACGTATCACTTGTTCACCATGTAAGAGATACAGGTAGACCTAGAGTTAAAAGGGAACCAGTAGAATCCTTGGAAGCAGACCCTAGTCTTGCATTGTCAGTTGTTCCATATGAAGTTCTATATTTAGAGTATGTGAAAAGCTATCTGAAATGAAAATTTGAGACCCTTAGTGATAGTAATATGATTAAGGAATATGAAAATTTAAACAATCAGGACATGTCATTGAAAGTAGGGTTTGAATATTTGAAGGAAAATGAAATTGTGAAGTATTCCCTACACTATGAATTTGAATATGATGAATGCACAAAGATCATTTTAAGTCAAATTCACAATGGGAAATTTTGGCTAGTTGACAGAGTGATTGATATCACTGCAGACCTAATTCATGAGGTAATTGGTTTGTCTAAATTAGGAGTTATACCATTTAGTGAGAAGAATGTAAAGAAGACTGTACTGGATAACACTAATTCATCCTATAATGGTAGAGGGATTGTAATCAGCAAGATCACACAAGATGATGTTAGATATGTAAGAAAGATTTTAACTTCTAAGTTTTGTGCAAATTCTAGAGAAGATGACATGGAAGCTGGTATGGTTCATGCAACATATTTGATGTGTGTTGAAAAATTTCAAGTTGATATGTGTGAAATTCTAAGAATTCAGTTGTTTGAGAACCTTGAGAAGATTAAGAAAACCAAGAATTCCCAGTTTAGATTCTCATCTCTGAGCACATACATGGTTTTTAATTTATTGAGAAGATTTCCATATACTATTGGAGAAGATTGGAATGATAACATGACTACAATG
The DNA here is from genome assembly GCA_027943335.1 of Chamaecyparis obtusa. Taxonomy (NCBI): domain Eukaryota; kingdom Viridiplantae; phylum Streptophyta; class Pinopsida; order Cupressales; family Cupressaceae; genus Chamaecyparis; species Chamaecyparis obtusa. The sequence goes on from BSBK01000077.1 coordinate 124,122, forward strand.
GACATAATCAATAAGGTTTATCTGAGACACCCTATAGATAAGGTAAATGAGAGTGCAACCTTGGTAATCAAGATATTTCAGAACCAAATGAGAAATAGGTCAAGAATTCCATAGGCTATAGTAGAGAAACAAAAAAATGAAAAATGTTTTATGGTTGACATTGATTTCACTTTTGTTGAAGTAGTTGAACCGAGGGTGGAATTTATAGATCCACTTGGATAAGAAGTTTCTGAAGTTGAAATAGAAGAGTGTATAAACATATTGCTTAAGTGTAAATTGGATGTAAATAGTTCTAAATTTGGAAAATATGATCAGAACTTTAACTCTGTGAAGTCACTGCAAGAAGAGAAATTAGTCAAAAAGAGATTTGACAGCACTATTAAGAAGATTCTTAAGGATTCAAGCATGACAAAACATAAATTTTTAGTTGCGAAGTAGACAGCGGCAACAATAAGAGACATAGGACATAAAGAAGTTTTGTGTGTTCCACCCCTAACATTAGTTGGAGCTCAAACTGAAGAAGTTCAAGATTTAGGATAAGTATTTAAAGTTGAAGAGGTGCAGGAAGTAAGAAAGTCTACTAGATCCTCCACCACTCCATCAGAAAAAAGAGTAAAGGAAATGGCAAGTGGACCAGGCAAAAGACAAAAGACAATATTTACCCCAGTACAAAGAAAGCTATCTAAAGTAAACGATGATGAAGAAGCTAGAAGCAGTAAAAAGAAATGGAAACCTAAGATAGATAAACTGAATGCCTTAATTATCAATGAAGGTGATTTCACTAAAATGAATAAATTCTATGAGTTGTACAATTTTTTTGAGAAGTTGAACTTAGAAAATGCAATTGTCAGGCATATGATATTGGTAGACAAAAATTTTGATAGAATTCAAGGAAAGAATCTTGATGAAATTTTTGAGAAGTTAGTTAATAGGAAGAAAAGAGTAGTTGAAGAAGATAAAAGCATAAGAGAAAACTATGTGAGAAAGCTCTGTGACATAAAAGATGAAGATCATTTTAAAGAGATTATGAAAAATCTTAACACTCATCTAAGAATGAAAAGGAGAACTATCTTGATAATGGGAGGAAAGTATGAGGAAATAAACAAAGAGACTAAATAGGCAATTATAAAGTTAATGACCTCTAGCCCTAGTGAGTGCACAAGTGCATCTGACCAAGTATTGGAAGCTAAGCATCAGAAAAGTCCTTCACCATCACCACCACTATCAATAAACATTAAAGATGAAACCATGAATGTAGAGGGAACAAATATTACTTTGGACAGTGAAGATAACCCATTCAAAAATCTTGAGAACATTGTTGACAATTTAGCTATGGAGCAACATGATATGACAATGAATGAGGAAGAAGAAAATGAAACAAGAAAAGAAAAAGAATTAAAACTGACACAAGAAGAAACATAGGTTAATGCAGAGGCAGCAGGATGGGAAGTTTCACTAGAACAAACAATAATCAGTCCTACACCTAAAGAAGTAGTAGAGAAGCAACATATGAAATGTTAGGAATGAATTCTGAATGTTTGGAAGCCATTCTGTAGCAGTTGTTGCTGCATTCATGACAATGATTGTCATTGATGTCAACATAGTGGTCTACTAGAGACTTGCAGAGAAGAAAATAGTGTTTGGATTAGCGCACATGGGATATTGTAGTTGGAGCTATGCGATGTTGAGGATATACTCTTTGATATGTTATATGTTTATGGTTAAGAATGTAGACAATAATTCATTTATTCATGGAAGTTATGAGCATTTTGGTGGAAGCAATATTCAGGCAGTGTTCCTAAGTAGCGGTTTGTGGAAATCGGATGATATGTCCTAATCAGGATGGAATCTAGTTTTGTGCAGTTAAAGGGAAGTTGAAGACACATTGATCATGATGTAGATGATAGATCAAACTTTGAGGTCACATGAGTGAAGAATTATTGTAATTGAAAGCCGATAGTTTTGTGTAATTTTGATGTAGCATGTGGAAACTTTTATTTTGGAATTGGATGCCGACTCATTTGTAATTACTTGAGTGTGGTATAAAGGAAGGAATGTTTTTCCTTGTTTTAATATGGTTGGATGTGATAATGTATGTATGAAGTGAAGAAAAGAGCTAATGAATTGTGAAAGAAGACATGCGAGGTACATAGATCTGAAATTGAGATCTGAGGTAGAAGAGAGTGTGGTTTGGCACAGTGAGACAGGAGGTAACATATTTTCTATTATTCTATTGAATAATATAGAGATTAGTTGGTCAGTGTGTTTAGTGATCTTGCCATTGAATTTTTTTGGGTAGTGGGTCCTTCTGTCTTCCATAACTCTTAACAGGGTTAGAATCTTTTAGCATGGATTCAAAATCTCCTAACAGGCATTCATATGTAATGAATGTATTTCATAAGACTCCTTGAAGATTCTATCCTTTCACAAGGAATATTCATATTAGTGTATCTTTTGTGGGCATCATTCCCACTAGGGTTTACTCTTTGATCAAGAGATTCCCTAGTCAACATATCTTGTGTCATTGTGTTATTGTGTATGAATATCTTTCTATGGTTGGTAATTATATTGCTTACATGGTTTAATGTTGTTGAAGTTGATAAAAGTTATAATCATATGATAACTAATTCCCCCCCCCCCCTTCTCAGTTATCTTGGTGGACTTTACTTTCTAATAATTGGTATCAGAGAGGCAAGTCCTTGAAAAACAAGTTTAATAGCTTAAGGAGATCCATTGTGAATTTCAGAAAAGAAAGCCCTAAGTTTGATGGAGTAAATTTTGACAGCTGGAAAGAAAAGATGAAGACACACCTACTGTGCTTAGGACTAGGTTATTCATTGATTACAAAGAATGATAAGACTATCATTGAAGAGGACAATCTTGAAACATGTACTAGCGATGTGAGAGATATATTCATGTGTAGTATACTTGCAAGAGAAGCACTTTTGACAGCCCTTCCAAAGAATGAGTACAATCAGGTAAAATGTTTGAAAAAATCTTATGAAATTTGGAAAGCTCTAGACTCTACCTTTGAAGGTGATGAACATGAAAAGAAAGTTAGATTACATAATTGGATATGTGCATTTGAAGATATAAGAATCATGGAAGATGAATATGTTAGAAGCTATATTGGTAGAATGTCAAAAATTGTTACATGCATAAAATCTTGTGTAGGAACAAAGATAGAGAATGGAGTGATATGGAAAATTCTAAGGACATTGACTCTTGTATTTAAGTAGACAACACATATTATTGAACAAGTTATACCTTGTACTTCAAACTTTATAAGAGAGACTTTTCTTGGAAGATTGGAAGTAGTAGAGATGAACCTGAGGTTATCAGGAGACTTGCCTACAATGGAGACAACATTCAATGCTCTTAGTGTTTTCCCTACTTTTTCAAGAAGCATCAGTGTGAGTGAAGATTATGGTGGCAGTAGCAAATCTAAAAATGAAGAAGATAGGAAGATTGAAGCAGGTATTGCATTTCTTGTGAAGAGAGAACCAGACGGTAAGAAAATTTTTAAATGTTGGACTTGTCAAGAATATGATCATTTTACATCTTAGTGTCCTAAGAGAGTTAAAAAGTATAGAAACAATTTCAAACCTAGAAGATCTAAGGAATTTTATTATGCTAATGATGAAGATCTTGAAGCTAGTGTAGAGAGAACTCTAAGTGAAAGTGATACTGAGAATAATGATGACATAGGATTTGTAGAAATTAAAGAAGAGAATCTTGAAACTAATGTTAAGGAAGAAAAATCCTTAGTTTCCCAAGTTGAAAATAAATTTGATTGGATTATAGATAGTGGTTGTTCACATCATATGACTGGAGACATGAAAAAGTTCATAAAGTTTAACAATTATGATCGAGGAGTTGTTAGAGTTGGAAATAATGCACCTTTTTTGATTAAAGGTATAGGATCTATTACTCTTGATGGAAAGACTAATACTGATGATGTTTATTTTTTGGATGGATTGAAACATAATCTTTTGAGTGTTGGATAGTTAGTTGATAAGGGATATCAAGTTTGGTTTACTGAGAAAACTTGTGTGATAAAGGATAAAGATGAAAATCTGATTGGAACTGGATCTAGAACCAGTGGTAATGTATTTCAGTTGAATCCTACTGAGATGACATGTTTGATTACTAAGATTGATGATAGTTGGTTATAGCATAGAAGGTTTTTTCATATAAAATTTGACAACATTGTGAAAGTGAGTACTACACTTGCAGTAAGTGATTTGCCTAAAATTATGAAGCCTACTAACATGATTTGCAAAGAATGTGTGATGGCTAAACATAAGAGAAGTTCTTTTCCCAGTAAGAAGTTTACATTTGCAGAAAAGTTGGAGATTTTTCATATAGATTTGAGTGGTCCTACCAAGACTAGAGGATTCTATGTAGAAAGGTATTTTATGATTCTTGTTGATGATTTTACAAGAATGATGTGAATTGCATTTCTTAAAGAAAAGTCTAAAGCATTTGATAAGTTTAAGATCATTAAGAATAAAGTTGAGAATGAATCTAGAATGAAGATTAAATGTTTGAGATCTGATAGAGGTGGAGAATTTACTTCTAGAGAGTTTAACACCTTTTGTGAAGTAAATGGCATTAAGAGACAATTTTCAGCCCCTAGGACACCTGAACACAATGGTATTGTAGAAAGAAGAAATAGATCAGTGACTGAAGAAGCAAGAGCTATGTTATTTGAGAATGATTTGGTGAAGATATTCTAGAGAGAAGTAGTGAACACAATAGTGTATAAAATGAAAAAAGTACAAATTAGAGCAGACACAGACAAGACACCCTATGAATTATGGTTTGGACATGCACCCTCAGTTAAGTATTTTAGAATTTTTGGAAGAAAATGTTACATAAAGAGAGATGATGATGTTGGAAATTTGGCTGAGTTGGTTACATAGTTGTTGTCATTATGGAAACATATGATCTACATGAAGATCACACAGGTTAGAGATCTAGTATGTCAGAGCACAATGCAAAATTGTCTAAGTATGAGACAATGTGTTTTTACCAATGAGCCTGATGACAATTTTTATTTGTGATGTCAACTGGAGTAAGTTTAGTACTTGCACACTTGAATATAGGCTCTATGGTGACTATTGAAGATTCATCTCAGAGTGCAAGTTAGTACGGCATGTACGGAAGAAGTTATGACAGTTTTTCTAAAGACAGTGTTATGCCAACATGATAGAATATGAAGATAGAATTGGTAAAGAGTTAAGGGATTATTTTGTTTATCAAAATAATGACTTAATAGTATAAAGGGATGATAGCCTAGATGTTAACCCTTGGATAAATTTATTTTGTAATATGATAGCTGACTGGAAACTTATTAATTTTAATAACTTGTATAAATGTAATTGTAAATTGTAAGAAGGATATGAATGTGAAGGAATGAATGTATGTAATAGCGATAGTGAAAGAGAAGCGAAAAGATATTGATGCAAGTAGTATAAGGTTATGTAGGGTCTACCCCAGTCTTGCATAACCTAGCACTATTGTTTACTATTTATTTTTTCAGTTGATACTATTTGAGTCTCTTAAATACTTTGAAACATAAGTTATTTTTGTAGATCTGTAAGATTTCATACCATGTTATTAAGCATTATATTGATGTGAACCTATTCAGGTAATATCCTATGGATAATTATGAAGTTAATCTTTATGGTTTAGTTTATGATGCATTTTGTGAGATATACAAGTTAGGATATATCAAAATGTAGATATTGTTTTTCCAATGTGTAAATGAATGCAGGAGTAAGTGGTCTGTGTGTTATGTTACATATTATATTATGTTTATATGTGGATTTTATTGGACCTACTGATGTGTGCTTTGAGTGTGTGGGTAGTTGACCATGGTAATAAACTCAGGGTTTCAAATGCTAACCTATGTATATCCTCTGTGATGCTAAGGTCATGTTTATGAAGAGACATAGACCTCATTGTTATGTGTTTAAATTCATGAAAGTAAATTGTATGTTTGTATTTAAATTAGTTTTGTGAAATGTTAAATAAGTCATGCCTAATGTAATTTATGTGTGTCACTTGACACCTATGTCCTTATGTGTTGGCATGACTAGTAAATGTATCTAGGAAGACCTATTCATTAGTTGATTTTCGGATGCAAACTTCTACTGGAGTTTAGGAGGACCTAATAGGCTTCTAGAAGGTGATTAGGATTATTTTTTACCACCCCACTTGATACCTTAAGGGTTAGGGGTCATTTTCAACCCATTAAGAGCCTTGGGACTCATTTATGACACCCCTAAAATATCTCCTCTTCAAAGTGACGAAAATTGAAGAGTTGGAGAATTTTGGGTAACATATTCAACCCATCCCATGTGAGCCATTAAGGTCATTTATTAGGACCTTGACTTAGGAAGGAAGGGGAAGTGTTTAGAGGATTCCGCATTAATGCAGGAATCAGATATTTCCTGGCTAAAGCCTTCTTAAGGAGATGGTAAGAGGAAAGTAGGTTGTTCACCCACTCTCTACTCTTAGAGACCATTAGAATTGGAGAAGGAAGGAAAGGCTTAAGGAGGAGAAAGATTCATAGTTCCTCTTTAGCTTTGGACTTAAGGTTGGATATACTCTAGAAATAGTAGCATATTCATGTTTCATATATGTGAAATCTTAAGGTAGTTTAATGAAGTTTTTGGAAGGAACAAACTTGCCTAGGAGTATTTGTATCTACAAGTTGTTTCATTGATTTATCTTGAAATTTGTATGAGGAGAAAGTTGTAACTACTTGAAATATTTGATTTATGAAAGTTGCATTAATGTTGTAATTCTCTTGTGATGTGAAAGGAGAAATGGTATTTCATTTAAAGTTGTGAAATCTCAATATATTGTGCAAGTAAAATATGCCAATTTTCTAGATGCATTAATGATGTTATCTTCCTACAATGAGGAAGAAGAAATTTGTAATTTATTCAAAGTTGTAAAACTTGCAAATTGGAAACTATATTGTACATTATTAAATTAATATTATAATCATAAAGTGAACATAATTATATCGTTAAAATCGTAATGAAGCTGTCATATCGTCAAGTATAGAGTTTTATATTTATAGTGACTCATTGACCAAAATCACATACAGTTGACTTTGGGTCAACTGTTAGTCAAACCTAGGTAATTCTTCTTGATTTGCATGCCTAGACCTTCCATGTTGATTTTAGTATCATTTTAACCTTGTTTCATCTTTAACAATGCATGGTTGACTTTTTGGTCAACTTTGGTTGACTTTAGTCAACTACCTCATTTTGCGAGCTGATCGAAGCTAGTGACTTAGGGAACCCTTTGGGTTTATCTGGAAGTAATTTTGTGAAGTTTGACTTTGGGTCAAACTTGGTCAAACTTGGTCAACCTTCTGGTTGGATCCTGGTATCATTTTTGAACACTTGACCAGATTGGCAAACCTTTTTCCTTCTGCATCATTTTGCACGTACTCAGTATGCTTGTGCCAGATTGTTTTTGACTTTAGCAAACTCAATTGCATATGTATGTGTTCTTATAGTTTAACAGTAGGTTGTAGAAAAATTTTGTAGTTGTGTTTTGCTCAACTTTTGGGCATGACATGTTGGTATTAGAGCCAGGTTTCGACACTTAAGACCTTGAACCATTATGTTTCCCTTTGAACTTTGAAGTTTAGCTGTAACAAGATTTGCAATAAAAAGGACATTGTTTGAGTTACAACAATTATTGTAATGCTTAATAATGAACTATGATAGAAAGTTGTTCAATAAGTGATTTTTTTGGGTATGTTCTCTAAAATTGGTGAGGAGTGGTGTCCTTGGTATTCAATGGTGGTTTCTCCCTCTTACGTAACTAAGTTTTGTCGCAATGTTTGTAAATAGTTCTTTTGGTTTCCTTCGAGGTGGATATTTCCACATGTTGTGTTGGCTAGTAATTTATTTATTTGGTTATTTCCTTTGTATGGGAACTGGTCACCAAAACTTGTCTCTATGTGTCAGTTGACACAATAAATTTATTGTTGAATTGAGCTCTTATTTTTTTTATTTACTGATGAAATTAACGATTTCCCCATTTGGGTTTACTATTTTTATCTTGGTGACAGTCTCGAATGTCCTTATTCTTATATTGCTAGCCAGTCTTATGTCTGTGACTCTAACATTGTGGACCAATGATAGTACATAGAAGGGGGAGCACCAGAGAGAACATACTATGTTGTGCTTGTGTTTCATAATTATATGATTAGACTAGATTTAGAAATAATCTATATGGTTTTTCCTTAGTCATGTTGTTAATCTTTTGGAACAAGAAGATTCATTAAGACTAATTGGTTAATTGATTATTATAGAAAATATGAAGATTAATGATCTTCTTATGAATCTAACTCATTAAACCTTTTTAAAACTTTAAGGATGACATCAGTTTCACGCCAGGCTCATGTACATGGGCGAGTTCGTAGGCATACCGCTTTTGTTCATAAGGAGATTAGGAAGGAGTCAGAGGTTCCTAGAGGGCATCAGAATCTCTCTCTTGAACCATCGCCTAAATCAACCCAGGCCATCCTATTGGCTTTGCAGAAGCTAGCCGAAATCATTCTGGAAAGGTTGCCACCTATAGCACAGTAGGAATGGCACCAGGATGTCAAGGGGCTTAGGACACCATCTAGGAAATGGAGTAGGAGTCCTCCAAAATTTGTAGCAAGTCAGGAAGATCACGACATTGACTCTATAAATTTTCCCAAGTCTCCACTAAGTTTAGAGGCTCAAGTGGATGAGAGGTCGGTAATAGCCAAGGAATTAAAGGGAGGACCTTATGATAGGCCTCAAAACCATAATATTGTACCTCAGACATCAGGATATCTAATAGCCCCTTGGAGAGAAGATCAGAAGAATTCATTAGGGATATTTAGAGATCCCTAGACTCAACAGAACCTGAAACAGAGGCCACCACATGGACGAAAAGGCTTTAAGTCCAAACCATGGTAGTCACATGGTCCTAGGAGGAACCAGAGACACAATGAATCTATTACACCTCTCATACAGGCTCATCAATCCTCAAGGGGTGGTTACAACAGGGCCAATAGGACAAAAGGATTTCAGTACTTCAAGCCTCAAGAAGTGCAAATTTGGTTAAGAGGGCCTTGCTACATATGCAGAGACATGGGGCACATTGCTCGAGAGTGTCTTCAAGGAGGAAGTCAACAAGAAGCAATGATTGGGCCTACAATTGAATATATGGGAAAGTCTCATAAAGTGTTTATAGGGGTTGATGATGGCCACAAAGAGCATCAAGCTTCAATCATAGATGTCACAGGTAGAGTAGGATGGATAGTAAGCTCAGGAATCCATCTGTATCTTGGCACAATGGACCCTAATCCTTTAAAGCAAAAAGATGGATCAGGTTAAGATTCAGTGAAATTGATATGGAAGGGTGAAATCTTTTGGGAGGGTGCAGCTCAGATGAGTTATTATACCCTCACCTCTTTGATGAAATCTAGGAGGATGTTCATGCCTAGAGGGGGTGGATGTAGGGTCTACCCTAGTCTTGCATAACTTAGCACAGTTGTTTACTATTTATATTTTCAGTTGATACTATTTGAGTCTCTTAAATACTTTGAAACATAAGTTATTTTTGTAGATCTGTAAGATTTCATACCATGTTATTAAGCATTATATTGATGTGAACCTATTCAGGTAATATCCTATGGATAATTATGAAGTTAATCTTTATGGTTTAGTTTATGATGCATTTTGTGAGATATACAAGTTAGGATATATCAAAATGTAGATATTGTTTTTCCAATGTGTAAATGAATGCAGGAGTAAGTGGTCTGTGTGTTATGTTACATATTATATTATGTTTATATGTGGATTTTATTGGACCTACTGATGTGTGCATTGAGTGTGCGGGTAGTTAAACATGGTAATAAACTCAGGGTTTCAAATGCTAACCTATGTATATCCTCTGTGATGCTAAGGTCATGTTTATGAAGAGACATAGACCTCATTGTTCTGTGTTTAAATTCGTGAAAGTAAATTGTATGTTTGTATTTAAATTAGTTTCTGAAATGTTAAATAAGTCATGCCTAATGTAATTTATGTGTGTCACTTGACACCTATGTCCTTATGTGTTGGCATGACTAGTAAATGTATCTAGGAAGACCTATTCATTAGTTGATTTTCGGATGCAAACTTCTAGTGGAGTTTAGGAGGACCTAATAGGCTTCTAGAAGGTGATTAGGATTAGTTTTGACCACCCCACTTGATACCTTAAGGGTTAGGGGTCATTTTCAACCCATTAAGAGCCTTGGGACTCATTTATGACACCCCTAAAATATCTCCTCTTCAAAGTGACGAAAATTGAAGAATTGGAGAATTTTGGGTAACATATTCAACCCATCCCATGTGAGCCATTAAGGTCATTTATTAGGACCTTGACTTAGGAAGGAAGGGGAAGTGTTTAGAGGATTCCTCATTAATGCAAGAATCAGATATTTCCTGGCTAAAGCCTTCTTAAGGAGATGGTAAGAGGAAAGTAGGTTGTTCACCCACTCTCTACTCTTAGAGACCATTCGAATTGGAGAAGGAAGGAAAGTCTTAAGGAGGAGAAAGCTTCATAGTTCCTCTTTAGCTTTGGACTTAAGGTTGGATATACTCTAGAACTAGTAGCATATTCATGTTTCATATATGTGAAATCTTAAGGTAGTTTAATGAAGTTTTTGGAAGGAACAAACTTGCCTAGGAGGATTTGTATCTACAAGTTGTTTCATTGATTTATCTTGAAATTTGTATGAGGAGAAAGTTGTAACTACTTGAAATATTTGATTTATGAAAGTTGCATTAATGTTGTAATTCTCTTGTGATGTGAAAGGAGAAATGGTATTTCATTTAAAGTTGTGAAATCTTAATATATTGTGCAAGTAAAATATGCCAATTTTCTAGATGTATTAATGATGTTATCTTCCTACAATGAGGAAGAAGAAATTTGTAATTTATTCAAAGTTGTAAAACTTGCAAATTGGAAACTATATTGTACATTATTAAATTAATATTATAATCATAAAGTGAACATAATTATATCGTTAAAATCGTAATGAAGCTTTCATATCAAGTATAGAGTTTTATATTTATAGTGACTCGTTGACCAAAATCACATACGGTTGACTTTGGGTCAACTGTTAGTCAAACCTAGGTAATTCTTCTCGGTTTGCATGCCTAGACCTTCCATGTTGATTTTAGTATCATTTTAACCTTGTTTCATCTTTAACGATCCATGGTTGACTTTTTGGTCAACTCTAGTTGACTTTAGTCAACTACCTCATTTTGCAAGCTGATCGAAGCTCGTGACTTAGGGAACCCTTTGGGTTTATTTGGAAGTAATTTTGTGAAGTTTGAGTTTGGGTCAAACTTGGTCAAACTTGGTCAACCTTTTGGTTGGATCCTGGTATCATTTTTGAACACTTGACCAGATTGGTAAACCTTTTTCCTTCTGCATCATTTTGCACGTACTCAGTATGCTTGTGCCAAATTGTTTTTGACTTTAGCAAACTCAGTTGCGTATGTATGTGTTCTTATAGTTTAACAGTAGGTTGTAGAAAATTTTTGTAGTTGTGTTTTGCTCAACTTTTGGGCATGACAGGTTATGTACATTGACCTAGTTTTGTGATGAGTAAATATTGTACATTACTTATTTGGGTAGTGGGCTCATCTGGTAATCACTTTTCGTACTGCCAACTCCTAAGAGGATTGAGGCTTCTAATAAGGCCTATAGTCCCTTAATCATGACTGAGACACTATATGCATGTAATAGACTCCTAACAGGGTCAACATCCTTAACAAAATACTTTTGATTAGTGGATCTTTGTGGGTACCATCCCCACCGAGGCTTTCCCTTGGCCAGGGTTTCCTCAAGAATAAATAATGTGTTATGATTTCTTTAGTTTTATTGCCATGCATGTTGTTTAGCTTCTTATGTTATGCATGTGTTAAGATAATCTGTTAGATCCATAATTGGGAAAAATTAAAAGTTTGTAGAATACTGATTCACCCCCCCCTCTTAGTATTCCCCATTTCTAACAGATGATATTGGAAAGTTTGATCCTAGAAGTGATGAAGGTATATTTCTTAGATATTCTTTGAAAAGAAAAGCCTATATATTTTACAATAAAAGAACTAAGACTATTTTTGAAAGTGCAAATGTTAAAGTTGATGAAAAGTTCAAAATTCAGGAAAGAATGCTTGATTATGAATCAGATGGAGAAGCTCATCCTAAACTTAACACTAGAACTACTGAATTATTTTATGAAGCTGATAGTGATTTGTTGAATGAAAGCCACAGTGAAGTCAATGAAGAACCTACACCTGAAGTGAGATCTGAGACAGTGACACCTAACAAGAATTTATTAAGAAATCACCCTATTGAGAAAATTATTAGAAGCATTAAAAGAGGAGTTCTAACTCAGAATAAGGTACAAGAACAGTTATGTTTGATTTCTCAAATTGAACCTAAAATTACTAGTGAAGCTTGTGAAGATGAAAGTTTGATTAATTCTATGAAAGAATAACTAGACAAGATTGAAAAGAATAAGACATGGGAATTGGTCCCTAGACCTAAAGACAAGAATGTTATTGGAACTAAATGCGTATTCAAAAACAAGATGAATGAACAAGGAGAAGTAGTGAGAAACAAAGCAAGATTGGTATGTAAGGGATACTCACAACAAGAAGGAATTGACTATGAAGAAACCTTTGCACCTTGTTGGTACTCACAAATTTGGCACAAATTTGGAGTGACCAATTCAAAATTTTCTCTAAGGCAAGGTGAGTACCCCTGAAAACTTTTTGAAGTTGTCTACTTGAAGTGCAAGTAAAATGTGACCCAGTGATTTTCATGACATACCAATTGGGGAACATGTTAAAAACCTGTCATGGAGTAAATAGAATGGGTTAAAACTTTCAATTATTAGTTATGATGAGTTTTGGAGATAGTTTTTTAAAGGTGTTCACCTGAAATCTACATTCTGTGTTTTCAAAATTTTACTAAGTCGCCCACTTTGAGGGAGTGTACGAATGGCCTTGTGATTGGTCATTGTATTCTAGTTGTTGCATCATACTGTAGGCATGAGATTGATTCATCTTGCCAATTTTTAGCTGCCCATGTGCCCATTTGACCTATTTGCCAAAGTCATTCCGTTTGCAAATTGTTAAAAATCTCAAAGTGTGCCCGGTCCATTTTTCTGAGTAGCCTACTTTGAGGCTTTGTAATTCATGCCATGTTCATGGTTAAGCATAATTGAAAGTTCTTCCATATTATAAACCTAGAAGACTACTTACCTTAAGAATTTTACGTCCCTGCTAATCCATTTGACCACTTTGCCAAGCCAATTCCAAAATCAATTTCTGCTTATTTCACTATTTTTAATCCTGAATATTACTAAGGGGCTGACTTTGGCATTTGATTGTCATCGACACTTTGACTTTCTATGAAAAATAATTATGGAATCATGTACCTTGTATGAGGTTGAATCAATGCTTATATTACCGGTTTCTAAAAGTTTCAGATGGTTAGTTTTTAAGGCTGATTCCGATGGCAACTTATGTGATTTTGGCAATATGGTGAGATCCAGTTTTCAAGTGGCCATGTTTGGTCATTAATAACTTCGGGATCAAATCTTTCTGAGCATTTTCCTTTGACCAGTGTGTTGTAATGTTGGGAGTGAGTATGTTCTCCTGATGGCATTTTCCTATCGGGCCATTTGATTAGTTTTTTTTAATCAGTTTTGAAAGCCAGTTAGTGTTATCGACAAGTTTTACAAAGTGCACTGTGAGATTGTGATTTTGATATGGTTATTTTCTTGACTTCATTCAAGAAATTGCATTCTGATCAAGCAAAGGGGTAAAAGTGAATGTGGATGAACTATGCCTTCCAGTACTAATGAGGTACGTATGCTTTACCAACATTTACATGCTTGCAGCTAGGACAAGATGGAAGATGTATGAATACATGGTTGAATGTGTATTCATCTTAACACTTGTAGACAATCACAAGAACAGGGGACACACAACCCAGGGTTAATATAAAGGAATACAATAACATGTGCATACTTATTATAAGAAAGGCATGCCCTAGTTCATGATACAATGTAGAGACAAATTGTGTCATTGAAGGAAATATCTTTGTCGCTCATATAGATTAAAAGTGTGCATGGATGGATGAAGGAAAGTGGCATTATCATGTGATGGAGGCACTTTTTAAAGAAAGGGAGATGCTAGACCATTGCTTAGGAAAGATGAATCAATGGATTTTACAAACATGGATTTGCAGAAAAGAAAAACATAGTCATATTGCAGGGAACATAACTTCTTATTGAACCGTTGGATCAAGCTAATTTTTGGATATGTTGTCACAAACCTAGTTCTCCAGATTCTCACCAGAGAGATTTTCCAAATACCTCATGGTGCACAAGATACAGGTGACTAAGTGCAACCCTGTCAAAACTATCTCTAACAGTCACAAAGAAAATATATCCCACATTCACTAGGATTGGGGAGTTTCAAGTATTTAAATACTCCAGCACTTGCAATATGAAATAAGTAAGGATCTGAGAGGCTACTTGGTGGGCCACTTGGTTGGAGGTCTTAGTGTGTGGTGGGCCCCATTATTTTGAGACAAACTGCAAAGAAAGTTTAAAAACACTCAACAATTTAGTCCCACATTCACCCCAGTTTGAGGAATTTAGATGTTTATAAGCAAGATCACTCACTAATGAAGTAAGTCAAACAAGTGGAGGCTCTGTCCATGCATGTAGGTGATTGGTGCATTGGTTTTCATGCCTGCAACCAAAGGTAAGTTTATTTTGCAAGAGAAGGACAGGTGGCATGTTGACGAGGACCCAAGATTTACACATGTCAAGTGGTCGCATGATCGCAAGGGCCAAATTCAGCCCTTGCGAACATGTGACAGGTTGACATGTGGCACCAAGTGATGATAGTTCAATGACATGGTAGTATGATGCAAGTGGGTGCCCAGGTGGAGGCACAAGCCAATCGGGTAAAGACAAGTGGCAAGCATGATGAGGTGGCAATGAGGTGGCAAGTTGGACAAATCAAATTTTGCCACGTGGCACATGTGGGACCTCCCTAATTTTAAATTTTTGTTCAAGATTTAAAACAAATATGAAAGTCCAACTATATGCATAAATTTTGAAATTCATGTGATAGTTGCTGATGACGTAGTGAAATTTGAAAATGCTCCTAGAGGCTCAATTTTTGCCCGAATATGTAAGTGTTGGAAACACCGTGAGACAAAAGTTAGATTGGCACCATCAGAAATCAATTTTGGGCAAGTAGAAAGGAGCAGTGAGTGATTTTGTCTCCAAGATTAGTTTTGGTGGGAAATGAAATGATTTGTAGATTGGATCTTTCTGGAAAGATATAAGTGTCATAGTTGAGATATTTTTAGGTTTCTTTCTTTCCTTCCCATATATTGAGTTTTCTTCCATTATTTAGGGGTTCTAAAATCCTGGTCTCCACAGAGGGTTTGAAGCTGTGCTTAACTGGTGGAGTTTCAATCTTTTCTTGGTTCCATTAAGGTTCCTAATTCTCTAGTTTTTCCTCAGAGTTGGTCCCAAGTGTTCTATGGGCTGGGTAGGGGATGTAATTTTATTCTTATGTTCAGTCTCAAGACACTGATTGATGACTTTGCTCTCACTCTAGGGTACTGTAGACTATATTAGACATGTTTTTGTAATGAGCAGTATTTTTGGTTCAAGTTAAATTTAGAAAGTTGCATTGGAAAGCATTTTTTTTACATAATATTGATATGACATTTGAAATAAAATCCAAGGTTTATATCTCTCCTTGAGTATTTCTGTTTGAGTTATGAATTGTTCCAATTCATTACATGGATAATCTCTATGTGTATGTTTATATTTCTTAGCTTTGATCCAGGATCAGATTAAATAAGCTTTGAATGTGACATAAATTCTCTAAAATTTTACTTAAGGATACACCAATAAGTAGTGTGAATCTAGGAGTCCTTCGATAAAATCCACCATAGGGTGATTAGCATTTTCAAAGGATAAAGATCATTCAAAGTTCAATGTATCTGTGTGTGTATAACAATCTTTCAGTGGAGGTGTTACCCAATGGATAATATGCTGGTCAGTAGTGAGTCCCTTTTGCAGAGATCAGTTTTTGATAGGGTTCTATTTTACTCCCCCATTTGATACAAATTTATCGAACACCCTTGAAGTTTTTCTGACCTACCTATTCTATCTCATCTTTTGGTAATGGAGAATCAATGAGTGAGTGGTTCTCATTTAGTATTTTCTTACCATCTATCTTTTATATTTAAATCCAGTCAGTGATTAGTGAAATAAGTCTTGTGTTACTAGATTAGGTACACTCACCTTGGTTTTGCAAAGCCAGAAGTGTAGAGGGCAGTCTTGTCCCTATAGTTGGTCCAATCATCTTTAGAACTCAATATTTGGATCTAACCCATTCTTAAAACCTGTAGATGTATTGGTTGCTTGTCAAAGCATAAAGTCCATTTTGGGAACCAAAAAAATGGTGACTTTACTCAGGAACTATTATTTTAAAGTTGAAATAATGCGGGTACAAGTTGAGTTAGACTTGTTGGGAATATTCTTATTTTTCTGACATTTTTGTCCAGTTGATGGATTAATCCTCTGGTCTGTAAATTTTTCTAGGCCCAGGTGTTGGGAGTTCTTCAAAATATTGTCATAATCCATTTCAAAAATCTTTACTCTAGGTCCTGTCCTTGAAAAATGTTGAATTCATGCAAAAATCCTCATGTTTGGCCTCTTATTCTTCTTTTATTGTTACCTTTTTAAGTCACTTGAGTGGATTAAGTTGTGCACGTGCTTAAATTTTGTGTTCACTGAATCGAAAAAGGTCATAGCGTGTCTCATGAATTATTCAGCGATTCAATGAACAAGTCAATCCTATGTTAAGCGCCAGTTTAGTTGTGTGGTCTCTAAGTATCCCGGTTAACACCTCAGTTATTCAGTGAACTGGAGAATGTGTTAAAAGTGTTAAGTGTCATCTTTGTTCGCGTAGTCTCCAAGTATCTAGTGATTATCAGAAAACATCTAGTGATTCAACGAATGCATTATCTCCAATTCGCATATTCCTTGGTGGTTCTTTGCAAATGTTTCAGCGACTTGGCGACAACGGTTATCGCTCATTCTCTGAATCTAGCAGTTAAAGGCAAAATAATTAAGTGACTTGGCGAATAGCGTAGATCATTGTCAGGATCAACGGTAGTGGTTTAATCTCAGGTATTGTTGGGTCCTACATGTTTCATTTGGCGAATAAGTGAATGTATGAAGACTTCAAAGTTTGGCGGCCCCGACAGTTTGATATGAAGAATTTCATGGAATGGATGTTTTAAAGTGTTCGCTTGTTCTCAGAATAAGTTAGTCAGAAGCTAAATGATTTAGCGATTCAGCGAGTCATGTGGTCGTGGGTTCTCTAAAAGGAAAAGGTAAAGGGCGTAATCATTTGGCAAATGCACGAATAAAGGGATTGGCTAAGTTTTTGAGTTTTCAGTCGCTTAATCATGGATTGAGATATTCAGTGTTTAATATAATCTGGCGATTCAACGTACCCTTTGTTTGCTGAATCTCATAATCAAATGACTAATGATCAAATGTTTCAGTGAACTGGTGACGGTCGTAGATCATCAACAAGATCAACGGTTCATTCAGAATCTCAGAGTTAAAGGTGATGGTTAGGAAAGATTCAGCGATTCAGAGATTGAAGGTTTCACCAGTTCTCCAAGTATTTTAGTGGTTAAGTGATCCATTTAGCGAATGTGTGAACCCTTTGTTCGTTGAATCTCCAAAAGATTTAACAGTTAGCTACAACATTAAGAGAATTCGAGATGGTTTTGTTCACTAGTTCACTGAATAATAACTGCGGTCAAGTGCTCGAAGGGTGTTGCTGTGTTCGTTTATTCATGAAAAGTATCATGAGTTAAGGGTTGCATTTCGAGAACCCGTGAAGGCTTTGGTCGCTAGTTCTCTGAATATATGCTAGGGTTAGCATTGCATTCAGTGATCATGAGAAGCTTTCAGTCACGGATTCGCTAAATGGGCCCAGTTGGAAAAGGTAATAAAAAAGGGGAAAGGGACCGTTGCCTGCATAGATAAAGTACAACATCAAGCTAGAAAGTGAACTAATGAGCCATCCAATCAATTTCAAAGGAAGATTGTATGACGTAAATAGGTTTAAAGTATAGGATCTTAATCATTTGCCTCTTTGCCTTGTTTTCAAGTTTTTTTAAAATCTATCTGTCAACATCTGTACATCGGCTAGCTCCATTTTAAAAACTGGTGACATGCGAAATTGAATGCGGGAGCAGTTAAGGAGATTTACAATGATTGTGGTAGTTGTACAAGCTTGTCTGCATTGATAAATAAGTTAAGCCTCATTATTTCCTGTGTCCAAAATCATTCGAAGAGAATTGTGTCATTCTGAAGTGATTTTCAAAGGCCAAGTGAATCCATTTTGCAGAGATTGAAGGTAATTCTGAAGCTAGGATGAGTCAACCTGAGAGAAGCATAGCATCTTTCAGCAGTGAAGCAAAGGCTAAAAGTGGTGAAGATAAGGGCAAGCCAAATTATTCAGATGAGTTTTTGAAGTTGCTACCTGGTTCCAATCAAAACAAAAGGGATCCAGATGATGTTTTTGAAGATGTTCTAGGGTTTTGCAGAGATCCTATCACACCCAACACAATAGGTTATACTATCTTCAATTTCTTTTATAAAAATAGAGATAGTCATATACCTATATGTAATGGTTGGGCTTTGGGGTTAGGGAAATTAGTAGTGCCTAATGTATTCCTAGATGCGGATTTAATTGTTGCTCTAGCTAGGTGCTACGACCCTATTTCTAAGACTATTAGGAAAGAGGACTAGTCAGCTTTGGTTACTCTTGATAGGGGTTCGTTCATGAAGGCTTTTAATGTTTATACATCCACGTCTACTAAAATTGATTTGAACAAAGAAAAGGAGAGGTATAAGAAGAATATAGGGATAGTAAAGGACCAAATAACGAAGCATATCCCAAAATAGGATAAGTATATAGCTCCCCTCCCTGCCCACATGAATGCCCCTTACCAATTTAAGTCCCTTCAGCATTACATGAAACAAACTTGTTATGGGTTGTGTAGGGTTTTTGGAATTGACGGAGATGCAGAGTTTTTACCAGCTGACCTTTTGATGATTATCCTGGACATCCAGAATTCTCTGGTTAACACTTTCTATGATTATATCCAGTACATCATTGATAGAATGCATGAGTGTCTGATTTCTGTCAAGGACAGTAAGAGCCCAATTAAGTTCATGCATTATTCTTTGCTAATGCATTTAATTTTGTTCTTCAATGTGAGTAGTTTTGATTCGAACATGCTAAAGCCAAGGTTCAACTTTGAAGGCTAGTATAATCCAGTGCAATTATGGGTGAGGATGTGGAATTCTACTTCCAATGAGGGGAATTTTTGTCTCTTTCAGAATGTCATTGTGTATCCTCTCTTAAGAATGTTAGGGATCAACACTACAAGGATATCCCCAAGGGTCCTCAGGCTCCTACGACCAATGCAGTTTGTAAACAATTGGGAGGGAAATCACAATTGGGGTGATTTTTACTTAGGGGAGAATGCTACAATTTTGAGAGTCTACAGTTTCCCCCAGCCCCCACATCTATTATGAAAGTATGTGCCTCCAAGGGTTGCTTGTTTGGAATTTGTGTGGTAGTTAATGTGGACAGATAGGGAAATTCTAGCCCCTCACAAGAAGGGTACATTCACACCTAGGCAATTCAAGATAGGTGACTTCCTGGTAGGAAAGAGGGCATTTCCTCAGATTACTACATGGTTAAATCAGTTCAAAATGGCTACTGGTGCTTGTAGGCATGTAGATCCTGAGGGCTTTATCAAAAGTGCCAGGATGCTGTATATCCCAAACATTGGTGTTAACAGAGAACATGAAGGCTTGGACGAGGAAGATGTAGTCAGAAATATCATCGATGATGATGAGGTCAAGAGGAGATGGAACAGGTACTTTGATTTAATAGACTTGTCAAAACAAGTAAAGGCAGCCCAACTTTCTTTTGAGGGTTTCTTCCCTGACCTTCCATATTTGAAAAGAATTGACAGGATGATAGAGATACATGACACTCTGTCAAATTAGTTGGAGAAGTTGATTGACCAGAGTCAACCAAAGAAAACAAAAGAGTATTCATCTTCTGATCAAGAGGAGTTTTCTGATGAATCAAAGGAAGGGGACAACCCACCACAAATGGAAGATGTACAAAGTGTTAGGACTTTTCAAGACCAACCAGAAATAGGGGATATTCCAGAGCCACCCTTGAAGAGATAGAGGTTTGAGGTGGGAGAGCCTTCAAGGCAGGAAAAATAGAAGAGAATAATTGATAGAGCATCTACTCTAGTGCCAGGTGACAGGGTTTACCATCACCAATTGAGAAAGGCAATAAGAGAAGGAAAGAAGGTGGCCTCTGATGAAGTAGATAAGGAACAGTCCCTATGGTCAGAAAGGGATATTAGAGAGGTCTACCAGGAGGAATTTTTGAGTGATGACCAGTTTATTAAATCTGATGAATTCAAGAGTTTTCTTGTTTGGAATAAGCAGCAAGAAGTGAGGAAACTTCTGCTTGAAGGTATGGAGCGAAGTGAAGAGACTTTGAGAGTGTTAAATTCCTATGATCCTAGCCTTGATCCTATAACTGTAGATGAGGCTAGACAATTGGTCAAGTCAAGTGGAATGCTATTGACTCCAGGATGGGATTTGACCTCTACTTTCATCATAGATCAAATAAGAAAGCAACCGCCGAGCAGCCTGTCATATGAGGTTCACATTGGTGATATGATAAGAGGAAGTGGCTATGACCCTAAATCTCAAGTTGTTGTAATGTGGTCCATGGCCCCTAGGACTCAAAAGCCATCCCTATTGAGTATTGAAGATAAAATGGAAGGGAATTAGATTATTTGGACTGTGCAGAATACAACAGACCTTGAAGTTTCTAAGGCAGTGACTCATTGGGGTAACCTGAATGAGGCAAAAATAGTTCAATTATCTGAAAGGTACTCAAAGTTGTTTGAAAGTGCAAACCTGGTAGCCAAGGATAGAGATTTAAAGATGATGAAGATCAAGCAGCTAGAAGATGAATTGGCAGAGATCAGAGTTAAGCTAGAGGAAGCTTCGAAGGTGGTTGTTGTTCCCCCTGAGCAGATTGAGGTCCCAATTCAAATTGATGAAGAAGTACCTGAGGGACCTAATGAAGATTCAGATAAGGTAAGGATAGAGGCATCTTTGGACACCACGTCAAAGATTACACAATACAGGTGAGATAAAATAATAGAGAAAATGGATACAGTTTATCAGTCAGTCAGCCAATTACACCAGACAAATAGAAAGATAAATGAATCATTGGCTGCTTTGGAGCCACTTCATAGTGTTTGGTTTGGAAGAAATTTTTTGTTTGATAAACTTGATAGCTTACAAGAGCATAAGCCTGAGATCCCTCGAGTAGTTACAGAAATTTTTGAGAAGATTGTCTTAATCAATGCTGTTTCAAAGTTTTTTAAAGGTAAGTCTAACCAGGTGAGGGTTAAGTTGTCAATGTTTGATAAACATTATAGCAACTATTTACCTGTGGTATGTGATGACAATGGAAACCTGATCAAGTTGGAAGAATGGAAGTTGTCAATGGATCAGTTGGTGATTACACAAGATGTTTTCCTTAATAATGACAATACTCTAGATTTTGAAAGGTGTAATAACATCATTGATAGTTTATTTAAAATTGAAATGATTGCATATGATTTGTGGTAGAAGCCAAGAATGTAACTAATTCCATGTGGGACAAGCAAGTCAGCTTGTTACAAGAATTGTAGACTTACAACTGGCCAGCAGATGATGAAGTAGCAGCTTGGGAGAAGCTAACAGTAAAGAAGAAAAAGAGGCCAATTGTCCAACTTATTGAGGAAGAGGAGGAATAGAGTTGCAGATGGCATCTGATCCAGTAAATGAGGGAGAGCAAGCTTCAAACAAAGGATGATGTAAATTATCTGGATGGCGGTCATCATTCATGCAGCGAATTCAGTAACTGCTCTGAAATATCTTTGGACAAAGATGCCACCTGTGGATTTGTTTGAAAAAAGATCTTTGTAATGTGTTGTTACAATCTGTTTGTTAGTTTGTAATCTTGTCTCTAGTATAGGATCTTTTCTAGCCATCCTAAGCTTGTTGCATCCTTTCAAGGATTCCAAGATGGATATGTTATAAATAGTAAGTCTTTTGTTCATTCAAAGGAGGTTGAAGGATATACTATAGAGGCTTAACACCATTGTTGAATTCTTAGAATATTTTATCAGATTTTGAAGTGTATTAATGCAGTGAGATTTTATTGGAATATAAAAGAATTCCCTTGCATGATTTCATTTGTCTTCTTGTTTGAATTATATGGCTTTTGTGTATTTAATCTATAAGGTAGTTTTGATATACCATTTACAAGGTATCTGTGATTTTAATCTCTAGCTCCTTTCAAGGAAAGGGTAATGTCTTTAGGTTAATTTTTGAGAGTTTAGGAATTTAGCAAGAATTTGATGATCAAACATGTTTAAGAGAAGATGAATTATAAGCCACTTCATCTGGGATTTGTTTGTGTTTCATTTAGAAGATTTCTGTAAGTGTACATTTCACTATTTGACTCTATACTCGAAGATAAGGCACTGGTCTATCCTCAATTTGCAGAGATCTTACCCTCAACAATTTTCAAATAATAATTTACTTTCATGTATATTTTGAGTGACTGAGAAGATAAAGTTTATATCAAGGATATAAACTATTGTTGTGATCCTTTCAAGAAGTAGATCTAAAAGGGGTTAACTTGCCTGAGTTCAAAGCTTGAAAATAAGGATTTTATCCTTGTCACACTTGCCATTTTTCTATAAATAAATGTTTGCTTCCATTAATATATCATAATGGAGCATTAAGTCTGAATATAGGTACACCCGCCTGGGTCTATGGAGCCCGAAGTAGAAGAAGGATGTGGTCCTTATCAATTAGCCTTTTCCCTATGAGAATCCGAAGTTGAGAACCTGAGAGTCAAGTTTGAAAACTGTATTGGTGATTCTACATGAAAAAGAGCTAACAAGACTTCTGGCCAGCTTATTTATCTATCCAGTGGTTACCATTGAAGTATTTAGAGTCAGAATCAAAAGGTTTAAAGGTTATCTCACCAAGTTGTGAGTGGTGATTCTGAGATCCTCTATTTGATCAGTGCAAATTTAGAATAAATATATGATGTATCTAGATCTGATAAACAGTGTGTAAAAAATAGATCCTAGTGAAGTTCTGTTGTTGGCTTGGAAAAGATTTTGAATAAGTGAAGTATTTTCCTCTGCAAAGAGGTGGCAACTCTACATGAAAAGAACATGATGGAGCCACAAGGTGAGCTCTAAGATCTGCCAAATTTTTAGCTGATGAATAAAAAATAGCAGCATTTAAAGGGGAAACACCAGGTATTTCTCACTTTATAATTTGTGTATTTACATGATCCTTATTGGGTGAAGAAGTCACCATAGAAAGGATTTTATGTTGTGGATCTACATATTGCTCTAGTTTTGTTTAAAATCTTGGTCATGTCTTGGAGTAGTATTTATGACTCAAAGAATCCTTATGGCTGCATAAGTTGTTTATAATAAGAGCTTTAACATTGCATTAAGTAAAGTGTAGCTCATAATGGATTCATGCAGAAGCTTCTCTGTACAAAGGTATGAGCCATTATGTTTTGATGGCATATCCGGTTTCCCAAATGAAGTTCCTACTAAGATTAGGAAGCATCTACCAAAGTTTAAAGGGAAAAAATCAAATTCGGCATGTAAACATTTGCAAGAATTTACCGATCTGATGGGAGACTTTGAATTTTGTCATGAAGACATCTTCATGAAGTTGCTGGTTCATACTTTCAAAGAAGATGCTAGAGTATGGTTCTACTCCATGCCAACAAGTTCTATCTCTTCATGGGAAGATTTCATTTTAGCTTTCATGGAGCAGTTTGCTAAAAGAATAGGGGCAAGTGCTGTGTTGAACAAATTGATGGAGATCAAGATTCAAAAGGAAGAGTTAGTTCCATTGTTCAACATTAGATTAGTCAAAACTTTAAATGATATTCCTGAAAGCTATAGGCCCAATGATCAAATATTTTTGATACTTTATTTAGGTGCTTTTGGTAAAAAAATGAGTTTCTTATTGAGAAACAAAGAGCCAAAAACTCTACACCAGGCTTTTATGATGACAATGGATATAAAAAATAACTTAAAATATGGGATCACCAAAGGATTTTTATTTGTTGGTGTTTGCTGTCATAAAAAATCAAATGTAATGAATGGGTGTGTATCAAGAAACAAAAATCAGTTTAAAGACATTTCTATCCCTGCCAGTTTTAATAACCATGTTTCAGATTATGCTCAAGCACAAAATGAAGAATATTTTCAGCAAGATGTGGTTGTCCCTCATGTAGGAGTCAACATGATTAATGAAGAATTGCATAATGTATTTGATGCAGAGATAGACATATACAAAGGTTACACACCTAGTAAGTTTGAAACTAGTTTGTCTAATTATGAGGTTGTAGAGAAAAGTTGTTTGCAGCCAAGTTCTGAAAATGAAGAGGGGGCATATCTTTCATCAAAAAATGATAAAGCCCTAGGTTATGAGATCCTATCAAACTCTTATAGTGCTGATGATGAAGAAGAGGACTCATGGAGCCACAATGACCTTGGTATTTTTCAAGACAAGGAAATGGTTTACAGGAAGCCTTGTGAGAAGGACCAGAAGTTATCATGTGTTAAAGATGATTTTGAAAAGGCTGATTTGACTAAATTAATAATGAATTCCTTTGTTTCAGCTAATAATGAGGATAGAACTAATATTTCAGTTTGTATGCTTTCATCTTTTATTCTGTCATGTGAAGTTATTAATCCTAAGATGGATGAAGGCTTCTATGAGCCAGAATATGAAACCATAATGACTTGATTGGTAATTAAACCAGAAATGGTAGTCAACATGTTTGATATGGACACTAATGATCTAGATATTATTAATAATTTTGAATCAGTGTCTTGTCAAGAAGATGTTGATAGTGGTGACAATCTACCCTGTAACAGTGAACTATGTCAGGAAGAAATATGCCAAGAGGATAACTAGAATAATGAGCTAGATACTGACTTGTTAGAGCCACTATGTGAAACATTTCATGTAAAGCTGAAAGAGGTTTTGAATTTTATATCTGAACATTTTCTTCAACCAGAGGTAGGTTCTTTTATCTAGGAATGGGATGTAGAAAGTATTGATGTTCTATTTTTAGAAGACATCAAAGAAAATCAACAAGGACATGTCAGTTGTCAGGCAGAATATGAGTCTTTCCTTTTTCAAATTCAGCATGTTAATGTCTCCCGGGATAAACTAAATATGAATCAACAAGTTGTGATTCATAGTGGTTTTCCTAAGCACTTGTGTGATGTACAAGGGTTTGAATTTTAGAGCTTCCTTTTTTATTTTCAAGCATATGAAAAGGTAAGCCAGCTTGTTTCAAGCTATAAAGTTGAGCCAGAATGTTTCTTTCCTCAGCTGGTTCAAATTTTAAAATTATGTGACAACCTCTTGTTGTACAGTGATCAGCACCTTCCGTATTTCACTAAGTTTCAAATTCCTAATGACGGTGGTGGTGTTGATTATTTTCAGTATGATGTGCCGATAGTTTATGGAAACATGTTTGACTGTGTTGGTAAAAGTAATATTTTCAGTCTGCCTTTGATCAATGAAGATGAAAATCAATTGTTTGATAGAGGTAAGAAGTGATTTTAGTTTGATGGCTTTGGGCCATTTGTACATAAAGTGCTCATTGTATAGTTGCTTTGCTTTCGGTTGTGTGGTGTGTTTCTTTCAATAAAGGTTCCATAGTTTTAACAAGAGAGCGAGAAGTATTAGTACTATTGGTACTCGAAAATTTGGCACAAATTTGGAGTGACCAATTCAAAATTTTCTCTAAGGCAAGGTGAGTACCCCTGAAAACTTTTTGAAGTTGTCTACTTGAAGTGCAAGTAAAATGTGACCCGGTGATTTTCATGACATACCAATTGGGGAACATGTTAAAAACCTATCATGGAGTAAATAGAATGGGTTACAACTTTCAGTTATCAGTTATGATGAGTTTTGGAGATAGTTGTTTAAAGGTGTTCACCTTAAATCTACATTTTGTGTGTTTTCAGAATTTTACTAAGTGGCCCACTTTGAGGGAGTGTACGGATGGCCTTGTGATTGGTCATTGCATCCTAGTTGTTGCATCATACTATACGCATGAGATTGAGTTATCTTGCCAATTTTTAGCTCCCCATGTGCCCATTGGACCTGTTTGCCAAAGCCATTTCATTTGCAAATTGTTAAAAATCTCTAAGTGTGCCCGGTCCATTTTTCTAAGTAGCCTACTTTGAGGCTTTGTAATTCATGCCCTATTCATGGTTAAGCATAATTGAAAGTTCTTCCATATTATAAACCTAGAAGACTACTTACCTTAAGAATTTTAGGTCCCTGCTAATCCATTTGACCACTTTTCCAAGCCAATTCCAAAACCAATTTCTGCTTATTTCACTATTTTTAATCCTGAATATTACTAACGGGCTGACTTTGGCATTTGATTGTGATAGGCACTTTGAATTTATAAGAAAAATAATTATGGAATCATGTACCTTGTATGAGGTTGAATTAGTGCTTATATTGTCAGTTTCTGAAAGTTTCAGTTGGTTAGTTTTTAAGGTCGGTTCCGGTGGCAACTTATGTGATTTTGGCAATATGGTGAGATCCAGTTTTCAAGTGGCCATGTTTGGTCATTAATAACTTCGGGCTCAAATCTTTCTGAGCATTTTCATTTGACCAGTGTGTTGTAATGTTGGGAGTGAGTATGTGCTCCTGATGGCATTTTCCTACCGGGCCATTTGATTATTTTTTTTTATTAGTTTTGAAAGCCAGTTAGTGTTATCGACAAGTTTTACAAAGTGCACTGTGAGATTGTGATTTTGATATGGTTATTTTCTTGACTTCATTCAAGCAATTGCATTCTGATCAAGCAAAAGGGTAAAAGTGAATATGGATGAACTATGCCTTCCAATACTAATGAGGCACATATGCTTTACCAACATTTAAATGCTTGCAACTAGGACAAGATGGAAGATGTATGAATACATGGTTGAATGCGTATTCATCTTAACACTTGTAGACAATCACAAGAACAAGGGACACACATAGCCCAGGGTTAATATAAAGGAATACAATAACATGTGCATACTTATTATAAGAAAGGCATGCTCCAATTCATCATACAATGTAGAGACAAATTGTGTCATTGAAGGAAATATCTTTGTAGCTCATATAGATTGAAAGTGTGCATGGATAGATGAAGGAAAGTGGCATTATCATGTGATGGAGGTACTTTTTAAAGAAAGGGAGATGCTAGACCATTGCTTAGGAAAGATGAATCAATGGATTTTACAAACACAGATTTGCAGAAAAGAAAAAAACATTCATATTGTGGGGTCATAACTTTTTATTGAACTGTTGGATCGAGCTAATTTTCGGGTATGTTATCATAAACCTAGTTCTTTAGATTCTCATTGGAGCGATTATCCAAATTCCTTTTGGTTCGTGAGATATAGGTGACTAAGTGAAACACTATCAAAACTATCTTTAACAGTCACAAAGAAAATATATCCCACATTCACTGGGATTGGGGAGTTTCAAGTATTTAAATACTCTAGTGCTTGCAATATGAAATAAGTAAGGAGTTGAGAGGCTACTTGGTGGGCCACTTGGTTGGAGGTCTTAGTGCGTGGTGGGCCCCATTATTTTGAGACAAACTGCAAAGAAAGTTTAAAAACACTCAACAATTTAGTCCCACATTCACCCTAGTTTGAGGAATTTAGATGTTTATAAGCAAGACCACTCACTAATGAAGTAAGTCAAACAAGTGGAGGCTCTATCCACGTGTGCAGGTGATTAGTGCATTGGTTTCCATGCCCGCAACCAAAGGTAAGTTTATTTTGCAAGAGAAGGACAAGTGGCATGTTGACGAGGACCCAAGATGGACACATGTCAAGTGGTCGCACAATCGCAAGGGCCAAATTCAACCCTTGAAAACATGCGACAAGCTGACATGTGGTGCCGAGTGATGATAGTTTGGTGACATGGCAATATGATGCAGGTGGGTGCCCAGGTGGAGGCACAAACCAATCAGGTAAAGACAAGTGGCAAGCATGATGAGGTGGTGATGAGGTGGCAGGTTGGACAAGTCAAATTTTGCCATGTGGCACATGTGGCACCCACCTAATTTTAAATCTCTATTTAGGATTTAAAACAAATATGAAAGTCCATCTATATGCATAAATTTTGAAATTCATGTGACAGTTGCTGATGAAGTAGTGAAATTTGAAAATACTCCTGCAAGCTCAATTTTTGCCTGAATATGCAAGTGTAGTATACCAGTGGAAACGCCGTGAGACAAGGGTTAGATTGGCGCCATCAGAAATCAATTTTGGGCAAGCAAAAAGGAGCAGTGAGTGATTTTGTCTCTGAGATCAGTTTTGGTGGGAAATGAAATGATTTGCAAATTGGATCTTTCTGGAAAGATATAGGTGTCATAGTTGAGATATTTTTAGGTTTCTTTCTTTCCTTCCCATATATTGAGTTTTCTTCCATTGTTTATGGGTTCTGAAATCCTGGTCTACACAGAGGGTGTGAAGCTGTGCTTAACTCCTAGAGTTTCAGTCTTTTCCTGGTTCCATTAAGGTTCCTAATTCTTTGGTTTTTCCTTAGAGTTGGTCCCAAGTGTTCTGTGGGTTGGGTAGGGGATGTAATTTTATTCTTCTATTCAGTCTCAAGACATTGACTGATGACTTTTCTCTCAGTCTAGGGTACTGTAGACTATATTAGACATGTTTTTGTAATTAAATTAGAAAGTTGCACTGGAAAGCATTTTGTTTACATAATACTGATATGACATTTGAAATAAAATCCAAGGTTTATATCTCTCCTTGAGTATTTCTGTTTGAGTTATGAATTGTTCCAATTCATTGCATGGATAATCTCTGTGTGTATGTTTATATTTCTTAGCTCTAATCCAAGATCAGATTAAATAAGCTTTGAATGTGGCATAAATTCTCTAAATTTTTACTTAAGGATACACCAGTAAGTAGTGTGAATCTAGGAGTCCTTCGATAAAATTCACCACAGGGTTTTTCAAAGGATAAAGATCATTCAAAGTTCAATGTATCTATGTGTGTATAACAATCTTGTAGTGGAGGTGTTACCCAATGGATAAGACACTAGTCAGCAATGAGTTGCTTTTACAAAGATTAGTGTTTGATAGGGTTCTATTTTACTCCCCCATTTGATACAAATTTATCGAACATCCTTGAAGTTTTTGTGACCTACCTGTTATGTCTCATCTTATGGTAATGGAGAATCAATGAGTGAGTGGTTCTCATTTAGTATTTTCTTACCATCTATCTGTTATATTTAAATCCAGTCAGTGATTAGTGAAATAAGTCTTGTGTTACTGAATTAGGTACACCCGCCTTGGTTTTGCAGAGCCAGAAGTGTAGAGGGTAGTCTTGTCCCTATAGTTGGTCCAATCATCTTTAGAACTCAATATTTGGATCTAACCCATCCTTAAAACCTATAGATGTATTGGTTGCTTGTCAAAGCATAAAGTCCATTTTGGGAACCAAGACACTTGTAGCAAGAATTGAAGCAATAAGAATGTTTTTGGCTTATGCAGCTTATAAGAAATTCAAAGTATATCAGATGGATGTAAAGTCAACATTTTTTAATGGAGAATTGGAAGAAGTCTACATTGAGCAGCCTGAAGGTTTTCCTTTGACTCAAGAAGGAGACATCGTATGTAAACTAAAGAAAGCATTATATGGACTAAAGCAAGCACCTATATCTTGGTATGCAAGATTGGACAAGTATTTGTTAAAGTTGGGATTTACAAAAGGAATAGCTGATAGTAATCTATACACAAAAGAAATTGAAAATGGTTTGTTGATTATAGTTATTTTTGTTGATGACATTATTTTTGGAGGAGAAGATGAAGCTAGTGACAAATTTGTTGATGAAATGAAGACTGAATTTGAAATGAGTATGATTGGTGAAATGAAATACTTTTTGGGATTACAGATAACACAGAACAATTTTGGTATCTTTGTAAGTCAGACAAAGTATCTGAATGACTTGTTGAAAATATTTGGAATGGAGAACTGTAAACCAGTTGGAACACCTATGGTAAATGGACATAAATTATCTAGCATAGATGAAACACCAATAGTTGAACAAAAGAAATACAGATCTATGATTGGAGGATTACAATACTTGACTCATACAAGACGTGATATAGCACATTCAGTTGGAATTGTAGCAAGATTTCAAGCTAAACCTAGAGAATCACATTATGCAGAAATAAAGAGGATACTAAGATATTTAAGAGGCACAATGGACTATGGATTGTGGTATGAAAAATATGATGATTTTACCCTATGTGCATATATAGATGCTCATTGGGGAGGCAGTGTTGATGATAAGAAGAGCACCAGTGGTGGAGAATTTTTCCTCGGAGGAAGATTGGTTTCTTGGCTAAGAAAGAAGAAAAATTGTATCTCACAGAGCACAATAGAAGTAGAATATGTAGCAGCAAAAAACAATTGTAACTAGATAATTTGGATGAAGAAAATGTTGAAGGACATTGGAATAAAGTTTTTTGAACCTATTGTCATACATTGTGACAACACCAGCATAGTTAGTATGTCTAAGAACCCTATATTACATTCTAAGATAAAACATATAGAGATTAAGTATCATGTAGTAAGAGAGAAAGTTGTTGAGAAAGAAGTCAGACTCGAGTACATAAGTACAAAGGAGCAAATAGCAGACATATTTACAAAGCCTTTGCCTAAGGATACATTTGAGTATCCTTTGCTTGGGGTAATGCCCTAGCCTACTTTTGAGAAGTGATGTAGTTGGTTGCATTCATCCAGTGGTATATGAGCCTTATCTTTCTTTTGGACTGGATGTTGGTACTTCCTCTATGGGGGAGTATGTGTATCTGAGCTGAGTCATGAGGACTCTAGTGAATGTATGTTCTGAATAGTGTCTTTTGACATTGAAGTTGTTGTTGACATAATGATAATATTTTTTTCATTAATGTCAATGGGGGAGAAGTGTACATGAAAAAACCATTTGTACTATCTGAACAAGAAAATGAAGCAAGATTTGATTGATGAAGAGGACTTGAAATATTTTTCTAGAGCAGCAGTATTGCAGTATTGGATTTTTGGAACATTGGAGGTTTCTTCATCTATGTTTCCATCAATGCCAATGGGGGAGATTGTTAGGAATGAATTTTGAATGTTTGGTAGCCATTCTATAGTAGTTATTGTTGCATTCATGACTATGATTGTCATTGATGTCAACACAGTGATCTACCAAAGACTTGCAGATAAGAAGACAGTGTTTGGATTAGCGCACATGGGATATTATAGTTGGAGCTATGCAATGTTGAGGATATACTCTTTGATATGTTATATGTTTATGGTTAAGAGCGCAGATAGTAATGCATTTATTCATAGAAGTTATGAGCATTTTGGTAGAAGCAGTATTCAAGCAATGTTCTTGAGTAGCGGTTTGTGAAAATCAGATGATCTATCTCCTAATCAGGATGGAATCTGGTTTTGTACAGTTAAAGAGAAGTTGAAGACACATTGATAGTGACATGGATGATAGTGCAAATTTTGAGGTCACACGAATGAAGAATTATTGTAATTGAAAGCTGGCAGTTTTGTGTAATTTTGATGTAGCATGTGGAAACTTTTATTTTGTAATTGGATGCTGACTCATTTGTAATTACGTGAGTGTGGTATAAAGGAAGGAATTTTTTTCCTTGTTGTAATATGGTTGGATGTGATAATGTATGCATGAAGTGAAGAAAATAGCTAATGAATTGTGAAAGGAGACATACGAGGTACAAAATTATGGAATTGAGATCTGAGGTAGAAGAGAGTGTAGTTTGGCACAATTAGAGAGGAGTAACATATTTTCTATTATTCTATTGAATAATCTAGAGATTAGTTGGACAATGTGTTCAGTGATCTTGCCATTGAAGCTGTTTGGGCAGTGGGTCCTTCTGTCTTCCATAACTCTTAACAGGGTTAGAATATTTTAGCAGGGATTCAAAATCTCCTAATAGGGATTCATATGTACTGAATGTATTTCATAAGACTCCTAATAGATTCCATCCTTTCACAAGGAATATTCATATTAGTGCATCTTTTGTGGGCATCATTCCCACCGGGGTTTACTCTTTGATCAAGAAGTTCCCTAGTCAACATATCTTGTGTCATTGTGTTATTGTGTATGAATATCTTTCTATGGTTGGTAATTATATTATTTACAGGGTTTAATGTTGTTGAAGTTGATAAAATTTATAATCATCTGATAACGGATTCACCCCCCCACCCCCCTCTTAGTTATCTTGGTGGACTTTACTTTTTAACATGAAATCCATCTTTGCTAGTCTTGGATAAGAAGTTGATGATGATGATCAAATAGAGCTGATATCATCTTTGAATAAAATCATTGGCAAGAATAAGAAGGTAAAAATCCTTAAAGGATCATTGCTTGAAGTAATAGAGAAACTGCATAGTATAATAACCACTTGGATAAATTAAGTAGATCCACAGATCAAAGCAAAAGAAGTTGTGAAATAATTTAACACTGAATTCACAAACTTATAAGGGATGGCCATAGTTAAAGCTCAAGAAGCCTATGAAGCTAAGATATTCTAGGATATATGTCAGAATATCAAAAATGATATAGATAATCTAGATGTTTGCATCAAGGAACTAAGAAGAAGTTTGGAAAGAGGAAAACATCTGTATAGACAATGTACAAAATTAGAAGACCATGTATCTAAAATAATAGAGAAGATTAAGCTAAAAGAGGCAGAGATGCAAATAATAGCAAACCTCTTGTCAAGTCCAAATGTGAAGATCTCCGATATTGAGAAAAACATAAGCAAACTGAATGATGACATAAGGATTCTGAATGATGAAAAGGAAAAGAAATTGAGGAGATTTTCTCTATTAAGAGAGCATGTATCAATTAAGATAAGTATTGTTGAAAGTCAGTTGAAAGAATGTCTTTCTTCTAAGACATCTTATGAGAAATTTCACTATGCAAATCTTCGGGCATGTGAAATTGCATCTTATGGTTTATGCACACTCCTTAGTGTATCAGATGCCATTAAAAAATCATGAGATAAGGAGATAGAGAGCATAAAGACAAGTTTTGCAGATTATGTTGCAAGCCTACTGGCTTTGCAATTTTGAAACTAAAGGTAAAACATTTTTGACAAGTTTTTTGGCACCCTTTTTGTCATTAATGTGAAAGGGGGAGTAATAGCATAAAATTGTATAGACAATATGATATGAGGCATACTCCTAGGGGGAGTATAGATATTCAGTAGATATTTAGAGATATAAGTATATTGAAGATTTTTTTGTTATGGCCACAATTTTCAAATTTTGTAAGACTTGGCCAATTTTATTATATGTTGCCACCAATGACAAAGGGAGAGATTGTTGTAAGTTTTGCTGAGTAGGATATCAAGTTGTTGTCATTATGGAAACATATAATCTCTATGTAGATCCCAGTATGATAGCAGACATTTTTTTAAGAGCACAAGTAAAATTATCTAAGTATAAGAAACATTTTGCAGTACAACCAGAGATAGTTTTGGATAGCGATGTTGACTGAAGAAGGTTCAGTGCATGTGCACTTGAACATGGATAATTCTATGTATGAAAAAGACACATGTGAAAGCACAAGTCTGTACAACATGTATGAAAGTTGATATTGAAAGATTACAGACATAGAGTCAAAGCTGACTGAATAGAGCAAGAAGACAAAATGAGTATATTAGTTAAGGGATTATTTTTTTTATTAAAATAATGACTTAACCATACAAGGGATGACATCCTAGATGTTAAATCTTGGGAAGCATAAGTTAATTTTGTATTTTGGAAAGATTTTATGTTTCGTAAAGCTGACTATAAAGTTATTATTCTTAATAACTTGTATATATGAAGGAGCATGTAATGCAAAGATATAGAGACTGTAATAAGATGTTGTAATGCTATGATGTAAAGTTGTAAGTTGTAAAAGAAAAGCATGAAGACTTTGTATATGAAAGTGAAGAAGCTAGAAAGCTAAATCAGAATAGGAAAGCTACTCGGCAGTAGTGAAAGGTTATGTACTTTACCTTTTTATAATCAAATATCATTGTATATTACATGTTTGGGAAGTGAGCTCATCTTGTAAACATTCTATTCTGTAATACCAACTCTTAGCAGGGTTGAGGCTTCGAACAAGGCCTAGAGTCCTTTAATTAGGATAGAGACACTATATTTATGTAATAGACTCCTAATAGGGTCAACATCCTTAACTAGATACTTTTGATTAGTGGATTAGTTGTGGGTATCATCCCGATCGGGGTTTTCCCTTGGCTAGGGTTTCCTCGAGAACAAACATGGTGTTATGAGATCATTTTATTTAGTGCTATGCATTTTATTTAGTTTACTTTGTTTTGCAAGCATCAAGATAATTTGTTATATCCATAATTGGGCAAAAGTAAAAGTTTGTAGAATACTAATTCACCCCCCCTCTCAGTATTCTCTATTTCTAACAAACATCATCTAAAAACGTAATATGAAAAATCTATAGGAATTCAAATACTCTTTCCTATACATCTCAAATTATTAAAGACTAGGAAAAAGAACTCTCAATTAGGCTCTTATTAATACACAAAATTTGACAATAATGATAACACTGAACACATATTGCTAACAATATCCCCTTTTCATTTATTGAAAGACAAATGAAAAAAAACCTATAATTATCTCCATCTTTAACTTGCACTATAATATATTTCTCTCCCCATTTGACATGAAGGAAAAAGGGAACACTCAAATTTTTTTAACTACTTATCAAGGTATCTCTCCCCCTTCTAGGTTAAAATCTAATAGAAATAAAACTGCCTCTATCAATAACATCTCATTGCTACAAAATAACTCCTATGGTCGAGAAATAAAATATATTTAATATAATAGAAACAACACTTCCTCTATCAATAACATAAATCTTGGAGACCAAATATCAACATTAAGTATCCTGTAAAAATATGCAACATACTTATTCATCTAGTTTTAAGGAGAGGAAATAACCCCTAACTTATATTGGAGATACTAAAAGGTATCATTTGTTAGTGCCTTAATGAAGATAATTGCAATATGATTCTTAGTGCACACCTACTCTAATACGAATTCCTATTCAACTTTATCTTGCAAGAAGTGACACCATATAAAAATGTATTTAGGGTAATTCCCCCCGATGCAGGAGTATCTAGGGTCTAAGAGAAATCTTTCCTCACCCAAGAATATTATCTAATTTTTTAATAAGAGATTTTTTGGGAAGGATTTAATATTTTTAGTAACTTTCCAACTTGTTACAATTACTTCTTTAGAGGTTTATTTAAGATATATAAGCATTTTAGAAAAGTTTCATGGAAAGATTAAGTCCAGTTTTGAAGATATTGAATTTTATGTTTTGACGAGATGGTACAAAAACTTTGAACTCAATTTTGAATGCTTTAGACAATTCAAAAGGGGTCATAACTTCTTTGGGATGACACCACACTATCTTACTTATAGAGTACTTTGGGAGGTTTCTAAAAAGTAGTTATAATAAAAAATTAGGCACATAGTTCAAAAGTTATGGGTTCCTGGAAGTTATACCAACATGAAAAGTAGTTATAATAAATAATTGGGTACATAGTTCAAAAGTTATGGCTTCTAGAAGTTATACCATCAAGACTCAAGTTTTGATAGAGAAAATAAGAGAGAAAAATATTTTAGGTGGGAAATTAAAATGATGGGCATCAAAATAGGAAATTTTCACTTTCTAGAATATTCTAAGGTGGTTATTGGTGCTACATATATAGGAATAGAGGTGGGTTTTAGGGATAGTTCTAACAAGGTAGCTTGTGGATCCATCTTACAATTTTTTTATAATGAGAATACACATGTATCTTTAGCATGTTAATTTTTTAATTTTTATAATGTTGTAAGTGTTGGAAACTGCAATTGAAGCAATTGTTGTATTGTCATTG
Organism: Chamaecyparis obtusa; assembly: GCA_027943335.1. Classification (NCBI taxonomy): domain Eukaryota; kingdom Viridiplantae; phylum Streptophyta; class Pinopsida; order Cupressales; family Cupressaceae; genus Chamaecyparis; species Chamaecyparis obtusa. The sequence continues at coordinate 160,436 of BSBK01000077.1, forward strand.
ATGTCAAACCTTAATTGGTAAGACTATTGCTATTTAAGAAAGTACTATATCTATTTGAAAGTTGCTAAGGTGATAGGTAAGGTCGATAACAACAACACCTAAGGAAAGGTTGAGTTATCTTGATACTTCAATGAGTACTTGATTATGTGGCACAATGATAAGACAATGTATTGTTTATCTAAGTAAGAATGAAGACTAAACTAGTAGGCTTAACCGAGAAAAAGTGAAGAAATCTAGTTTAAGCCGAGTGTTGTTTGTGTTGACCGAGCTAGTATGTGTCGAGTAAAATTAGTGTTGATTGAACACCAATTAATTTCCAAGGAAGATAGTGTTAGCTGATGAAGCAGTTTATGTGGTGACTGAGCTTTCTAGAGAAGACTGAGAAGTTGGACACAGTATTGACCGAGCATCAGTATTTTGCATTTGATGAAGAATTCAGACTTCCAGCCTACATCATTGAATTCTTGGATTATGTAAAATGTGTTGACTTTATTTATTGATTGTATGAAAGCATTTAATGCACTGTAAAACATTTTATTATAAATCTTTAAGAGATTTGAGATATTTCAAAAGGATAGCCGAAGAACATATTGTAAGATAGATTCAATGAATCTGACCTAACCCTAATATCTATGAAGGAGATTAAGTGACAAAAGATGTACTAACTGTTGGAAATATTCAGGAATTAACAAAGTTACTGAGAGGGGAGGGGTGAATCAGTAACTCCAAATTTTCTTACAATTTTAACATGTATTTTACTTTTTAACCTTTGCATATAGAAAGCATGAAACTTAAAAGCATTCACAATAATGACACATAGATTTGGTTACCCAGAAACCTTCCAAAAGAAAGTAAAACTGGGGTGGGGATGAAACCCACAAAGCTTTAATACTGCAGAATAAAGTTGGCCGGTTAAGGCTTACAATTTGATCACTTCTGATGATCTGCCCTGTTAAGAGCAATAAGGATTGCTAAATCCACCCTATTAAAGGATTTACAAACATACAGTGAAGTATGCACTCGGTAAAGAGATTTATACAAAGACTGTTAAGTCTACCCGGTTAAAGGATTTAGTACTGATTCACCTGTTAGAATGAAATAGTAGATCTCTGCTTTGCAACTGGATTGCTGAATGAGATTCGCTGATGTACTGATCACCTTCTGTGATGAATTTGTCTTTGCTGTACCTTAAACTTCTGAAGCCTTCTACAATTCTCTTATTTCTGCCTTTCTTACTCTTTCACATATACTCTACTTCATACATTTCATTGCTTCTTTTATTTCTACAACATTGTTTATATACAAGTCTCAAACAATTAATTACAATTACAATTGCACAGTCAGCTTGACAAATAAACATAAGTGCTACTAAGTCGGCCCAAATATGGTTACTCGGTTCCTTCAAACTGACTCGGTGACTTTCTGATACTCGGCGTCCGCTGCATTACTCGGCATCATCATGCACTTGGTAGAAGTGAAGGCACGGTTCATACTGATCACTCGGTAGGTATTGAACTCGGTAAGCATTGGTGACTCGGTAGACAAGATGTTACTCGGTTTACATTGTCCTGATCGGTTTATACTAACTTGCTCGGTTTGCACTGTCTGCTCGGTTTGCACTGTCTGCTCGGTTTGCACTGTCTGCTCGGTTTGTACTGTCTGCTCGGTTTGCACTGTCTTCTCGGTTTGCACTGTCTGCTCGGTTTGTACTGTCTGCTCGGTTTGCACTGTCTTCTCGGTTTGCATTGTCTTCTCGGTTTGCACTGTCTTCTCGGTTTGCACTGTCTTCTCGGTTTGCACTGTCTTCTCGGTTTGCACTGTCTTCTCGATTTGCACCCAGAATGCAAATAAGTGTTGTCACTAGTGGCAATTCTGCTTAATGCCAACAATCTCCCCCTTTGGCATTAGTGACAAAAACAATTATTGGCCAAAATTTATATACATGAATTATGCTGAGTTTTATTTTGATTTTTCAAAATTTGTCTTTGTTATAGGGCTTTATACATTGTCTCCCCCTTTCAATGTGCTAACTGTTTCTTATACAAATCTATAACTGTATACATATCTCTCCTTCTATACATATCTCCCCCTTTTTGACGATAATGCCAAAGGTGCATATACAATTTATTTACAGAGAGAATCCAAAATTTGATAAGAAAATAGAATGTACCTTCATTATTAGTGCCAGGGTTCTGTCCCAACTTTCTTGCAGAATCTTACATGTTTGTATAGCAATTTGGACTTCTGCAGAGAGTTCAATCATGTGATCTGCTATGGAGAACTGATTGTCATGAATCAATGTTCTGGAATGTTCAATGTGCTTGTACATTGCATTCATGATGGGAAGGATCATGTGTTGGATGTCTAGCAGTGTAGACCGGATCCTTGAGTCTTCTTTCAATAGATCAGACTACATATTAGATAGATGAGAGATTTTCATGTGATGAGCAGAGCTTGAACTTGGTTCAAGTTGTAGCTTCTGTATGCTAATATCCTCATCCATTTTATTCATTTTTATCTTTGACATCCTTTGTGAACTCAGCAAAATTGCATAGTCTGGCCAAAAGAGAGGTAGCATTCGAATAGATAGACTCTATGTTAGACAAAACTGAAGACAATTCCACTTGGTTGATAGCTATGTGCTGAGCAATGTGCTCAAGCACTTTATTGTTGAATCTCTTCTCGGCTCTTTCAACTAACTTTTCTATCCCGGATGAGTCCTCATTGTATTTCTCAACTGCTTCTGCCAATTGTAACAAAACATGCTGGGAGGAGTCTACTTTAATGCCTAATGCATCAGACAAAATGTCCTTAGCATCTTTGATGATTTGATACTCTTTGTCTCTCTCCTCCTTAAGCTTCTTTTGTTTTTCTTTCCTTTGGAGGATCTCACCTATATTCTGCATCTGGTCTGCTGAGAGATTTGCAAAATCTAGTGTAGGAATCTCTATCTCTTCATCTAGGTCTATATCCTCAACTATATTTTTACCCAAAAATTTTATACTCGGTAGAGCCTTAGGCTTATCTGTACTTAATGCTCTTGTAGTAGTGACAGTAGATAAAGTAGGGATGGCTATTGACACTGGTATACTTTCTACTGGAGAACTTAAAATATTTACACTTGAAGATTCAAAAGCTGGAAAACTTACTGCTGGAAAACTTGATGGTACAGGAGACTGCAGCTCGGTAGAAGAAATGGTAGCTGCCTCTGATGTTGCTAGGGATGATTGGACAAATGTGGAAGTTTTCACAACCATGCTTGAAGGTGTCTCAGGGCTGGATGTAGAGACTTTCACTGGAGATGTAGGAAGGGATGCAATGACTTCTGCTGCTATCCTTACAGTATCATCTACCTCAGTGTCTTCTTCTTGCTCATCGCTGTCATCTTCAATATCTTTAATTATTACAGTTTCAATGCTCGGTTGGTGAAGGTGGTATATGTTCTTCCATGTGGCTTTTGCAGCCTTCACAACCGATTCAATATTGTTGATCAAAATCAAACAAGTATTGAACTTCAATGTCATCTTATTTTCATTTTCTTTTAGTGCCTTCTTTACTTCATCATTGTTCAAGCTCGGCATCAACTGTCTCAGGTTTTGATCAAATATGTCTATCATAGTTTGCCTTGCATTGCTCCATCTCAATTTTATTGGATTAAATAAAACTGCTGGAACCTGTGGGGTAATTTCTTCAGGAGAGTATTTCCACTGTCCCATCTTCTCAACAACAGCATCTTCTATTTCCTTCTGTTCTGCTTCCGATCTGGTTTCATATCTCAGGGATTTTATGTTACTTACTCCAGATCCTGATCCATCTCTGAAGAGTTTGAGCTTTTCTTGAAGGGTTAGAGGAGGCCTTTTGAATACTATGTCTTTATCTGCCTTCTCTGCCTTGTCTGCCTTGCCTCTAGTATTTCTCCTTGTAAACACAGCAGTGGGAGGCACAGATGCCTTAGTGATGAAAAGTTTTCCTTTCTTCTTTGCAGGTTCTGGTTCCTCTGTTTTCTCATCCTTTTCTTCTTCTTTTTCACCTATTTCTTCTTTATCCTCGGTTATCATTTGCATTTTAGCTATCCTTTTCTTTCCTTTGTTCACCGCCTGTGGAAGCTTTATGCTTAGTTCAATTCTCACCTTAGCTTCATCATGTGTTCCAAAATATGGGGCTTTGGGATTGACAGGCTGATTTAGAAGAGCTTCAATGATGTTCTTGGTTTCATCAATGTTTACCTCATAGGGAAGAGGTTTTACATATACAGTTCTCAGTTTAACTGCTTGAATATACACATTATCACAATCTACCATAAAACAGATGTCATCTTTGTAATCTTCCACCAACTTCTGTGGAATCCGGAATCTGTCATTCATTTTCTCTTTGAAAGACTCAAAATAATTATCCATGATGCTTTCAAAGTTTTCACCCATTTCTGTGATGTATTCATTTATTTCATAAAGTACTGGCACATCTTTTCTCCATACAACTTTTCCTTTTGAAGGGAAGAATTTCTGAACATAGAAGAATAAACAGACTAACAAGGATCCAAACTTACATGGATTGTTTTTGGAAGTTTTGATGCTTTCCATGTTCTTGTTGAACTGTTTCAACAATAAGTCTGCTAGGTCAAATGTCAAGTTGTTTTTGACCACTTTGTATGCTAGGTCAACAGCTTCACATGAGACATTGTTCTGTCGACTAGAACTGTAAATCTTGTGGGCAATGATATGTGTACCGAACTTCAGTTCGGCGTCGGTAATGCTGCTAACCTTCATGCCTCTACCATCCCACTCGGCTAGGGTTTTCTTCTCTAGTTCCGTCCGACCTAGGGTTTTGGTAGTTTTATCTTTGTTCAACATGGGAAGACTGGTGACTTGATGAATCATTTTCTTTGTGATCTCAATAGGTTGCTCAAGCCAAATCTTGCCATCATGTACTCGGCTGAGAATGTACCTAACCCATTTATCTCGAAAGTTTCGAGGAAGATGTGCAATGTGGACTAAACCCTTATCTTCCAGATGTTTGTGCTCGGGTTTCAAAGTACCATCCACACATAGTTCCTCATGCACAATATCTAGTTCTAGGTTTCCCATTTCTTGAATTGAACAGTTAAAATGATTATGGATATTGTTGATAAGCAGTACCTTAGGAGGAATCTGAGATTGAGCTCCGTTTGGATCTAGGGCTGCTGCAACTGCGGGCACGATCTTAAAATCTGGTGCTTTCCACTCCCCTTGAACTATCATATCAGATCCTTTCTTCGCTGAAGTGCTGGATGATGCCATGGTAGCTCACAGAAAATTCCTTTCGCAAGAGTATTAGATCGCCGGGTTGCCCTTGAAGTTTTCTGCTCTCAAAGTGCTTAAAGATTCGTGGTGAAGAGTGAGTTCGATTACTTGCTTTTTGTTTACAATTCTGTCATTAATGCTCATTTCAAATTAGGGTAGGAATTCTGACAGACTGTCACCCACCAAGAATTAATTGCTTGGAAAAGACTTCGTAACTCGGTGAACTCAAGAATTCATAATGCTCCGACCTCACTCGGTAAAGACAGGTACCAACCTTGCTCGGTGAAGACTATACCGACCTTGCTCGGTGAAGACTATACCGACCTTCCTGTGATCTCACTGCATCTTGCATGCTGATTTAGACTTTTCTTTTAATTTCGGTTCCGGAACTGCTTGAGATTGATCTATGAGAGTACAGTTCCAGTGCTTCCTTGGAAATTTAATCTGAGTTGGTAGAGCCATCCATTCCATTACTTGGACTGGATTGCTCGGTAGCTTTAGGAATCCATTTTTGTCTTACCTGTTTCCTGACCTTAGTTGCTTCATTCTTCTTTCCTTCTTCAATTTCACTAGCATTCATGCAGTTTCTGGCTATGTGACCGAGTTTAGTGCATTTGAAACATCTTACGGTAGTATCTCTTTTCCTTAGATGATGTTTTATGCAATTCATGCCAATGTGTCCATATTCTCCACAGTAATGACATCTGCACCAGGTGTTGTAGTCCCATCCAAACATTGCTTTCACAATTTGTTCTGTTGGATTAAATGTCTTGGATCTGCACTCAGATGCCTTGTGACCTTGTTTGTTGCACTTGTGACAATTACCTCTGAATCTAGGTTTTTCCCTGCATTCACTTGCTTTATGACCAGGTTGATTGAAGCTATAACATTTTCCATTGAATTCTGCTTTTTCATTCTTCCAACATTTATTTGAAGTATGTCCTATTTTACCACAATGATTACAAGTAGGTTTTTTATTTCTTTTAGTACCTTGCTTAGAGGATTCGCCTTCTTCTTTGTATCCAAGTCCTGCTTTTCCTTTTTGCCTATGAAGATTTCGTTCATACAGCTGATTCAAGTCTTCTTGACTTTTCAGCATTCCTTCATTGATTTGTTTTTCAGCGTTTAGGTCATCCATCAATCTTAGATTGATTTCCTTTTCAGATCTTAGTTCTTCTCTTGTGTTTTCTATTTCTGATCTTAGATTTAGAATTTCTTCATTTGTATGAGAGATCTGATCAATTAGATTTTCTAGCTGAAGGGTTTTGTTTTGGACTTCAATGTTTCTTCCATCTAATTCATCTTTCAACTTGTTTCTCTGTTCCAAGATCTCACAGAATCTTGTAGAGTGTAGTTCTTGTTCTCTTTTCAATTTTCTCACTTCTTCCTGCAGAGACCCATTCTTTTCTAGGAGTTCTTTGATAGCATTGTTTGCTTCATCTGAGTTATTTGAGGGAAGAAGATCTTCAATCTTTTCTTCAATGTAATTCTGATCATTCATCTGATTTGCAAGTTCCTTCCTTCTTCTTAGGGATTGGGAAAGATGTTCTTTTGCTTCTTTGAGTTTAGCTATGGCCATTTCCAGATCTAGCTTTTCATTTTCAATCACCTTGTTCAGTTTGAATACCTCCATTGTCCTGGATCTTTGCTCAAGCTAGTTAAGCTTTGTCTTGAGAACCAATGCAGCTTTGATACCAATTGTTGGAAATATTCAGGAATTAACCAAGTTACTGAGAGGGGAGGGGTGAATCAGTAACTCCAAATTTTCTTACAATTTTAACATGTATTTTACTTTTTAACCTTTGCATACAGAAAGCATGAAACTTAAAAGCATTCACAATAATGACACATAGATTTGGTTACCCAGAAACCTTCCAAAAGAAAGTAAAACTAGGGTGGGGATGAAACCCACAAAGCTTTAATACTGCAGAATAAAGTTGGCCGGTTAAGGGTTACAATTTGATCACTTCTGATGATCTGCCCTGTTAAGAGCAATAAGGATTGCTAAATCCACCCTGTTAAAGGATTTACAAACATACAGTGAAGTATGCACTCGGTAAAGAGATTTATACAAAGACTATTAAGTCTACCCGGTTAAAGGATTTAGTACTGATTCACCTGTTAGAATGAAACAGTAGATCTCTGCTTTGCAACTGGATTGCTGAATGAGATTCGCTGATGTACTGATCACCTTCTGTGATGAATTTGTCTTTGCTGTACCTTAAACTTCTGAAGCCTTCTGCAATTCGCTTATTTCTGCCTTTCTTACTCTTTCACATATACTCTACTTCATACATTTCATTGCTTCTTTTATTTCTACAACATTGTTTATATACAAGTCTCAAACAATTAATTACAATTACAATTGCACAGTCGGCTTGACAAATAAACATAAGTGCTACTAAGTCGGCCCAAATATGGTTACTCGGTTCCTTCAAACTGACTCGATGACTTTCTGATACTTGACGTCCACTGCATTACTCGGCATCGTCATGCACTCGGTAGAAGTGAAGGCACGGTTCATACTGATCACTCGGTAGGTATTGAACTCGATAAGCATTGGTGACTCGGTAGACAAGATGTTACTCGGTTTACATTGTCCTGATCGGTTTATACTAACTTGCTCGGTTTCCACTGTCTGCTCGGTTTGCACTGTCTGCTCGGTTTGCACTATCTGCTCGGTTTGTACTGTCTGCTCGGTTTGCACTGTCTTCTTAGTTTGCACTGTCTGCTCGGTTTGTACTGTCTGCTCAGTTTGCACTGTCTTCTCGGTTTGCACTGTCTGCTCGGTTTGTACTGTCTGCTCGGTTTGCACTGTCTTCTCGGTTTGCACTGTCTTCTCAGTTTTCACTGTCTTCTCGGTTTGCACTGTCTTCTCGGTTTGCACTGTCTTCTCGGTTTGCATTGTCTTCTCGGTTTGCACCCAGAATGCAAATAAGTGTTGTCACTAGTGGCAATTCTGCTTAATGCCAACACTAACCTAATAGAGGTAGTATTAAGGAAACCTAAGTGAGAGGTTGAATAGAGAGAAGTGGATGCTAGAAGTGTTGTTGATGTAATTGACTATCTAATCAGAAAAGGCTGTGGGAAAAGTATTGTGATTGCTTGAAGGGTTCCGAGCATATCAATGATGGAGATGGAAAAGATTCACAGTGAGTAAACCAACATATGTGTATGGAATTGGATCTGATATTTGCAAAGTGAGTTGTATGCTTCTTAGATCAATATTAATGCTACTTTCTAACCATTGTAATAGTCAAAATCCTTTTAATAGAGGTTGACCTAAAAGTCATAGGTATAAATCCTTTGAACAAGGTTGCATTCTAATGGAGTGTATGTAAGTCCTATAACAAGGTGCACTTTTAATAGAGTGGTTTAAATCATTTAACCGGGTCACACCTAATAGTGTGTTTGTAACTTTTGACAAGGTTGGATTTTCACCGAGCTCACTTCAGAAGAGTGAACATAATAGTAACATGTTACAAAGTGTTTTTTCCCAAATTTGGTTTCCACTATAAATCTTGGTGTTTATACTTGTGTGAATGTTTTGGTTTGAACATTACTATGTTTTACAAGTTAGATGCTATTGGATAAGTGGGCTGCACTATTATATGTTTCTGTTATACAATTAGTAATGACCGAGTAGGAGTTGGTTATTAGATCTAATTTGTTGAAGAGTTTAAAGATTATTTTTATACATCTGGACCTGAGAACAACTGATTCTCCCCCCCCCCCCCCCTATGTTGTTCTAAATCATATTAAAAATTGGTATCAGAGTTGTTGGTGCTTGCAGAGAACAAGTTTGAAGGTGTATACACCTACAAATGGGCACCTAGACTATTAGCCCCTTTTGCTAAATCATTAATTGCTTGTTCTTGATCAAATCCTAGTTCTATCATTTATTTGATTATTTTCTATGGGCTAACCATTTTATCCTAAGTTTTTATTTATTTGAAAGGAATATTTCCTCCTCTTTTAATAAATAAAAAGCCCCCACTTTTCCTCTTATCCTAAGTTGCACAAATAAAATATTATTCTTATTTATAAAAAGAGAAAAAGTACTTTTTGTCTCATATGGACACAAAAGTCAAGTCCTATTTTTTCATTGGAGGATACTTGTGCACATGGATTGCTCCTCTTTCAAGATCCACCGTTGATTAAATCTTTTTCCTCTTAATCTCCATGGTCCATTCCTTCTCATTTCCTTTAAAAGGAGAGCTCTCTTCTTCATTCTAGATCCTCAACTTTTTATGCTAATGTTATGCTGCAGGTTTTCTAGGTCACTTTGGAGCTTTTGGAGATTTGGAGCATTCTTGGCTTTTGCATCTACATGTTATCATAATTTCATTACTTGCATAGTAGCTTCATTTCATGGCATTCTTAGCTTATATTTCCTTTATGCTTTAGATTAATTCATCTAGCTTAACTAGGAGGCTTTGTAATACTTGTTCTTTCATTTTCATAGCTTAGCTTGCATTTCCATTTCTAGCATAGCATTGCATTGCATTCATTTGATTCTTGGGGATATTAGCATTCTTGCCCTTGTCTTCATTGAATCTCCCATTACATGGTTTACTAGCAAGGTTATTGGCTTAATAGCTCTAGTTGAGAGCATTCTTAAAAACCCTTGCACTCCATGCCTAGGGACCTATGGATCAATTTTTGAGACCTCATTCTTGAGTGTTCTTGAATGTAATGATTCATAGAAGTGTGACACAATTATAGCACACATTTTTGGTGCCCACCATGGGGTAGAGTAGATTAGCTTTGTCTTTTAATTTTACATTTTCCATCAAAATTTTTGTCAATTTTTAGCTTTATTTTTGAGAAAATTTTGCAAATGGTATCGAAAATTGAAGTGTGATATATTGTTGGAAAGGTCTTTCCAAGCCTAATCCAACCATGCTAGTTTCATTCTCATATTTTACCATTTGATTAGCTATTTTACTTGCAGATTATCTAATTTTTTATTTTGCTAACCTTGTGGGCCTAACAAGTTGTGGTTGTAGGTGCACTTGCTTGAGATATTTTGCCAAAAAGAACACATGTCAAAGAGGGCTACTAATGGTTTTTACAGGGCTTCCCTAAGCATAAAAACCAAATCAAGTGCTTGTTTAATTGCTTTGTTTATTGAGTGTGGCATATACTAGTTGTTTCATTTCATAGGCACTTAATACCTTGTTGTAGGAATTTTGAGGTGGTAGGAGAGTATGCTCTTCACCCTTGTGGTGAAATAGAAATCTTGACCCATCTTGGGATTTTGAAAGCAAGGGGGTAACTAAATCTTTGCTTGGTGTGTTTGGGTGAAGTTTTTGAGATAGGGGAGTATGCTCTTCACCTTGTGGTGAACCAAAAACCTTGAACTTCAAGAATTGATCCACTTTTTGTTTAGATTTAGAATCCTTTAGCAGGCCTGCTCTTGAGCAATCAAGAGGAATGACCCAAGTGGGGACAAGCCTTTTGCTGACTCTTCCAACCCACTATAGTCTCAAAGCTATCAAGGACACAAAACCTTTGTAGACATAGTACTTATCTTTGCTTGATGTGAGTAACTTGTGGGATTGTGACCATGAGGAAAGCATTGAGCAAGAATGCTTAAGGTACTCTTGAGGCCGTGAGGTCCTAGTCCTTTATGAGGAGCAAGAGGGGTGATATGAATGGAAGCCCTTACTACAAACCATTAGATAGAGGCCACCTTATTTTAGCCACTTAGCTTCTTGGTGCAAGGATTGATCCAAGTGGACTTACCTGGATCACCCCAAGACACTCACCATATGTGTTCCTTTGGTTGTGTTTTTGACACTTCCATGACAATGCCAATATCTCTTGTGGGCAACCACTTGGTGTGAGGCAAGGGAGCATCAAGTTGTGGGCCATGTTGCTAAGTAATGAGCCTTGAATTTCTAGGTAGTAAGTGCTTGAAGTGTTTTCGTTGTGCTATACCAGTGTAAACATTCTTAACATTCAAACAAATGGTAGTATTCATAAGATTTTCTATTTTGATATCACAAGTGCTTGTCTTGGCAAGGTTGCTTTTGCCCTTGTTCCAAGTGTTTTATGACATGTTTGATCACCTACTATTTGCAAACTTGTCTTTTACTTGTTGTTACTATCTATCAAAATGACAAATTGCACTATCCAATCTTTGAAATCGATCAAAACACTTCAAAACTAAGATTTTTTATGTTCATTGGTCAAAGATTCATACGACCCTAGAATAGTGTCACACCTTGTTCTGAGAAATATTGCGTGACAGTTTGTCCCTACACAATTGTCACCCCGCTTGCCTGGAAAGTGTCACCCGGCCTTACTAGAAACTATTGCTTGGCTTAGGGTGAAGTGTCGCTTCACTATAAACTGTAACCTTGTCTTCCTGGAAAGTGTCACCCAGACCCTTTTTGCTGTCTTGTTGCTATTGCAATTCGGAGCTGCTAAACTTGCATTTTAACCTATCGTAGAGTGTCTTTTTCTTTTCTTACCTAAAGCTGGCTTGTTGCCTACATGCTTAGATTTGTTCTAGACTGAAAAAAATGAGCTAAAACTATTAGATTTGAGCTTAACAAATGCTACTGTTGATCACCTATCACATCACGGTTACCTCTCTAGCTACTTGCTTATTGAGCTTCTTGCTCGCTGCTCAGCTTTAGTCAATTGATTGCTATAAGTGTTTGAGCACTTTTGACAAGCCATCTCTCTATTGTTCTACTTTTACAAGTGATCTTTATAAGCTTTTCTTATCTCAAATCTAAGAAACTTTGTCTCATTCTATTAGTCAACCAACATCTCTTTTCATGCCGGTTACAACTCGGTCTCAATTTGAGCAAGAGAGTCATCCTCCATTCAATTATACATAGTTACCTTCTCCAACTAGATGCTCATGAGCATCCATTAGCAACAATAGTTCTAGTTCTAACCAATCTAAGGATTCTAAGGCTACCCCATGGTATAAAGGAGGTTTCCTCTTTTTCGCATTCAAGACCCCCAAAAACACAGACAATGTCTCACTCACTTTGACTGAACAAGAAAAATTCCAACGCTTGCAAGAACACTTTGAGCACAAGGATAACCAAGCACGCTTAGACAAAGATCATAATCAACAAAGGATGGATGCTGCTAGGTGCATGGCTTATAGAGGGACATTTCATGAGCAACCTAAGACTAGTAATCATGAGCATAGACCTCTTTTTATCAATGGCAACAATGGAAACAACACGCCACAAAGATCTCCTCCAAGACCCACTTTCTGTATGCCTTCTTCACCTCCTAGACCTCCTCCCTCTCAACATGAGGCAGAGGCTGATGATGAGATTTCTAGTGAGGATCTTATGAGATTTGAACCAGATGTGGTCTCCCAATGAATGATGCATAAGCTTTTAGAGCATAATGGTGACCAATATTTTCAATATATGACTTGTAGAGGATACAAGCTTCCTCCTGGCTATGATGTTAGATAAATTGTCCAACAAAGAGTACCAACTGAATTGGAAGTCCTTCAAGAAGAACTACATCAGACAAATCAACACCTTACCCAAATGGCAATAGAGAGAGAGCCTCCAAAGGTCTCTTTTGTAGAATCAATTTGTGCTCTTGCCTTTCATAAGAGTCTATACATGGTCCCGTTTCCTAGGGATATTAAGGTTCCCAAATATGACAGGTATGATGGAAATGGTGATCCCCATGACCATGTGCGTCACTTTTATGCTCTTAGCATGGACTTTATTCATGAAGACACATTTCTTCTATGATTATTCCCTCGAAGTTTAAGAGGCCAAGCTTTGGAATGGTTTGCAAAATTGACACCACCTCTTAAGACTTTTGATGAGTTGGCTCAGTGATTTACCCAGCATTATTCTTACAACATCCAACAACCTGTCACCGTGATAGATCTTGGTAATCTAAGATAACATCAAGGTGAGCCATTTGCAACTTACTTACAATTTTGGAGGTCATTGTATTCTAGGTATCCTTGTCAGTTACCCGAGAGAGAAAAGATTGACATTTTCGTCAACACTCGTGTCTGAGCTATATTATGATTTAAGGAAACAACTTTTCTCTTCTTTCAATGACATGGTTGAAAGTGCATATCAAATTGAGGATGTAGCTATAAGAAAAGGGGATATTGTTATTAATAAAGATGCTAAGGGCAATCGCAAAGACAAGAACAAACCTTGGAATAAAAAAAAGTATGTTGTTAATGATGGCATTGTTGACGCTCCTAAAGCTAAAGAGCCTACTTTCAATCTCTCCAATGCTATCTATGCAGAAAAACAACAAGAAGCTACCAATGCTCACAGTGCTCCTAAACCTCAATATGTAGATAAGCCTAAGAAGTCATTTTGAAAGTGAGTCTATACCAAGTTGGCAGAACCTTATGATGTGATCCTTAAGACTTTGGTTGATAATGGATATCTTACGCTTCCTGATAAACCTGGTAAGTAGGATCCAATAAATAGGCCTAATTGGTGGTGAGAGGATTCTTATTGTCATTGTCACAAAAATAAGGGACATCCGATAGATAATTGTTTTAAGCTTAGGGATGATATTCAAGACCTCATTGATAACAACACAATCTCCACTGATGGCTTAACTAAAAATTCTGATCATACAGCTTTCAAAGATCCTCTACCTAAGCATGATAAGGGGGAAACTTCTCAAGCACATAACAAGAATCATGATGCTAAGATGAATTACATGTATCCTTCTAATATGCCTGTGATCAACATGGTAGAGCCTGTTGAGAGTGTTTTAATGATGAGGTCTCAAGAGGATAATAAAGCCAATCATGGTAAGCCAAAGTTGGTCTTGCAAACACATGGTAGTTCATCTTCCTGAAGTGAGACACTGAATGCTGTTACGAGGGGGCAAGCCAATATTTTCCTTAAAACTGCGCAAGATCCCAAGCAAGCTTTGCCTTCTAAACAAGTGGCTCCTTTAGCCACCCCTAGCTATGATCTTGTCCAACATTTGCAAAAGACACTAGCACAAATATCTATCCTTGAGTTTCTTCGGTTATCCCCTTCCAATAGAGAGATTCTTGATGAGGCTCTATGTACAACACGTGTTCCCAATGACATTGATCCAGATCAATTTTAGGCTATGGTCAACCACATTTCATCTCTGCTATCTCTCTCCTTTTCTGTAGAAGATGACATATCTATTGCTCACCCTCATAATCTAGCTTTACACATTGAAGTTCTAGTCTACAACACCCATGTCCACCAAGTCCTGATAGACAATGGTGCAGGATTAAATATTGTTTCTTTCAATGTCATACAATAGTTGGGTTTGTCAAAATTTGATGTGGATTCTAAGAAGAAGATTACTATTAAAGCTTATGATGAAGTGGAAAGATCTTCCAAAGGTCTTGTCATGTTGTCTATCCGAGTGGGCCCTGTCATGAAAGATATTAACTTCCAAGTATTGGACATCCCACTCACATATAACATTCTTTTGGGTCATCCTTGGATCCATGACATGCAGACTGTTCCTTCCACTTATCATCAATGCGTCAAATTTCCGTACAATGGCACTAAAGTTGTGATTCTTGGAGACCATACTATTGCTATTAATGCTCTTGCTACTGCTAAAAAATTTGTTCCTCACAATGAACCTACTATTGATCCTAGTATGTCTCTAGTTGCTACTGAGAAATCACTTAAGATGATGAGCCTTGGTATGGGTGAATATACGCTGGATTCCTTTTCTTCTATACCTATTTCTCCTAGGTCATATGGGAAACCTTTTGATAACATGAAGCCTTCCACTTCCGCTATGGTGATCTTTGATACTTTTGTTCCTTCATCCGTTCCTTTAGAAGTAGAAAGAGAAGAACAAGTTGTTCAAGAGTGGATCTACAAAGAGGATTCTAGAAATACTCCCATGCTCAGTAATTTAGACACAGATACAGATGAGTCACCACTACACACTATGGCTCACATGGGAGATGATCTTCCTCCTACTTAACTTCTTTGGGGAGAAGAATATATATCTACTGATGATATGGTTGAGGCCTTTATGTCTAGAACCTATGTGCCTAAAGAATCATTGCACTATGATAGACAACATCGCAATATTGCACAACTGCTACAAAGAGGTGATCTCTCACATAATGACATGAGTATCTCTACTTCTTAGCATCTTAAGCCTCTTCCAGAAGACTCTTCCATGATAGATATCAATGTTGATGTAGTTCATACCTCTGGTAACCATCCCGATGTAGTCAATGAGTCTCACAAAGGGTTTGATGGGTTTGTTCCCCGTATTGCCTTAGTAGACTATGTTGGTCCTTCTATGACAAATCTAGATCTAGCTACTTTTGGAGCTAACCCTATAGGCTCAACTTTTCTTGTCCCCAAAGATGACACCTCTCACATAAATATTGTTGAACCAGTCACTTCATTTCATCTTGCATCAACACCTATTACTTCTTCTACCAGTGAACTAGCAATAAAAAAGATTGAATCAGCAATCAAGTATCACAGTCATCACATCAAAAGAAAAGAGCAATGTTCGGATGGTGAAAACCACATTGTGGTAGTATCTGAACCTAAGAAAAGTAAAAATAAAAATCTGCTAAAAAATAATGATTCTCAAATAAAAGATGACAAGGTGATTCTCTACAAAAAAAATGGTGCACTACTTCAAGCATGATATCATATCTATTATACTTCAGCCCATTCCTAGAGCTAAGAACAAAGTTGCTAATGCCTTGGTTACTTTGTCATCCATCTTACAAATGAAAAAGCATAAATCTCACTTCAAGTTCCTGGTGGATGAATTATGCTATCCTGCTCACAAATCTTACAATCCTACCATCTTTTCATGTCTTCCACCTCATATTCCTCCTAAAGATCCACCACTCCATTCTTCCCACCATCCCTTACACTTTGTCTTTGTCTCTGGTGACTTGTATAGGAAGGGTCTAGATGGAACTCTCCTTAAGTGTCTAGAAATAGAGGAGTCAGAAAAAGTGCTAGCTGAAATCCACGATGGCATATGTGGATCACATTCTAATGATCCTCTACTAGCTCAAACATTGCTTAGGGCTGGTTATTATTGGTCAAACTGGTTGAGACCTCCTATCATCACAGTTGCAGCATTTGGGCCTGGGGCCTATCAGTTCTCTACATCAAAGGAAATAGATTTTTGATGCCCGTTTCTGTCTGGGGCATTCTTTGTACATACTTTATGATCCTAAAAAAACTCCAAAAAAATTCATATATGATGCTAAAAAAATCCTAAAAAGCATAAAAAGTATTGAAAAAATGAGCATCCTAGTGAAAACCTAGCAATAGGTGCTTTGATGTCTCACCAAAAAAATTAAAAAAATAAAAAAAAAATAAAATTGTAATAAATCTATCAAGTGGTGAAAACTTGGAAACAGGCGCTACTTGAGACCCTTACACCTATGTCTATCAGTCTTGCATGGTGCTCCTTCACTCCACTTCTCGCTTTGCCTCTCTTAGCTTGGAATTGATTCTTGTCTTAGTCTAGAGGGCATCTGTTGTTTTGAGCTTATCTTGGGTCTCTTTGTGCATCTAGGTTTCTTAGGCACCTCACAAATAGTGTTTTTCAACACCACCCCAAACTGTTGTTTTCAACACTACCCTAGCATCGAGTGTTTCTCAAAACTTATCAAATTTCCTACCCTACAGTCTAGTATGATATGATATTTCTCATTTGCAGATGCGATACTCAAAGTTTGACTCTATGACCTACACACGCACACTTGCTGAGATTTGTTGACTTTATTTTTCTTTGTGTGTTGTCTATGATGATTTCTTTGATGAGTGTTTTCTCCCTAAGAAGTTTTCAATGATGCATAGCTAGAAAACTGAGGGTATGAGAACATGTTTTCTTTCTTTTTCTGCTTGTGGGTATATTTTGTTGGTCCTAATTGTCATGAGCATTTATGCTGGTCTTACTTGACACTATGGATTGACAAGGTATTATCCTTGACTATTATGTGAGTGCATGCTTATAGTCATCTTGACTTTCATGTGTCTTGATACAAGCATAATCTCGCCATATCAAAATTTAGGTGATCTCACTGCACTAGTCATCTTGACCTACTTGTCTCTGATGCCTAGGTGGGATTCCCACATTTTTATCTGATATAGATCATATTCAGATCCACATAGTTATGCTAGTGTGTATTGTATGATCTTGAGATGCTACCAATAACACTCAATGATTAATATTAGATGTCTATTGGCATTGTGACCTTTCAAGTAAACCACTTTTCATGTAGCTTGCATTGTTAGGTTCATGTTAGTTAGTTTTGCATCTTGCATATGGAGAGAGCTCTTCTTTTCATCTTATGTGGACTTTTTAATCTATTGTGCTCACCTTTTTCTTCTTCTCAATCATGTCTTTCACTTCTTGTCTTTCATATCCCATCATTTTATGTTCATTTCAGGATCAAAACTGAAATCTGAGTTTACCTTGATCATCCCAATGATTTTTTTCCTTCTTCCGTGCAGTTCACTAACCTTTTGAGGCTTGATCCTTTGATCTTCACTGGGGCATTCTTCACCTCTTCATCCCCATCGCTTTCAAACTTCTAGTCTTTCATTCACTTTCAAATCCCATGTTCAAATTCTTCCCCTCCATGGTGTTTTCGAGTTGAGGGACCGCTTGGTTCATGCCCTGTGTCCCATGTGTGGGGCATATCTTCACTGGTTGATGGTTATTTTGTTCTCTCTCTTTGATTATGATTTCTAGTGATTTGATCATGTCTCTCTTACTTCTGCTATCCCTCTACCTAAATTTTGCTTTCGATCCTGAGGGGGCAGACACATCATATCTTATTGGCTATCTCTTTCCTAAGTGTTCAATACTGTCACTACTAGACTGATCATGTAGGATTTTCTATCTCTCTACACTTCATTCTTTGGAGTCAGATCGCTATTGCTTGCCTTCTTGGCTATCTCTTGCTTTCTTGGCTGATCTGAGTTGCTTTGTTATCCCAAATCGATCTCACATTTCAACTTCATTCTTTGACTGCATGTGTTCCCAAATCAATCACACATTAGTCAAAGAGGGGAAAATGTATACACCTAAAAATTGGCACCTAGACTATTAGCCCCTTTTGCTAAATCATTAATTGCTTGTTCTTGATCAAATCCTAGTTCTATCATTTATTCGATTATTTTCTATGGGCTAACCATTTTATCCTAAGTTTTTATTTATTTAAAAGGAATATTTCCTCCCCTTTTAATAAATAAAAAGCCCCCACTTTTCCTCTTATCCTAAGTTGCACAAATAAAGCATTATTCTTATTTATAAAAAGAGAAAAAGTACTTTTTGTCTCATATGGACACAAAAGTCAACTCCTATTTTCTCATTGGAGGATACTTGTGCACATGGATTTCTCCTCTTTCAAGCTCCACCATTGATTAAATCTTTTGCCTCTTAATCTCCATGGTCCATTCCTTCTCATTTCCTTTAAAAGGAGAGCTCTCTTCTTCATTCTAGATCCTCAACTTTTTATGCTAATGTTATGTTGTAGGTTTTCTAGGTCACTTTGGAGCTTTTGGAGATTTGGAGCATTCTTGGCTTTTGCATCTACATGTTATCATAATTTCATTTCTTGCATAGTAGCTTCATTTTCATGGCATTCTTAGCTTAGATTTCCTTTATGCTTTAGATTAATTCATCTAGCTTAACTAGGAGGCTTTGTAATACTTGTTCTTTCATTTTCATATCTTAGCTTGCATTTCCATTTCTAGCATAGCATTGCATTGCATTCATTTGATTCTTGGGGATATTGGCATTCTTGCCCTTGTCTTCATTGAATCTCCCATTGCATGGTTTACTAGCAAGGTTATTGGCTTAATAGCTCTAGCTGAGAGCATTCTTAAAAACCCTTGCACTCCATGCCTAGGGAGCTATGGATCAATTTTTGAGACCTCATTCTTGAGTGTTCTTGAATATAATGATTCATAGATGTGTGACATAATTATAGCATACAGAAGGTACTTGAAGAAAATGATCAAGATCTATAAGAAGGAGGTACCTAAGCTAAATAAGGAAAAATTTCCTACATGGCAAACTTTGATGAAGTTGCATCTAGCTAGTGTTGGTGATTCTGCTAAGTATTACATTGAGCATGACTATGTCACACCTATTGCACCTCTGACTGCCAAGAAAATAAAAGATAAACAAGAGAACAACCAAGCAATGTTGGAGATTGCATCTACCCTAAGTTATCTAGAATTTAAAGACATCAAAGACTATAGTATTGCAAAGAAAATATGGGACACCCTTGCAAGAATTTATGGCCATGATGTGAATGTGTTGAGGGAAAAATTTGAGAGCCTAAGAGGTGAATTTGATGAAATGAGAATGCAAGAAGGTGAGAATATTGCACAATATTGTAGTAGAATAAAAGAAGTTGTAAATTCTATTAGAGGAGAAAATGGAACTATTGAGGATGAAACTGTAATAGGAAAAGTATTGAGAACTCTGCATCCTATCTATGCAATCAAAATTTCTACAATCCTGGAATCTAGATGTAACTTTCCTAATGCCCTTACTTTAGAAAGTTTGGTTGGTAAGCTTACTACTTTTGAACTTTCTAACTATGATAACTTCACTGTTGGTAGTATTGAATCTTCTTTTAAGTCACAAACGGTTTTGAATAAGTCAAAGAAGGAAAAAGAAAGATGCATCAGTGAAAGTGAAAGTGAAAGTGATAGTGATAGTGGCACATCTCATGAAGAACTTGAGGATCTAGAAGCTCTTATGGCTAGAAGATTGAAAAGAGGAAAATGAAGGTACAAAGGTAAACTCCCTATTATATGTTTTTCATGTAATAAAGTTGGTCATATAGCTGCTAGATGTCCTAATAGGGATAATAAGGATGAAGAAAGAGACATCAAGCATAAAGACAAAAGAGAAGATAGAGGTTACCAAAGATACAAAGACTACAAAGGGAAAGGTAAGAAATCCTGCTACATTGTTGAAGAAGAGACTGACACTAATAGTGATGATCTTGAAATTGAAGTTGTCTATGTTGCAATGAAAGATGAATCTGATGAGGATGAGAAAACTGCATTGATATCTTATGTGAACAAAAATAATAAATGGATTATTGACAGTGGTTGTTCACATCATATGACTAGAGATAAGAGTAAGTTTGATACCTTAAACCATTATAAAGGTAGGAGTGTGAAATTTGGAAATGATGCACCATGTCCTGTTAGAGGAAAAGGATTGATTAAGCTGATTGATAAGATCTCTTGTGAAAATGCTTATTGGGTTGAAGGTCTTAATTATAATCTGTTGAGTGTTGCACAACTTAATAGCACTGGCTACCAAGTGGAATTTCATCATAGGAAGGCCAAAATATTTGATGCCATAGGTGAATTGATTAGAAGTCGAGAACAGATAAGAGGTAATTTGTTCTATCTAGACCTATCTGAAGAAACATGTATGATTGCACAACTTGATGATATTTGGTTATGGCATAAGCGGCTATGTCATGTTAACTTTGATAATCTGGTAGAAATTAGTAAGAAAAAGAAAGTGAGAGGTCTACCTAGATTGAAGAAACCTAAGAATGTAATGTGTAAAGAATGTTAGTTGGGTAAGATGACTAAGTCTAGTTTCAAGAGCAAAACCTTTACTTCTGAGAATATCTTAGATTTGGTTCATACTGACCTTTATGGATCGATGGGTGTACAAAGCTATTGTGGTGCTAGATATTTTATCCTGTTTGTTGATGATTATACTAGAATGATGTATGTAATGTTCTTAAAGGAAAAATCTAATGCTTTCCAATTCTTTAAGTGGTATGTGGCTAAGGTTGAAAAAGAGACAAGTAAAAACCTGAAGTGTGTGAGATCTGACCGAGGTGGAGAATTTACATCAAATGAGTTTAATCTATTTTTCAATGATAGAGGGATCAAAAGATAGATGTCTGCACCTAGAAATCCTCCACAGAATGGTATAGTAGAGAGAAGGAACCAATCTATCTTGGACTTTGCATAGACATTAATGATTTAAAATAATGTTGCACAAAAGTATTGGAAAGAAGCTGTAAGTATAGTTGTTTATACTCTTAACTGAGTATAGATCAAAAAAGTTACAAATCTAACACCTTATGAATTATGGCATGGTTATGCACCGAATGTAAACTACTTTAGAATTTTTGGAAGTAAGTGCTACATATTGAAGGATAGTAGGAATGGAAAATTTGATGCTAAAAGCAATGAGGGTATCTTCCTAGGCTATTCCACAAAAGTGAAGCTTATAAGTGCTTGAATACTGATACTAACAAAATTGTGGAAAGTGTGAATGTCAAAGTTGTTAAGTATGTAGAGAAAAATGAAGCTGATAGTAATAGAGTACCAGACTATTATAGATCTTTTGTGTATATAGAAGAAGAGGCAAGTGACAGACCTGCACCTGATGCTGAGTCTCAGGTAAGTAATGTCGAGTATCAGGATAACAATGCTAAGAGAGAAGAAGAACATGTCGAGTATCAAGAAGAGGTTGTCGAGCATTCAGAAGCTGAATTTGACAATTTTGTTGGTAAACCTGATGAGCCAAATGAAAGAAGATCAGAACTTGTTCTAGCACAATATGTAAGGAGACATCACAAGCCTGAATAGATTATTGGAGATAAAGATACTAGAATTTAAACTAGAAGCAAGGCAAGAGATCCAACATGTTTACTATGTGAATATGAGCCTAAGAAAACAAAGGAAGCATTAGAAAATGAAGACTGGATAGAAGCAATGAATGAAGAGATTGACCAGATAGAGAAGAATGATACCTAGACTCTAGTGGTGAGACTAGAAGATAAGAATGTCATTGGGACAAAGTGGGTATTTCATAATAAGTTGAATGAACATGGTCAAATCACAAGAAACAAGGCTAGGCTAGTATGCAAAGGCTATGCACAAGAAGAAGGAATAGATTATGGGGAAACATTTTCCCCTGTAGCAAGATTGGAAGGAGTTAGAACTCTGTTTGCATATGCTACCTATAAAGGTTTCAAGGTATACCAAATGGATGTCAAATCTGCATTTTTAAATGGTATATTGGAAGAAGTATATATTGAACAACCAGAAGGATTTTTTGATCCAAATAGAAGACACATGGTTTGAAAACTGAATAAAGCACTGTATGGACTAAAGCAAGCTCCCAAAGCATGGTATAAGAGATTGCACAACTATCTAATACAGATTGGATTCTCAAGGACAAATGACACAAGCAATTTATACATAAAATATAAAGAAGGTAAAGGAATCATGTTAGCCAAGATCTTTGTAGATGATATTACATTTGGTGGACAAGATGCCTTGTGTAAGAAATTCTTAAATGAAATGCAAACTGAATTTGAGATGAGTATGTTTGGGGAGATCAAATTTTTTGTTGGTTTGCAAGTATATCAGATGGAGAAAGCAATCTTCATCACCTAGTCTAAATATGTTCATGAGATACTAAAAACCTTTGGTATAGAAGATTTAAGGCCAATAAGTACTCCCATGGCTACTGGATAGAAGTTGTCTAAGAATGATGATGTTGTAGAAGTTAACCAAACTTTGTATAGATCTATGATCAGAAAGCTACAGTATGTTGTACATAGCAGACCAAATATTGCATTAGCTGTTGGGATTGTGGCAAGATTTTCTGCCAATCCTAAGGAAACTTACATGATGGTGGTTAAAAGAATCATGAGATATTTGAAGGGAACTACTGACTATGGATTGTACTACAAGAAGCATGACAAGTTTGAACTAAGAGTGTATACAGATGTTGGTTGGGAAGGAAATGTAGATGACAGAAAGAGTACCAGTGGTGGAGCTTTCTTTCTTGGATAGAGATTAGTCTCCTGGACAAGCAAGAAACAAGATTCCATTTCCCAATCTACTGTTGAAGTTGAGTATGTGGCTGTAGCTATCAACTATTCAAATTTGATATGGATAAAGCAATTGTTGGTAGGCATGAAATAAGAAATCACTGAACTAGTTGTCATCTTCTATGACAATGCAAGTGCTATCAACATCTCTAAAAACCCAGTGATGTACACAAAGACCAAACACATTGCCATCAAGTATCATTACTTGAGAGAAATGGTACAAGATAAAGAGGTCCACATGGAATATGTGAGTACCAAGGAACAATTAGCAGATATATTCACTAAAGCTTTACCTAAAGAAGCTCATGAATACCTGAGAAGTCAATTAGGGGTCCTTCCCCTAACAGAGGCTACCTAGTCAAGCTACGAGCACTGCATCAAGTGTGCTGCAAAGAACATCTAACAAATTGATGCAAAAATAGGTCACACTTTAGGAGCAGCCTAGAGTTGTGAAGAGCATAGAAAAGTCAAAATCATTCATAAGCAAGATGATAGAGGGAGAAATATTCTACTGAACTGAAAGGATGATATCTACATCTACAAGATGTTTGTTTTTGTTGCTACTTTGGCATTTTTGTCAAAGAGGGAGATGATGACAGATGAATACACAGAGTGAGAAGATCAAGACAATGGGAGAAATTTAGTGGATGGCTAAGCATGGCTAATTGATTTTGTATCAAAATGAAGCTAAGGATATTATAAATTTCTCTAATGGATAGATAAGTTTTTGGCTTGGTTGGTAATTCATGTGATATTCATATGGTGTTTCCATTAATGCCAAAGAGGGAGATTGTTGGAAACTGCAATTAAAGCAATTTTTGTATTGTCATTGATGTCAAACCTTAACTAGTAAGACTATTGTTATTTAAGAAAGCATGATATTTATTTGAAAGTTACTAAGGGGATAGGCAAGGTTGGTAACAACAACAACTAAGGAAAGGTTGAGTTATCTTGATATGTCAATGAGTACTTGATTATGTGGCACATTGATGAGACAATGTATTGTTTATCTAAGTAAGAATGAAGACTAAACTAGTAGGCTTAACCAAGCAAAAGTGAAGAAATCTAGTTCAAGCCGATTGTTGTTTGTGTTGACCGAGCTAGTATGTACCAAGTAAAATTAGTGTTGACTGAACACCAGTTAATTGTCAATGAAGATAGTGTTAGCCAAGGAAATAGTTTATGTGGTGATAGAGCTTTCCAGAGAAGACTGAGAAGTTGGACACAATATTGACCAAGTGTCAGTATTTTGCATTTGATGAAGAATTCAAATTTCTAGCCGACATCGTTGAATTCTTGGATTATGTAAAATGTGTTGAATTTATTTATTGATTGTATGAAAGCATTTAATGCACTGTAAAATGTTTTATTGTAAATATTTAAGAGATTTGAGATATTTCAAAAGGATAGGTGAAGAACATAATATAGGATGGATTTAATGAATCTGACCTAACCCTAAGATCTAAGAAGGAGATTAAGAAAAAAAAGATGTATTGACCTAATAGAGGTAGTATTAAGGAAACCTAAGCGAGAGGTTGAATAGAGAGAAGTGGATGTTGGAAGTGTTGTTGATGTTATTGACTATCTAAGAAGAAAAGGCTGAAGGAGAAGTGTTGTGATCACTTGAAGGGTTCCAAGTAGATCAGTGATGGACATGGAAAATATTTATAATCAGTAAACTAGCATATGTGTATGGAATTGGATCTGATATTTGTAAAGTGAGTTGTATGTTTCTCAGATCAATATTACTGCTACTTTCTAACCATTGTAATAGTCAAAATCCTTTTAACGGAGGTTGACCTAATAGTCATAGGTATAAATCCTTTGAACAAGGTTGCATTCTAATGGAGTGTATGTAAGTCATATAATAATGTGCACTTTTAACAGAGTGGTTTAAATCCTTTAACCAGGTCACACCTGATAGTGTGTTTGTAACCTTTGACAGGGTTGGTTTTTCACCGACCTCACTTCAGAAGAGTGAACATAATAGTAACATGTTACAAAGTGGTTTTTCCCAAATTTGGTTTCCACTATAAATCCTGGTGTTTATACTTGTGTGAATATTTTGGTTTGAACATTTCTATGTTTTACAAGTTAGATGCTATTGGATAAGTGGACTACACTATTATATGTTTATGTTATCCATTTAGTAATGACCAAGTAGGTGTTGGTTATTAGATTTGATTTGTTGAAGAGTTTAAAGATTGTTTTTATACATCTGGACCTAAGAACAACTGATTCACCCCCCCTCTCTGTTGTTCTAAATCATATTAATAGTAAGCACCTTAACGCTACTCATGAACAAGATATCAAAATAATTTTTTAGTAAGTTTGTTATTTTTTACTTGGATGATATTCTAATCTTTAGTAAAATATTAGAAGAGCATAAAATACATATTCATAGGCTCTCTTAGAAGTTAAGAGAGGAAAATTTGTTAATTAATCTAAAGTTCATTTTTATAAAGAAGTTAGTCTACCATGGATTTTTTGTCTCGACAGATAGCCTGAAAATGGACCTAGATAAACTGAAGGCTATCCTTGAATGACCTAATCTAAGAAGTACTACTATGTTAAAGAAATAAAATGGAACATATGATTTCTGACTAAAGATGATGAGCTCAATAAATATGGATGATTCCAAGGTTAAAGATAAAGATTGTTATGAAGATCTACAACTGAAAAAAAATTGTGGGAAAATAGATGATGGAGAATGAAATGTGTTAAAGGCACAAGTTCTGAGGAAGGTCAAAGGAGAAAAATAAATG
The DNA here is from genome assembly GCA_027943335.1 of Chamaecyparis obtusa. NCBI lineage: Eukaryota > Viridiplantae > Streptophyta > Pinopsida > Cupressales > Cupressaceae > Chamaecyparis > Chamaecyparis obtusa. The sequence continues at coordinate 186,349 of BSBK01000077.1, forward strand.
ATGGAGATTAAGAGGAAAAATATATGAATGAGAAGAAAATGGTTTATCTTGTCTATTTAAGGAGACAATAGATTCATAATGAGTTAATGCACGTGAGGACAAGATTGCATTCATGTGAAGCTGGCTAGATAGGTTAAAGTAAGAACTAAGCAATTTTGTAGACTACACTGAGCGTCAGAGAAATCAATTAACTGAGTACAACAAAGTTGGAGAATACAATAAATTGAAGTGATTGTGATGGAAAGAGGTATTATGAGCTTAGCATAGATCTGAAAATCTACAACAAAAGTTGTATTTGAGTTAGATCATTTAATGTTGCATTCTAACCATTTCTACAAATAAATCTCTTAACCAAGTGGGGCTTAAGAGTCTTTATTTATTTCATTATGGTATTCAATGAATGTTTATTTTTTTCTTTTTGACCCCGAGTGAGTGTTTGGTCACAGAGAACTGTTAGTGATAAATCTTCTAACAAGGTCACACCTTAGAGTATATTTTGCAACCTTTAATAGGGTTGGATCTTAATTGAGCTCCCTTCAGAAGAGTGAAATAATTTCAGGTATCGATCCCAGGTGGTTTTCTCCCTAAGAGGGTTTCCACATTAAAAATCAAGTGTTATATGTGTATGGATGTGATGATTTTTTATTTTACTTTACAAATTACTATTACTAGTTTGATTGGTATATGAACTAGTTAATTTATTGGTATTTAGTTAATGACCAAAAAGGCACAAACAAAGTTTTATTGAATTTTTTAGGTTATTTGAAGGATTTTTTTTATACATCTTTGAGTATTTGGGACTTTACGATAAGTAAACTTAACTAATTCAACCCCCCTCTTAGTTATGTAACAATTGGTATAAGAGAAAGAGTACTTCAAGGAATCAGTTTGAATGACTTAAGTTAAAGATCACAAGATTTATAAGAGTGATACAAGGGAGGATGGGAAGAGGGGCCAAAGGAAAACCCTAACCAAATCCACCTTCCAGAGATCACACGCGGAACAAAAAACACAAGTGAGAGAGAGAATGCAAAAAATTTCATATATTATCTTCGATTTGATTCATACATGTTGGGTTGTAAGGCCTTTCTGGTTTAGGCTAGATATTACAATCAAGTATAGAAGTTATTCTATCTTCTATCTTCTAAAATAGACTCCCTAAACTCTAACCAAACAACTACATTTATACAAGACACTACCAAACCAAGTCAGCCTTCAGATCCACCATCAACAAAAGGAATGACCAGATCTAGGTGCACATGCTTCCCAATGATAGATACCATCATTAAATATGTGACCAAATATAAATGAAAAAGTAGGCCTCAAAAATAATCCAAAATAAACAACTCGATAAGAAAGAAAACCGAGCACTAGACAAGCATCATCGAGCGCTAAGGAATTTCACTAAGTGCCTAAGAGATAACCAACCAACACTGGTAAACAAAGGAAATTGAGAAACATCGAACCGAATCAGTCAAAGTAGGAACCGAGAAACACTAAAAACTTCAAACATGTTTTTGGTGACACATGATTGCCAAGAACCCAAGATACTCCTGCATCAGACACCTAGGGTTATTTGAAAATGATTCTCCCAATCATGAAATAGGTGTGATCTGAGCTACATCCAACTTATATTGTGAAATCCATGAACTGTCTTCATTCAGTTTATTCTTCCACTTTACCAGATATTCCATATAGTATTTCCCTCTTGTACTTTTGCCAATTCTTTGTTCCAAAATATGCTCAACTTCTTCCATCTATTTCTTAGGATAATCCATTAGTACTATCATGTCTTCATTAGGCTCATGATACTTATACAAATCAACAATGTTGAATATAGATGTTATATCCATGTCATCAGAAAACTCAATCTCATATGCATTTCCACTATCAAATTTCTTCAAAATTTTGCAAGGGCCAAACTTCTTCATTTTTAGCTTCCCATATGTTCGAACATGAAATATGCCTCTCTTCAAATGAACTATTATTTCATCATCAACTAAAAAAGTCTTATGTCTTCTTGATCTATCAACTCTGTCTTTGTATTTCTAATTACTTTTATCTAGTTTTTCTTTCACATCTTCATGCAATGTCTTCATGTACTCAGCAAATTTTACTCCTTCAGTACTTCTCTTTCTTTCATCAACAATATCCCTCAAATTAGATATACCTCTCAATTGTATATCATTTATAATCTCAAAAGGTGTTTCTCTAGTACTCCTATTCACTGAATTATTGTATGCAAACTCTTCTTGTACCAACACAGAATCCCAATTACTCGGTGTGTCTCTAGCTAAACATCTCAAAAGATTTCCCAAACTTGTATTCTCAACTTCTATCTATCCATCGGTTTGTGGGTGAAATGTAGAACTATATTTCAACTCAGTGCCAAACTTTCTCCAAAGGGTCTTCCAAAAGTATCCAACAAATTTACTGTCTCGATCAGAAATAATACTCCTCGGTAATTCACGCAATCTACCAATTTCCTTAAAGAAAATATTTTCTATATGTACTACATCTAATGTCTTTCTACAAGGTACACAATGTGCCATTTTTGAAAATCTATCCACAACAAAAAATATAGAATCATTACCTCTTACTGTCTTTAGTAAGCCAAGAACAAAATCCATACTGATGTCAATCCAAGGTTTCTTAGGAACAAAAATCAGTGTATACAATCCAATATTCTAAATTACTCTTTTTACAACTTGACAAAGTCCACAAATTTTCAAACATTTCTGAATATCTTTATACAACTATGGCCAAAAGTATTTCTCCTTAAGAAAATTCATTCTTTTATCAACACCAAAATGTCCAGCCAAACCACTACTACATTTCTCCTTTATCAAATTAGTTCTCATTGCTCCTCTCGGTATACACAACTAAATAACTTTAAACAACATACCTTCTTGAATAAAATATTCTTCCCATTTAGTACTTGATTGATCTTGAATAGGTGCTCTGCACTTTCTCCACGGCTAAAAAAAATCAGGATCAAATTCATAAAAATATCTCAGTCATCAAAGCCAAGAACTTCAATTTTCATCTCGATCATCAGAGATCTCCTTCTACTCAATGCATCAACAAATCTATTAGTGACTCCACTCTTATGCTTTATCACAAATGTATAACTCTTTTAATACTCAACCCATTTCATATGTCTCTTATTAAACTTATTCTAACTACCCAAATACTATAAAGCCTTATGATCAGTATACAACACCAATTCACTCAGTATCAAATAATGTCTTCATTTCTTCAATGCTTGAACAATAGCATAGAATTATTGATCATACACAAAATATTTTCTTTTTGCATCATTCAACTTTTCACTAAAGAAAGCAATAGGTTTACCTTCTTGACTCAACACAACTCCAATTGCACTTCCACTTGCATCACATTCCACTTGAAATACCTTATTGAAACTAGACAATGCCAAAACATGCAATTCAACATCCTTCTGCTTCAAAATCTCAAAAAATTTATCAGCTCTTTGTGTCCATTTGGATTCTCTTTTATCTCCTCTCACAGTCTCAGTCATAGCATTACAAATTGAATTGAAATTCCTAATGAACTTTTGGTAAAAAAATTTCCAAACCATGAAATGATCTTACCTCACTAAAACTCTCAGGCGTAGGCCAATTCAAAATAGCTTCAACCTTTTCAGGATCCATTTTCAAACCATTAGCTGAAATTACAAATCCCAAATACACAATCTCCTCTTTCATGAATGAACACTTTTTCAAATTTATCAGCAATTTTTCTTCTTTTAACCTTTGAAATACTTGTTTAACATATAACAAATATTCTTCTCTTGTCTTACTGAATATCAAAATATAATCAAGATATTAAATCACAAACTTACCTAAGAATTTCTTCAAAACTTCATTCATCAACCTCATAAAAGTACTCGGTGCATTAGTTAAACCAAAAGGCATAACCAACCACTCATAAAAAATATCATTTTTCTTAAAAGCAATCTTCCATTCATCACCTTCTTTGATTCTGATCAGATGATACCCACTTTTCAAATAAATTTTGGTAAAATACTTTGCCGCAGTCAAACTATCCATTATGTCATCCATTCTCGGTATAGAAAACCTATATTTCACTATTATCTTTTTAATTTCTCTAGAATCAATGCACATTCACCATTATCCATTCTTCTTAGGTGCCAATACAATAGGTACTACACAAGGACTCAAACTTTCTCTAATCAAACCTTTTTGTAACAATTCTTGAATCTGTCAGTTCAATTCCTAATTCTAGGTAGGTGTCAACCAATGTGGTTCCTTATTTGATAAAATAGCTCCAAGGATTAGATCCATGCAATGATCAATGCTTCTCTTCGATGGAAAACCATCAGGTACAATATCAAAAGTGATTTTAATGTACTCAGTGAGTAACTTTTCAATCTCCTCAGGGACACTATCCTCTATTTTTGTTACTCAATTTGTTAGGAATCACATAAAAACATACATCATTCTTCTTCAAATCCTTAACAAACTTTCTTCCTTCCATCAAAAAAAATTTCACAGATGTACAAAAATTACTAATAGGCTCTTCAATCAAAGGTAAAAATATTTGTCTTCTTCCATCAGCCCAAATAGTATATTTATGCAATCTCCCATCATATATAGCATGTTTATCATATTTCCAAGGTCTACCCAACAAAATATGACAACAATCCATATGCATGATATCACATAACACCTTATCATAGTATTTCCATATTTTCAAATTCACATAGCATTGTTCACTTACCAAGAGTGTATGATCATCTTTGATCCATGAAATCTAATAGGGCTTCAGATGTTCCAACCTTTTCAACTGTGACTTTGTGACCATTTTCTCAGATGCCAAATTTTTTGAGCTACCATTTTCAATGATTTCCTTCCAAACTTCATCAAAAACTATAGATCTTCTCTTGAACAAACTTTTCCTTACCAGATCTTCCTTATTACTTTCACTCCAAAGTGATCTCCTTGTCATCAAGTTACTTTCCATCTCAAGTTCATTCGGTGACTCTTCTTGCACCAAAGCATTTCTATTGTTACTGACCTTCTTACTTGCATCTGTACACTCAAATGATCTATGTCCTTCTTCTCCACAATTGTAACAAGTTCCTTGAAAACCACCTCTATTATAATCACCTCGATAGTTACTGCCCTTGCCTCTAGATGAAATTTCACCTTTCCACTCGGTCTTGCCTTTATCTAGAGTTGTCTTTTCATGTTCAGATCTACTATTTTCACCATGAGATCTACCTCTTCCTCTAGGGAATCCACCACCTCTACCTCTTTGTCTTTGCTCATGTCTCTTGTTCAATTTCTCTTTAGCCTTCAATGCAAATTAATAAGCCTCTTCAATGTTCTCCAATTTGACCAAACTGATTTGTTCTTGGATGGAAACTCTCAAACCATTTAGGTACCTAGCAATTCTTTCCACATCATCTTCATCATGTCCAAATCTGATATCTAATTTATAGAATTCCTCAGTATATTCTTTTACTGAGCTATCTTTCTTCCTCAAAATTTGCATTTGCCTAACTAAGTTAATCTGATAATCATAAGGTAAGAACTTTCCTTTCAATTTATTCACAATCTTATTCCATACCTTAATTTTGTCTTTTCCTTTCCTCTTTCTATCCAACTGTAGATGTTCCCACCACAAGGATGCATGAATTTTCAACTTTGTGCTTGCAATTTTCACCTTCTTTTCCTCAGGTATATTCTCATACTCAAAATACATTTCCATCTTAGCGATCTAGTCCATCAATTCATCAGAATCCAATTTTCCACTATACTCAGGAGGATTAAAGCGTGGTGTAGACTTCAGATTTTTCAAAGCCTTCAACAATATTTACTCACCTTGATCCATCACCGGTGCAGGTTCTACATCAACTTGTTCTTCCTCAATTTCATCAGCACTAACATCTTCAAGATGTCTTCCTCTTCTCTGAGATATTTCAATAGCTTCCAATCTAGTAGCAAGTTGTCTCAACATGTCTCTCAATCCTATATCCACATGTTGCCTCCCACAAACCATCTTGAAACCCTCTGCAATTGTAGGCAAGATTGTAATCTACTACCCCACAATAATTCAACTAGGGTTTGATAAGAAGGAACCCTCAAACCAAGATTCAAAAACCTAGATCGTGATCTCACCTCACTCTGATACCAACTGACACAAGGGAGGATGTTGTTGGTTCTTCAAAAGATTTTAAACTCCATGAGACACCAATATACCTAAGACTAATTTTGGAAATGGTCAGTTCCAAATGTGGAAAATTTGTAGGTAATTGGACCAACTATAGGGACAAGACTGCCCTCTGCACTTTTGGCTCTGCAGAACCAAGGTGGGTGCACCTAATCTAGTATAATAGAACACTTCTTTAAAACACTAGGACTAGATTAAACAAAGCAGATAATAGCAAGAAAGTACTAAATGATAACCAGTCATTCATTGACTCTCCATTGCTATGAAATAACTGAGGCCTAAATACATAAAAATGAAAGGACTGAAAGGATTTTAACTTGATTTCTTGCAAAATGTAAACAACCATGCCAAACTAGCATCACTACAGGAGATACTAATTTATGATCAGTGCCTTATCCATTGGGCAATATATCTGAGATAGATATAAAATACAAGAACATAGATTCCAAGCCATAAACACAATAAACTAGGTTCATATACTACTTACAAACATCCTTTTAGTTGAACCAAATGAATCTATGTTTATTTCAGAGACTTTTAACTTGATCCTAAATCAAGGCTTAGAAATACAACACATGCACAGATAAACTCTGAGAAATGAATCAAGAAACCTATTAGCTCTTTTTCATGTAGAATCACCAATATAGTTTTCAAACTTGACTCTTGGGTTCTCAACTCTGGATTCTCACAGGGAAAAGGCTAATTGATAAGGACCACATCCTTCTTCTACTTCGGGCTCCACAGACCTAGGCGGGTGTACCTATATTCAGACTTAATGCTCCATGATGATATATTAATGGAAGCAAACATTTATTTACAGAAAAATGGCAAGTGTGACAAGGATAAACTCCTTCTTTTCAAGCTTTGAACTCGGGAAAGTTAACCCCTTTTAGATCTACTTCTTGAAAGGATCACAACAATAGTTTATATCCTTGATATAAACATTATCTTCTCAATCACTCAAAATATAGATGAAAGTAAATTATTATTTGAAACTTGTTGAGGGTAAGATGTCTGCAAATCAAGGTTAGACCAGTGCCTTATCTTCGGGTATAGAGTCAAACAGTGAAATGTACACTTACAAAAATCTTCTAAATGAAACCCAAACAAATCCCAGATGAAGTGCCTTACAATTCATCTCCTCTTAAACATGTTTGATCATCAAATTCTTGCTAAATTCCTAACCTCTCAGAAATTAACCTAAAGACATTACCCTTTCCTTGAAAGGAGCTAGAGATTAAAACCACAGATACCTTGTAAATGGTATATCAAAACTACCTTATAGATTCAATACACAAAAGCCATATAATTCAAACAAGAAGACAATTGAAATCATGCAAGGGAATTCTTTTATATTCCAATAAAATCTCACTGCATTAATACACTTCAAAATCTGATAAAATATTCTAAGAATTCAACAATGGCATTAAGCCTCTATAGTATATCCTTCAACCTCCTTTGAATGAACAAAAGACTTACTATTTATAACATAGCCATCTTGGAATCCTTGAAAGGATGCAACAAGCTTAGGATGGCTAGAAAAGATCCTATACTAGAGACAAGATTACAAACTGACAAACAAATTGTAACAACACATTACAAAGATCTTTTTTCAAACAAATCCATAGGTGGCATCTTTGTCCAAAGATATTTCAGAGCAGTTGCTGAATTCACTGCATGAATGATGACCACCATCCAGCTAATTTACATCATCCTTTGTTTGAAGCTTGCTCTCCCTCACTTACTGGATCAGATGCCATCTGCAACTATATTCCTCCTCTTCCTCGATAAGTTGGACAACTGGCCTCTTTTTCTTCTTTACTGTTAGCTTCTCCCAAGCTGCTACATCATCATCTTTCGGCCAGTTGTAAGTCTGCAATTCTTGTAACAAGCTGACTTGCTTGTCCCACATGGAATCAGTTACATTCTTGGCTTCTGCCACAAATCATATGCAATCATTTTCAATTTTAAATAAACTATCAATGATGTTATTACACCTTTCAAAATCCAGAGTATTGTCATTATTAAGGAAAACATCTTGTGTAATCACCAACTGATCCATTGATAGCTTCCATTCTTCCAACTTGATCAGGTTTCCATTGTCATCACATACCGCAGGTAAATACTTGCTATAATGTTTATCAAACATTGACAACTTAACCCTCACCTGGTTAGACTTACCTTTAAAAAACTTTGAAATAGCATTGATTAAGCCAATCTTCTCAAAAATTTCTGTAACTACTCCAGGGATCTCAGGCTTATGCTCTTGTAAGCTATCAAGTTTATCAAACAACAAATTTCTTCTAGACCAAACACTATGAAGTGGCTCCAAAGAAGCCAATGACTCATTTATCTTTCTATTTGTCTGGTGTAATTGGCTGACTGACTGATAAACTGTATCCATTTTCTCTATTATTTTATCTCACCTGTATTGTGTAATCTTTGACATGGTGTCCAAAGATGCCTCTATCCTTACCTTATCTGAATCTTCATTAGGTCCCTCACTTACTTCTTCATCAATTTAAATTGGGACCTCAATCTGCTCAGGGGGAACAACAACCACCTTCGAAGCTTCCTCTAGCTTAACTCTGATCTCTGCCAATTCATCTTCCAGCTACTTGATCTTCATCATCTTTAAATCTCTATCCTTGGCTACTAGGTTTTCACTTTCAAACAAGTTTGAGTACCTTTCAGATAATTCAACTATTTTTGCCTCATTCAGGTTAGCCAAATGAGTCAATGCCTTAGAAACTTCAAGGTCTGTTGTATTCTGCATAGTCCAAATAATCTGATTCCCTTCCATTTTATCTTCAATACTCAATAGGGATGGCTTTTGAGTCCTAGGGGCCATGGACCACATTGCAACAACTTGAGATTTAGGGTCATAGCCACTTCCTCTTATCATATCACCAATGTGAACCTCATATGACAGGCTGCCTGGTGGTTGCTTTCTTATTTGATCTATGATGAAAGCAGAGGTCAGATCCCATCCTGGAGTCAATAGCATTCCACTTGACTTGACCAATTGTCTAGCCTCATCTACAATTATAGGATCAAGGCTAGGATCATAGGAATTTAACACTCTCAAAGTCTCTTCACTTGGCTCCATACCTTCAGGCAGAAGTTTCCTCACTTCTTGTTGCTTATTCCAAACAAGAAAACTCTTGAATTCATTAGTTTTAATAAACTGGTCATGACTCAAAAATTCCTCCTAGTAGACCTCTCTGATATCCCTTTCTTACCACAAGGACTGTTCCTTATCTGCTTCATCAAAGGCCACCTTCTTTCCTTCTCTTATTTCTTTCTCAATTGGTGATGGTAAAACTTGTCACCTGGCACTAGAGCAGCTACTCTATCAATTGTTCTCCTCTATTTTTCCTACCTTGAAGGCTCTTCCACCTCAAGCCTCTGTCTCTTCAAGGGTGGCTCTGGAATATCCCCTATTTCTGGTTGGTCTTCAAAAGGCCTAATACTTTGTACATCTTCCATTTGTGGTGGGTTGTCCCCTTCCTGTGATTCATCAGAAAACTCCTCTTGATCAGAAGATAAATGCTCTTTTGTTTTCTTTGGTTGACTCTAGTCAATCAACTTCTCCAACTAATTTGATAGAGTGTCATGCATCTCTATCATACTGTCAATTCTTTTCAAATATGGAAGGTTAGGGAAGAAACCCTCAAAAGGAAGCTGGGCTGCCTTTACTTGTTTTGACAAGTCTATTAAATCAAAGTAACTATTCCATCTCCTCTTGACCTCATCATCATCGATGATATTTCTAACTACATCTTCCTCATCCAAGCCTTCATGTTCTCTGTTCACACCAATGTTTGGGATATACAGCATCATGGCACTTTTGATAAAGCCCTCAGGATCTACATGCCTACAAGCACCAGTAGCCATTTTGAACTAATTTTACCATGCAGTAATCTAAGGAAATGCCCTCTTTCCTACCAGGAAGTCACCTATCTTGAATTGCCTAGGTGTGAATGTACTCTTCTTGTGAGGGGCTAGAATTTCTCTATCTGTCCACATTAACTACCACACAAATTCCAAACAAGAAACCCTTGGAGGCACATAATTTGGTAATAGATGTGGGGGCCGGGGGCAACCGTAGACTCTCAAAATTGTAGCATTCTCCCCTAAGTAAAAATCACCCCAATTGTGATTTCCCTCCCAATTGTTTACAAACTGCACTAGTTGTAGGAGCTTGAGGACCCTTGGGGATATCCTTGTAGTGTTGATCCCTAACATCCTTACGAGAGGATACACAATGAAATTCTAAAAGAGACAAAAATTCCCCTCATTGGAAGTAGAATTCCACATCCTCACCCATAATTGCACTGGATTATACTGGCCTTCAAAGTTGAACCTTGGCTTTAGCATGTTCGAATCAAAACTACTAACATTGAAGAACAAAATTAAATGCATTAGCAAAGAATAATGCATGAACTTAATTGGGCTCTTATTGTCCTTGACAGAAATCAAACCCTCATGCATTCTATCAATGATGTACTAGATATAATCATAGTCAGTGTTAACCAAAGAATTTTGGATGTCCAGGATAATCATCAAAAGGTCAGCTGGTAAAAAATCTGCATCTCCATCAATTCCCAAAACCCTACACAACCCATAACAAATTTGTTTCATGTAATGCTGAAGGGACTTAAATTGGTAAGGGGCATTCATGTGAGCAGGGAGGGGAGCTATATACTTATCCTGTTTCTGGATATGCTTCATTATTTGGTCCTTTACTATCCCTATATTCATCTTATACCTCTCCTTTTATTTGCTCAAATCAATTTCAGTAGAGGTGGATGTATAAACATTAAAAGCCTTCATGAATGAACCCCTATACAGAGTAACCAAAGCTGACTGGTCATTTTTCCTAATAGTCTTAGAAATAGGGTCGTAGCGCCTAGCTAGAGCAACAATTAAATCCGCATCCAGGAATACATCAGGCACTACTAATTTCCCTAACCCCAAAGCCAAACCATTACATATAGGTATATGACTATCTCTATTTTTATAAAAGAAATTGAAGATAGTATAACTTGTTGTGTTTGGTGTGATAGGATCTCTGCAAAACCCTAGAACATCTTCAAAAACATCATCTGGAGCTCTTTTGTTTTGATTGGAACTAGGTAGCAGCTTCAAAAACTCATCTGAATAAGTTGGCTTTCCCTTATCTTCACCACTTTTAGCCTTTGCTTCACTACTAGAAGATGTTGTGCTTCTCTCAGGTTGACTCATCTTGGCTTTAGAATTACCTTCAATCTCTACAAAATGGATTCACTTGGCCTTCGAAAATCACTTCAGAATGACACAATTCTCTTCGAATGATTTTGGACACAGGAAATAATGAGGCTTAACTTATTTATCAATGTAGACAAGCTTGTACAACTACCACAATCATTGTAAATCTCCTTAACTACTCCCGCATTCAATTTCGCATGTCACCAATTTTTAAAATGGAGCTAGCCGATGTACAGATGTTGACAGATAGATTTAAAAAAAAACTTTAAAACAAGGCAAAGAGGCAAATGGTTAAGATCCTGTACTTTAAACCTATTTACATCATACAATCTTCCTTTGAAATTGATTGGATGGCTCATTAGTTCACTTTCCAGCTTGATGTTGTACTTTATCCACACAGGCAATGGTCCTTTTCCCCTTTTTTATTACCTTTTCCAACTGGGCCCATTTAGCGAATCCATGACTGAAAGCTTCTCATGATCACTGAATGCAATGCTAACCCTAGCATATATTCAGAGAACTAGCGACCAAAGCCTTCATGGGTTCTCAAAATGCAACCCTTAACTCATGATACTTTTCGCGAATCAGTGAACACAGCAACACCCTTTGAGCACTTGACCACTAAAATCTTTGAGCGGCTAAATGTTAAATCTTTTGGAGATTCAGCAAACAAAGGGTTTGCACATTCACTAAATGGATCACTTAACCACTAAAATACTTGGAGAACTAGTGAAACCTTCAATCTTTGAATCGTTGAATCTTTCTTAACCATCACCTTTAACTCTAAGATTCTGAATGAACCGTTGATCTTGTTGATGATCTACGGCCATCGCCAGTTCACTGAAACATTTGATCATTGGTCATTTGATTATGAGATTCAGTGAACAAAGGGTGCATTGAATCGCCAGATTATATTAAACACTGAATATCTCAATCCGTGATTAAGTGACTGAAAACTCAAAAACTTAGCCAATCCCTTTATTTGCACATTCACCAAATGATTACGCCCTTTACCTTTTCCTTTTAGAGAGCCCATGACCACATGACTCACTAAATTGCTAAATCATTTAGCTTCTGACTAACTTATTCCGAGAACAAGCGAACACTTTAAAACATCCATTCCACGAAATTCTTCATATCAAACTGTCGGGGCTGCCAAACTTTGAAGTCTTCATACATTCACTTATTCACCAAATGAAACATGTAGGACCCAACAATACCTGAGATTAAACCACTATCGTTGATCCTGACAATGATCTACGGTATTCACCAAGTCACTCAGTTATTTTGCCTTTAACCGCTAGATTCAGAGAATGAGTGATAACCGTTGTCGCCAAGTCACTGAAACATTTGCAAAGAACCGCCAAGGAATACGTGAATTGGAGATAATGCATTCAATGAATTGCCAGATGTTTTCTAATAACCACCAGATACTTGGAGACTACACGAACAAAGATGACACTTAACACTTTTAACACATTCTCCAGTTCACTGAATAACTGAGGTGTTAACCGGGATACTTAGAGACCACACGACTAAACTGGCACTTAACATAGGATTGACTTGTTCGCTGAATTGCCGAATAATTCATGAGACACGCTATGACCTTTTCTGATTCAGTGAACACAAAATTTAAGCATGTGCACAACTTAATCCACTCAAGTGACTTAAAAAGGTAACAATAAAAGAAGAATAAGAGGCCAAACATGAGGATTTTTGCATGAATTCAACATTTTTCAAGGACAGGACCTAGAGTAAAGATTTTTGAAATGGATTATGACAAAATTTTCTAGAACTCCTAACACCTAAGCCTAGAAAACTTTACAGACTAGAGGATTAACCCATCAATTGGACAAAAATGTCAGAAAAATAAGAATATTCCCAACAGTGGCTCTATCTGAGGATGCTTGATTGCAAAATCATAGCAAGAAATTACGAATCTATGGGAGGCAAACCACAAAACCTAAAATTAAAATTGGAAACAAACACGCAACAGAAACAAACACACCTATACATATATATAAGCCTACTGTGCATGGAAAAAGAACTAACTGAAGAAATTTTTCAGAAATTGTCCATGCACTGGCAATTCCTACTTTTCACCATCCAAATGTTGCAAGAAATATGAATCCTTACCATGGGTTTGATGAACAACATAAGGTCCCATCCATAAGGACTCAAATTTTTTGTGTTTTCCTTTATCTTCAGCCCTAGCATTCCATTGGAGAACCATATCACTAGGCTGGAACTTTCTCACAGTTGCTCTCTTATCGAAAAGATATTTCATCTTCTGCTACAACTTTATATTTTCCTTTTGTCCCTCCCTTCTAATCTCATCTAATTCAATTAGCTGAACCATTCTCTCTTGTAGTGGATCACTGATTTCCATATCCTCTTCTTGCATAAACTTGTAGATCGAAAGGAAGTTATTCACTCGCAATCTTGATTTAGCACCATATACCATTTCAAAAGGGGACTTACCAGTAGCTCTCTTCTTAGAAATCCTATCAGCCCAAAGTGCTAACTTTAGTTTTACATGCCAGCTTCTCTTGTTCTTTTCCTGAGTTTTCTTCAGAATTTGCAGAATACTCTTGTTGCTGGATTCAACCTATCCATTGGCTTGTGGATGATAAAAGGATGAGTAAGACAATACTATGCCCATTTCTAAGAAAAAATTAGTGATCTCCTGTGACCTGAAGCTCATAGCATTGTCAACAACCAATTTCACAGGAACACCAAATCTAGTAATTATGTTATTCATCAGAAACTCAATGACAACAGCACTGGTCGCCCTTTTGGTTGGGATTGCTTCAATCCACTTGGTGAAATAATCAGTAGCCACCAAAATGTGACTATGTCCCCCACTAGACGTCTCAGAGAATTCTCCTATAAAATACATACCCCACATTGCAAAAGGAGCTTCTGCAACCATAGGGTTCAATAATAATGCACCTGAAAACTTCAATTTTTTAGAGAACCTTTGACAAGGTTCACATTTCCTCACATAAGAATGAGTGTCTTTGAACAACACAGGCCAATAATATCCTGCTCTTAAGATTTTATGAGCTATTGATCTAGCAGAATGATGTCCTCCACACATTCCAGAATGCATTTCTTTTAACACTTTCTCTGATTGATGCTTATCCAGACAAAAAAGTAAAATACCATCATTATCCTTCCAATACAAATCACCCTAGATCAACACATATCTCTGAGCTTGCAATCTCAGATTCCTTCTTTGGTTATCACTTAACTCAGGTGGACATTTGGCATTTTTAATAAAATAAATAACATCCTTGTACCAGGGTTGCATTTCAATACTGGTAATCATATCAATGTTAGCAGCAACATTATTTACCTGAACAAGGTCCATGTTTTCCTCAGTCATTAACTTAGCAAGTCCCAATCCTCTCACCAATTTTGTAATGTGAATTTCCAGGTCAAACTCTTGAATCCTGTTTATCCATTTGCACCTCTTTCCTGTGACTTCACTCTGTGTTAAAATATCCTTCACTGCAGCATGAGGAACATAAGCATTAACCTTTGCACAGACCAAATATGGTCTAAAAGCTTTGACTGCCTTCACAAGTGCATAAGCTTGCTTTTCCATTAGTTCATAATTTAATTCAGTAGATTGTAATGACTTGCTGAAAAAGGCTATAGGGTGCTCATACCCTTCTTGATCCTTTTGCAAAAGGATAGCTACAATAGTATGAAAAGATGCAAAGGAAAACAGAGAAAATGGTTTTAAGTAATCAGGGGATACCAAAATCGGGGCCTCCTGAATTGCTTTTTTTATTTTTGCAAAAGCTTACTGAGCTTCAAGGTTCCAATCAAACTTCACATCCTTCTTCAGAAACTTCACTATGGGCTTGACCAATTCTGCAAAGTTGGCAATAAATCTTCTTACAAAATTAATCTATCCCAAAAATGACTGGACACCTTTTATGTTCTTTGGTGGAGGGTCTTTTTGAATTGCTTCTACTCTTTTAGGATCAATCCTGACTCCTTCTTTTAACACTATGTGCCCAAGTAACTTCCCCTCTGTCATAGCAAACTGACACTTTTTGGGATTCAAGGACACACCAAATTCTAGGGCCTTAAGAATGACCTTCTCCGAATGGGAACAATGATCCTCAGCTTTCTTGGAATAAGCAGTGAGATCATCTTGATAAACAACCATTAAGACATTTATCAATTCCTCAAATGCAACATCCATGGCTCTCTAAAATGTTGCTCCAGCATTTTTTAAACCAAACGGCATGCGAACATATACATATGTTCCCCATGGGGTTGTAAAGGTTGTCTTGAATTGTTCTGATTCTTTGACCAACACTTGATTATACCTGGAGAAACCATCCATCATTGACAAGAGTTCACATCCAGTCACCCTATGCAGCATAGTCTCCATATTGGGCAATCCATAGTTATCCTTAAGTGAAGCTACATTTAGGTTCCTGAAATCAACACAGAGTCTAATATCTCCGTTCTTTTTCCTTACTGGCACAAGATTCAAGACCCAAGTTGAGTGCCTAATTGGTTCAATAATACCAGCATCTCTCAGTTTTGTCAACTCAACTTGCATCTTGGTAGCCAATAGAGGGTTAATGGGTCTCTGCTTCTGTCTAAAAGGCCTGGTTTCCTCTTTTAAAGGAATTTCATGCTAAAACAAGTCAGCCCTATAAGCTTTGAGATCATCATAGGACCAAGCAAATACATGCTTGTATTTTTTCAGAAGTCTTATCAAATTTCTTCTGATCTTTTTACTCAACTTCTTGCCAATGTAAACCATTTGGGGGGAGTTTTCTGAACCCAGGTTTACTTCCTCTAAGTCCTCCATTTTAGTGTTAGACTTCTGAGACAAAAAACCATCATTTATTTTAAACATTCCTTCCAATTCTACTAACCCTTTAGGTATGTGGTTGGATGGCAACTGCACTATCTCATTCCCCATGATGCATTCTTTTCCCTCAACACACTGTTGTATCTCATTGAGATCTATTTGCTAACCATCATATTGATCAAGGCCTTGAAGGAACCTAAGGATATCTAAGTCATCCTCAAAAACTTGCTAATTATATACATTGTCAGGCACTACAGGCCTAGATTTGACTTCTAACATAGACACACCAGTGAGGGTTATATCTTCACTTTTAAGGGAAACATTTGCAAGAAAATCTGCCATGATATTATTGGATCTTTCTACCCAAAGCAGATTGAAAGCATCAAAAAATTCTAGCCTATCCCAAACAACATGTTTATACAATTTCAGTTTCTCATCTTTAGAGGCATATTGAGATCTCACTTGGGCTATAATCAATTGGGAATCACCATGAACCTTTAAAGATTTAATACCATGTTTTATGGCCACATCTAACCCTAGTATCAAAGCTTCATACTTAGCAGTGTTATTTGTACACTCAAAAGTTAACAAGAAAGAGTATTTAAATGTAATACCTGATGGGGAAATGAACACCACACCAGCTCCTGATCCTTCCTTAGAGCACCCACCATCAAAGAACATTTTCCAAAGCCCATCTTGCTGTAAAAACAACTCATCCACAATTGGGTCTATGTTTTTTAACTGAGGTACTATTTCTTCAATCACAAAATTGCTCATGTCAATATCTACAAAGCAATTTAGATCCTCCGGAGCAACCACTTCAATCATGACTGAAGAACGGGGCTCCCTGTACAACTTTACCTCAGTTCCATTTATTGGGATGGTAGCATAAGATAAATCCAGTTGCAATTTTCCACCCACTGCTGCAGCCCATTGTCTTGACAATAACATGCCATAGTGAGGTTTTGTATCAACAACCACCACATCCATTTTATATGTGGCTTCTGGGAATGCAGCAATTTTCACCTCTATTCCAATCAGGCTCCCTACAATAGGCACTACCTTGTTGTCCATGGCATAACACCTTCCCTTGGATGTATCAACTTGTAATCCTAACTCTTTCATTACTTGGTAAGGCATTACAATTGTAGCAGCACCAGAGTCAATCATACAATTTTTTAGCAAAAAATTATTTACAAGTAAAGTAACATAGAAAGGATTGATAGAAGAGGGTTCCTGTGTCACAATTGTCCCAACACATACATCAGAGATGTCATCAATTGCTATTGGCTTGTCTAGGGATTTTCCTTCATCTTGTAGAACAGGAGTAGTTCTCTGCTCACTTATGAGAGCCAGGGCTGCTACTTTGTGCTCTTCTATTTTCAACATTTCAAGCAGAGGAATGGAAACCTTCATTTGGGACAAAGCATGTCTCATATCAAAAGTAGGGGAATCAGTACCAAAATCAAGGTGATCTTTTGACTTACCAAATTTCTTTTTCACCTTGTCGGCAGTAACTTCTTGTTTCCCTTTCTTTTCAGCTTCAAACCCTTCATCTTTATTGTTCACAATATTGGGCTTTGGGGAGTCCTTATTCTAAGGATTACTTTTGACAAACACTGATCTAGGGACTCCCTGATCACCACCTACCTTTCTGTTCCTCAAATTGTATGAGGATTTTGCTTGTGTAATAGCAGCCATAGTTAAACTCTTAATTTCTTCTTCACTGGCCTTTCTCCATTGTCTTTCATCTGATCTGAATTCTACCATATGAGTCGTATAGTCATCATTATCAAACTCTTCCTGATCAGACTGAGTAAATATTTATTGTTCATAATCAGAGAAAATCTTCCTCTTATGATCAACATCAGGGCAAATAAATTCATCATCTGAGGACTCAAGATCCTCCATTAGTTTAGTAGTAAACATGTTAATAGCAGGCTTTTCAGATCCTTCATAATCTCCTGCATATGAGTCAGTGGCCTCTTCTCCCAGAGCCTAAGCAACAGCACACTGGAATGGTGAGTGAGGCATACTACAGGCCACACACCAAGAGGTACTTTCCACATTATGTGCTATATTTTTCTTTAAAGGATCTGGTGTATCCCTTCCCTTTTGGGGTTCATTGTTGTCAGGAACAGGCCTCCCATATTTCCAATTTGTTTTGTAAGGCATATCTCTCAGATTAGGGGCTTTGTCCTACCTTTGATAAGGAGGTCTCACATCTTGAAAGTTTCTACCACCTTTATCAAACCTTGCTGGGAAATCTTTATTGTTACCAGGCCCTTTGTCCATTCTATCCTCCTCTTTGGATGGCCTTGCAGGTTGTGGCCTGGTTTCTTTCCACAATCTACCTTCATTCCTTTTATACATTTGGCCAGATGCCTTTCAGTTACTTTCAATATTTATAGCCAACTTAAAAGCATCTCTAAGGGTATGAGGATTCTTATCTCTCAAAAGGTAAGACATCTTACCATCCATAGAATTGAAATAAGTTGTCATGCAGACTGCATCATCTAGCCTCAATACTTGGAACAGTTTGTACATAGCCTTTTGGAATCGGCTATAAAACTCTGACATGCTCTCATTGTAATATTTCTTGATATTATTGAACTCATTGAGCATGTAACTAGAGTTCACATGTTCTGCATATTTCTCTTTAAAACATCTGACAAATTCTTCCCAAGATGCAATATTGTTCTCAGGTAACCCCCTATACCAATCCCTAGCATCCTCAATCAATGATTGAACAAAGAGATTCATTATGACATCTTCATGTTCAATTTCATAATCATTGACTTTATCTGTAAAAAACTTCAGATGCTCTTCATAGGTAATAACATTATTCCCAGTAAATAATGGGATCTTCTTTCTGATTTCATTGGGGATAGCATTAGGTTGGCCAGGAATACCATCAAAAAACAAAGGCCTATATCTATCCAAATGAACTGGTCATCTTTGGATAGTTGGTTGATTCAAAGGGGTAGTTGCAATATTTTGACAGGGTATAGTTCCCACTGTACCACTAGCTATGATGGGAACTCGATTGGGAACCGGTCCAGGTAAATTTTGTCCAGGGTGAAAGGCTTGAGCATTTGGAAGAGAAGTATTGGGCTGACTGGAAGGAGTTGTTCCTATAGTGATAGGGATAGAGGTACTAGCGGATGTGTTTATGTTAGCATGTAGGAAGGCAATCTTCCTCTTCATTTCATCAACAGCAGCCTCCAACTCAAGCTTCTCTAGTTGAATAGCCAATTCTTCCTTTGCTTTTCTAGCCTTCTCCAAGTCTATACTTGTGTGAGAGCGTATATTAGGAGGGACTACAATTTTCTTGGGCTCATTAATATGTATACCCACCAATTTCTATTTTCCCTTATCAGGGATTTCTTTGTGAGCATTTATAATCTCCTTATTTCTCTGAATTTTAGAGGGATTCAATTGCCTTAAGACATGGCCTATTCCTTCAAATTCACCCTACTTTGGTTTATTATCCTGGGCCTGCTTTCTCAAATCTTCCATGTCACCAAATAAGTCCCTATTTAAACCTTGAACATCTTAGTTTAAATCACTAACTTGGGTTTCATTTTTCTTGGTTCTCTTGAGAAGTTCCTTCCTCTCTATGAGTAAATCACAGATTTTCTGTTCTCTTGCTTTCAACCTATTGGCAATCTCAGCCAGTTGTTCACTCTCCCTTTTTCTTAAAGCAACCACCTCTTCTCTCAACTTGTCAAAATTATAGGAGGTGGCCTCAGTAACAGAGGTTTCTTCTAGTTGTTCTAGAATTTCTTTTGAAGGGAAAAAACTTGCTTCTGTGGCCTCTATGATTACTTCTTTCTACATGTGCACCCCTGGTGTTACCCTCTTGACATGTTCGGGATCATCAGAAGAAGATGAAGACTCATGAGGGAGTGGGACATAAGATCTTTCTCAAGAAGGGCCTTGGGAACTAGCAGTATGTTGACCTCTCCTAGACCATTGTTTTCTACTTGGCGTATGGAGCTCATCACCCATATTCTCTTCGGAGTGATCCTTGTAGTAAGACCTAGGGTACTTTGGTCGACTCATGGTATAGCAATATTAGCAAAGTTTACAACAATTTAGCAACTAGTAGCATAGAGTTTAGAGTTGCCACCCACTTTTATGCGGGAATGAAAATATTTTATACTAGTCTACAAATGCACAAAAGATAGGATTTGCACTAACCTTTTGCACGCTATTCAAAAAGTTATTCCCTAGTAGAGTTGCCAATTTGTTAGTTCTTTTTCATGTAGAATCACCAATATAGTTTTCAAACTTGACTCTCAGGTTCTCAACTCTAGATTCTCACAGGAAAAAGGCTAATTGATAAGGACCACGTCCTTCTTCTACTTCGGGCTCCATAGACCCAGGCGGGTGTACCTATATTCAGACTTAATGCTCCATGATGATATATTAATGGAAGCAAATGTTTATTTATAGAAAAATGGCAAGTGTGACAAGGATAAAATCCTTCTTCTATTCGAGCTTTGAACTCAGGAAAGTTAACCCCTTTTAGATCTACTTCTTGAAATGATCACAATAATAGTTTATATCCTTGATATAAACTTTATCTTCTCAGTCACTCAAAATATACAAGAAAGTAAATTATTATTTGAAAATTATTGAGGGTAAGATCTCTGCAAATCGAGGATAGACCAGTGCCTTATCTTCGGGTATAGAGTCAAAAAGTGAAATGTACACTTACAGAAATCTTCTAAATGAAACACAAACAAATTCCAGATGAAGTGCCTTACAATTCATCTTCTCTTAAACACGTTTGATCATCAAATTCTTGCTAAATTCCTAACCTCTCAGAAATTAACCTAAAGACATTACCCTTTCCTTGAAAGGAGCTAGAGATTAAAATCATAGACACCTTGTAAATGGTATATCAAAACTACCTTATAGATTCAATACACAAAAGCCATATAATTCAAACAAGAAGACAATTGAAATCATGCAAGGGAATTCTTTTATATTCCAATAAAATCTCACTGTATTAATACACTTCAAAATCTGATAAAATATTCTAAGAATTCAACAATGGCGTTAAGCCTCTACAGTATATCCTTCAACCTCCTTTGAATGAACAAAAGACTTACTATTTATAACATAGCCATCTTGGAATCCTCGAAAGGATGCAACAAGCTTAGGATGGCTAGAAAAGATCCTATACTAGAGACAAGATTACAAACTGACAAATAGATTGTA
Organism: Chamaecyparis obtusa; assembly: GCA_027943335.1. NCBI lineage: Eukaryota > Viridiplantae > Streptophyta > Pinopsida > Cupressales > Cupressaceae > Chamaecyparis > Chamaecyparis obtusa. The sequence goes on from BSBK01000077.1 coordinate 207,890, forward strand.
ACAACACATTACAAAGATCTTTTTTCAAACAAATCCATAGGTGGCATCTTTGTCCAAAGATATTTCAGAGCAGTCGCTGAATTTGCTGCATGAATGATGACCTCCATCCGGCTAATTTACATCATCCTTTGTTTGAAGCTTGCTCTCCCTCATTTACCAGATCAAAGGCCATCTGCAACTCTATTCCTCCTCTTCCTCGATAAGTTGGACAACTGGCCTCTTTTTCTTCTTTACTGTTAGCTTCTCCCAAGCTACTACTTCATCATCTACTGGCCAGTTGTAAGTCTGCAATTCTTGTAACAAGTTGACTTGCTTGTCCCACATGGAATCAGTTACATTCTTGGCTTCTGCCACAAATCGTATGCAATCATTTTCAATTTTAAATAAACTATCAATGATGTTATTACACCTTTCAAAATCTAGAGTATTGTCATTATTAAGGAAAACATCTTGTGTAATCACCAACTGATCCATTGACAGCTTCCATTCTTCCAACTTGATCAGGTTTCCATCTTCATCACATACCGCAGGTAAATACTTCCTATAATGTTTATCAAACATTGACAACTTAACCCTCACCTGGTTAGACTTACCTTTAAAAAACTTTGAAATAGCATTGATTAAGCCAATCTTCTCAAAAATTTCTGTAACTACTCCAGGGATCTCAGGCTTATGCTCTTGTAAGCTATCAAGTTTATCAAACAACACATTTCTTCTAGACCAAACACTATGAAGTGGCTCCAAAGCAGCCAATGATTCATTTATCTTTCTATTTTTCTGGTGTAATTGGCTGACTGACTGATAAACTATATCCATTTTCTCTATTATTTTATCTCACCTATATTGTGTAATCTTTGACATGGCGTCCAAAGATGCCTCTATCCTTACCTTATTTGAATCTTCATTAGGTCCCTCAGGTACTTCTTCATCAATTTGAATTGGGACCTCAATCTACTCAGGGGGAACAACAACCACCTTCGAAGCTTCCTCTAGCTTAACTATGATCTTTGCCAATTCATCTTCTAGCTGCTTGATCTTCATCATCTTTAAATCTCTACCTTGGCTACCAAGTTTTCACTTTCAAACAACTTTGAGTACCTTTCAGATAATTGAACTATTTTTGCCTCATTCAGGTTAGCCCAATGAGTCACTGCCTTAGAAACTTCAAGGTCTGTTGTATGCTACACAGTCCAAATAATCTGATTCCCTTCCATTTTATCTTCAATACTCAATAGGGATGGCTTTTGAGTCCTAGGGGCCATGGACCATATTGCAACAGCTTGAGATTTAGGGTCATAGCCACTTCCTTTTATCATATCACCAATGTAAACCTCATATGACAGGATGCCCGGCGGTTGCTTTCTTATTTGATCTATGATGAAAGTAGAGGTCAGATCCCATCCTACAGTCAATAGCATTCCACTTGACTTGACCAATTGTCTAGCCTCATTTGCAGTTATAGGATCAAGGCTAGGATCATAGGAATTTAATGCTCTCAAAGTCTCTTCACTTGGCTCCATACTTTCAGGAAAAAGTTTCCTCACTTCTTGTTGCTTATTCCAAACAAAAAAACTCTTGAATTCATTAGTTTTAATAAACTGGTCATCACTCAAAAATTCCTCCTGGTAGACCTCTCTGATATCCCTTTCTGACCACAAGGACTATTCCTTATCTGCTTCATCAGAGGCCACCTTCTTTCCTTCCCTTATTGCCTTTCTCAATTGGTGATGGTAAACCCTGTCGCCTAGCACTAGAGTAGATGCTCTATCAATTGTTCTGCTCTATTTTTCATGCCTTGAAGGCTCTCCCACCTCAAGCCTCTATCTATTCAAGGGTGGCCCTGGAATATCCCCTATTTCTGGTTGGTCTTCAAAAGGCCTAACACTTTGTACATCTTCCATTTGTGGCGGGCTGTCCCCTTCTTGTGATTCATCAGAAAACTCCTCTTGATCAAAAGATGAATACTCTTTTGTTTTCTTTGGTTGACACTAGTCAATCAACTTCTCCAACTAATTTGATAGAGTGTCATGCATCTCTATCATCCTGTCAATTCTTTTCAAATATGCAAGGTCAGGGAAGAAACCCTCAAAAGGAAGCTCGGTTGCCTTTACATGTTTTGACAAGTCTATTAAATCAAAGTACCTGTTCCATCTCCTCTTGACCTCATCATCATCGATGATATTTCTCACTACATATTCCTCATCCAAGCCTTCATGTTCTCTGTTCACACCAATGTTTGGGATATACAGCATCCTGGCACTTTTGATAAAGCCCTTAGGATCTATATGCCTACAAGCACCAGTAGCCATTTTGAACTGATTTAACCATGCAGTAATCTGAGGAAATGCCCTCTTTCCTACCAGGAAGTCACCTATCTTTAATTTCCTAGGTGTGAATGTACCCTTCCTGTGAGGGGCTAGAATTTCCCTATCTGTCCACATTAACTGCCACACAAATTCCAAACAAGAAACCCTTGGAGGCACATACTTTGGTAATAGATGTGGGGGTTGGGGGCAACCGTAGACTCTCAAAATTGTAGCATTCTCCCCTAAGTAAAAATCACCCCAATTGTGATTTCCCTCCCAATTGTTTACAAACTACACTAGTCGTAGGAGCCTGAGGACCCTTGGGGATATCCTTGTAGTGTTGATCCCTAACATCCTTATGAGAGGATACATAATGAAATTCTGAAAGAGACAAAAATTCCCCTCCTTGGAAGTAGAATTCCACATCCTCACCCATAATTGCACTGGATTACATTGGCCTTCAAAGTTGAACCTTGACTTTAGCATGTTCGAATCAAAACTACTAACATTGAAGAACAAAATTAAATGCATTAGCAAAGAATAATGCATGAACTTAATTGGGCTCTTACTATCCTTGACAGAAATTAGACCCTCATGCATTCTATCAATGATGTACTGGATATAATCATAGTCAGTGTTAACCAGAGAATTCTGGATGTCCAGGATAATCATCAAAAGGTCAGCTGGTAAAAACTCTGCATCTCCATCAATTCCCAAAACCCTACACAACCCATAACAAGTTTGTTTCATGTAATGCTGAAGGGACTTAAATTGGTAAGGGGCATTCATGTGAGTAGAGAGGGGAGCTATATACTTATCCTATTTTGGGATATGCTTCATTATTTGGTCCTTTACTATCCCTATATTCTTCTTATACCTCTCCTTTTCTTTGCTCAAATCAATTTGAGTAGACGTGGATGTATAAACATTAAAAGCCTTCATGAACAAACCCCTATCAAGAGTAACCAAAGCTGACTGGTCCTCTTTCTTAATAGCCTTAGAAATAGGGTCGTAGTGCCTAGCTAGAGCAACAATTAAATCCGCATCCAGGAATACATCAGGCACTACTAATTTCCCTAACCCCAAAGCCCAACCATTACATATAGGTATATGACTATCTCTATTTTTATAAAAGAAATTGAAGATAGTATAACCTGTTGTGTTTGGTTTGATAGGATCTCTACAAAACCCTAGAACATCTTCAAAAACATCATCTGGAGCTCTTTTGTTTTTATTGGAACCAGGTAGCAACTTCAAAAACTCATCTGAATAATTTGGCTTGCCCTTATCTTCACCACTTTTAGCCTTTTCTTCACTACTAGAAGATGCTGCGCTTCTCTCAGGTTGACTCATCCTGGCTTCAGAATTACCTTCAATCTCTACAAAATGGATTCACTTGGCCTTCGAAAATCACTTCAGAACCACACAATTCTCTTCGAATGATTTTGGACATAGGAAACAATGAGGCTTAACTTATTTATCAACACAGACAAGCTTGTACAACTACCACAATCATTATAAATCTCCTTAACTGCTCCCACATTCAATTTTTCATGTCACCAGTTTTTAAAATGGAGCTAGCCGATGTACAGATGTTGACCGATAGATTTAAAAAAAACTTGAAAATAAGGCAAAGAGGCAAATGATTAAGATCCTACACTTTAGACCTATTTACGTCATACAATCTTCCTTCGAAATTGATTGGATGGCTCATTAGTTCACTTTCTAGCTTGATGTTGTACTTTATCCACGCAGGCAATGGTCCTTTTCCCATTTTTTATTAACTTTTCCAACTGGGCCCATCTAGCGAATCCGCGACTGAAAGCTTCTCATGATCGTTGAATGCAATGCTAACCCTAGCATATATTCAGAGAACTAGTGACCAAAGCCTTCGTGGTTTCTTGAAATACAACCCTTAACTCATGATACTTTTTGGCAATTAGCGAACACAGCAACACCCTTCGAGCACTTGACCGCAGTTATTATTCAGCGAACCAGTGAACAAAACCATCTCGCATTCTCTTAATGTTGCGGCTAACTGTTAAATATTTTGGAGATTCAGTGAAAAAAGGGTTCACACATTCACTAAATGGATCACTTAACCACTAAAATACTTGGAGAACTAGCGAAACCTTCAATCTCTGAATCGTTGAATCTTTCTTAACCATCACCTTTAACTCTAAGATTCTGAATGAACCGTTGATCTTGTTGATGATCTACGGCCATCGCCAGTTCACTGAAACATTTGATCATTGGTCATTTGATTACAAGATTCAGTGAACAAAGGGTGTGTTGAATCTCTAGATTATATTAAACACTAAATATCTCAATCCGTGATTAAGCGACTGAAAACTCAAAAACTTAGCCAATCCCTTTATTCGCACATTTGCCAAATGATTACGCCCTTTACCTTTTCCTTTTAGAGAACCCGCGACCACATGACTCGCTGAATCACTAAATCATTTAGGTTCTGACTAACTTATTCCAAGAACAAGCGAACACTTTAAAACATCCATTGCACGAAATTCTTCATATCAAACTATCGGGGCCGCCAAACTTTGAAGTCTTCATACATTCACTTATTCGCCAAATGAAACATGTAGGACCCAACAATACCTGAGATTAAACCACTACCGTTGATCTTGACAATGATCTACAGTATTCACCAAGTTGCTCAGTTATTTTTCCTTTAACCGCTAGATTCAGAGAATGAGCGATAACCGTTGTCACCAAGTCGCTGAAACATTTGCAAAGAACCACCAAGGAATACGCGAATTGGAGATAATGCATTCGCTGAATTGCCAGATGTTTTCTAATAACCGTCGGATACTTGGAGACTACATGAACAAAGATGACACTTAACACTTTTAACACATTCTCCAGTTTGCTAAATAACTAAGGTGTTAACCGGGATACTTAGAGACCACACGACTAAACTGGCGCTTAACATAGGATTGACTTGTTCACTGAATCGCTGAATAATTCATGAGACACACTATGACCTTTTCTGATTCAGCGAACACAAAATTTAAGCACGTGCACAACTTAATCCACTCAAGTTACTTAAAAAGGTAACAATAAAAGAAGAATAAGAGGCCAAACATGAGGATTTTTGCATGAATTCAACATTTTTCAAGGACAAGACCTAGAGTAAAGATTTTTGAAATGGATTATGACCAAATTTTGAAGAACTCCCAACACCTGGGCCTAGAAAACTTTACAGACCAGAGGATTAACCCATCAATTGGACAAAAATGTCAGAAAAATAAAAATATTCCCAACAAAACCCAAAACTCAAGAAGCACAACCAAAGGAGAGATCTAAAAATAGAAAACTACATTAAGTATAAGGATTCAAGCCCCTGTATTACAAACTATTCCAGAATACAACTCTTAGACGATATGCAAAGGATTTTGAAGGTTTTTCCCCTTTACTGATACAACTAGCAAAACATATTACAATCTAGCCTGAGGATACACACTTAGCTTTTCAGCTTCTTGTGTCAAGAATTTCCAGCCAGCACCTTCTAAATGATCATAATTTTTTTTTTATAAAGACAAAGATACAATAAGAAAAAGATCATTTAGATCAAAAACCCTAAACCAAACTAATCAATCCCAAAAATCTATAGGAGAATGAAATCTGATCTATTTGTACTCTGCAAGACATTCCCGAGAATAATCAGCTACTTCCTCTAAAAAAGATCAAATTAACAATGAATACCTTGGAAGAAGCAACAAATTTGATCTATTCATGAATCAAAACAAAACAACTTCAAAGCAACCAAGTTGTAAAAAATTTGATCTTCCCCCTTTCCCAGATTTGTAAATCAGTCACATCTGAAATGAAAAATCTTCACCAAACTCTGATCCCAAAAATACTAGTTATTATTGCTTCTACCAATTTGGTCAAAACTTATTTTAACCACCACCATTGTATTCTCGGTCTTTTGGCATTTCCGAAAACATATTATATGCCCATATTTTGATAAAAAAATGAGTCCTACATACATTTTTCAAATCCGTATGTAACTATAATTTTTAATTTCGAATTTCTCATATAGTGCAAACTTTACAATTCTTTTAAAAATTTACACAGACCCTTTGATTTTAATATGGACCCACATTCCACATGGCACTTTCAGATTGGCTTGACTGACACCTCACCTCCATGCTGGACTGCCAACACATCCATCTTCCATGTGTTGCATCCTCATTCATTCATTGATCCACCTGAGCGCTAATTTCATCCTCCTTGCCATGTCACCAAGTTGACAGGTGTCCCTCTATTGCTATACCACGGATGTTAACCTCCATGCATCTTTCTCCTTGTGCTATAGCGACCATCGTCAGATTGGCATGCATCCCAATGCGTCAGATCTGCAGTTCAACACTTCATCAAAATTAATTTAGCTTTCATGTGGGGCCCCTTGTTGAAACATCATCCTCGTCACCTGCCAACTAAGCACCAACTATACCTTCTTCCTGGCGTCAATGTGGGATAGATATTCCTTTACATATAATAGCATTTTCATTCAAAAAGACCTGCTGGCATGCATTGGGCGGGCCCACAAGAAGCATCAACTTCTTCCTTTCTCTCTTGCTTGTTTATAATACATTGGAGCACACTTGTATTTAAAAACATCGTTCACATTATTCTGGACAAATGTGGGATTTATCCCAATTTGTAAAATGCAGTCCACAGTCATCTATTTGCACACACACCTCCTCATTTCCTTTTCTTTTGGTTTAGGCAAGGTACTCTATGTTGCAGGGCATCTCTATGTAGAGTTTCCCCCTCTGCTGAGGCATACACATTCCTTTGTTGGTGTGTATGGGGAAATATGGCAACAAGCTACCACAAACACAACACCCTCTAATCCTTACATAGTCTCCTTCCTCAGCCTGCAAATAATACACTATCTCTGGCTGCAAATAACACACCCTTTGCCTTTAGTGTGCACAACAAAGCTTTGATTGGTGTATACTCCTTCATGAAAGCTCACGGCATTGGAAGGAAGAGACACATGGTTTTCGATATGCATGCAGCAAATGCCATTCAATTTGAATAGTGCACCCATAATTCATTGAGTGTGTGTTGCCCCTTAAATAAAAAATCACACAGCCTCTATATTGGCCTGCATACAATATATTTATTTCATTTTTTAGCACTTAGAGAGCACCATCTTCCTCATGCGTAAGTAGCATAATTACCATTCTCAGTGCATTCAATCCATTTACATTGTGTATTTAGCACATCTTATTTCAAAACTTTCAACCTTGGAGATGTGCGCTGGGAGGAGACCTTCGATGGCAACAAGCTTCTTTGTGTGCAGCACCAATACTACAATGCACACAATATTAATGTAAAAACAAACTTGCAGCCCCCAAATCAATTTGGTGCATAAATAGACAACATACTCTTTAATTACAGTCGGAAGAAAATGAAATAATTGCACTGCGCATAAATTGAGAAGCCTGGAGCCTCGAAAACTTTAAAAAGTTTATGATAATTTGAATAATCAACTAGGTTGTCTCCATATTCCAAGTAACCCACCAAATTTTAGTACTTCCTTTGTAAAATGGCCTATTCTGGCTTGTTCGGCAAATGCCAAATAATCATTGTAAACTGCCTTAGAAGGAGATAGATTAAAAATATCAAATGATGAGCTGAGGGCACACCACTGAAACTGGAAGAAATTTCATATGCAAGGATCAAAACAAAATAACCCTCAACTAGAGATGAGCATCTGGCAAAAAGCTATGAATTTCTAAAAATGATTATTTTACAGAGTTATGCTATCCGCACTTTCATCATTATAAAACACCTTTTTGTTCGACCCTACAATTAGATCAAATGAAACCTTCACGGTTTGCAACCCTGGATAAATGATCTCTCTGACACATAGAAAATAAGGTTTTGATCAGAATTATGTAAAGATAAACCAATCATCTAGAAATAAATGCCAAAGTTGGCCACTTAAAACACCTTGAACTGAAAAGCAATAAAATAGTAGAAGTTGCATCCGGAACTGTCTGAGGAAATGGGTCAAACAGATTCTTCATGATCCAAAACTTATCAGGGAACATCACTTCCATGTCTGCAGTATGGAACACCATTCAATTATATTTGACCTCGAACTAGGTGCAAATGGCAAGACCCCAAAGTGAGCCACTCAAAAAACTGAACTATGCACTCTTGGAGAAAATAAGAAATTGCAAATAGAATGGCTCCGACAAACATGTCAAACAGGCACATGGGGGGCTAAAAATTAGTTTAGACATTCTTTCTCATGCCAACAACATAATGGAACAACATGTATGTCATAAATATTAATTAGACGTCAGATGCAAACCCTCAAAGTAGGGCATTTAGTTAAAACTGAATAGGATGTGAAGTGCAGATTTGTGCAATGCCCTCCAAATGGGTACCCTTGAAACTTATCCGAACCTTATTCTGGAAGTTGTAACCAATTTTAAATACCAAATGAAATGTGAGGAACACATGTCCCAGGCACTATGCCATGAAATTCACCAGGTGCATCTTTATGTGCACTTGAAACTTTAGTCCTTTAAACTGTTCTTTGGAGCACTGAACTTTGCCTTAGGAGAAACTTCTCTAAATATGGGCTCAAAGCTATCTAGATTTTTTAGAGTGCCAAAAGATGTAGAGAGGGGACAAAGGCACACCCTAACTAGATCCTCCTTGTAGAGATCACACATGGAAGCAAAAACACAAGTGATAGAGAGAATACACAAACTTTCATATATTATATTCAATTTGATTCATACATGTCGGGCTGAAAGGCCTTCCTCGTTTAGGTCAGATATTACAATCAAGTACAAAAGTCCTTCTATCTTCTATCTTCTATCTTCTAAAAATGACTCCCTAAACTCTAACCAAACAACTACATTTATACAAGAGGCCACCGAACCAAGTCGGCCTTCAGATCCACCATGAACAGAAGGAACAACTAGATCTAGGCCCACACACTTCTCAATGATAGATACCATCATTAAACCCATGAACAAATATAAATGCCAAAGTCGGCCTCAACATAAATCCAAAATAAACAACTCAGTAAGAAAGGAAACCAAGCACCAGACAAGCATCACCGAGCACAAGATAAGCTTCTTCAATGTTCTCCAATTTGACCAAACTGATTTGTTGTTGGATGGAAACTCTCAAACCATTTAGGTACCTAGCCATTCTTTCCACATCATCTTCATCATCTCTAGATTTGATATCTAATCTATATAATTCCTCAATATATTCTTTTACTAAGCTATCTTTCTACCTCAAAATTTCCATTCACCTAACTAAGTTAATCTAATAATCACAAGGTGAGAACTTTCCTTTCAATTTATTCACCATCTTATTCCATAGCTTAATTTTTTCTTTTCCTTTCCTCTTTTTGTCTAGCTGTATATGTTCTCACCACAAGGATGCATGACTTTTCAACTTTGTTCTTACAATTTTCACCTTCTTTTCCTCAGGTATATTCTCATACTCAAAATACTTTTTCATCTCAGTGATGTAGTCCATCAATTCATCAGAATCAAATTTTCCACTATACTCAAGAGGATTAAAGTGTCGTGTAGACTTCACATTTGTCAAAGCCTTCAACAATATTTCCTCACCTTGATCCATCACCAGTGCAGGTTCTATATCAACTTGTTCTTCCTCAATTTCATCATCACTAACATCTTCAAGATGTCTTCCTCTTCTCTAGGCTATTTCAATAGCTTCTAATCTACCATCAATTTGTCTCAACATGTCTGCCAATCCTAGATCCGCATCTTGCCTCTCATGAACCATCCTAAAACCCTTTGTAATTGTAGGCCAAATTGCCATCTACTACCCCACAACAATTCAACTAGGGTTTGACAAGAAGGAACCCTCAAACCTAGATTTTCAAACTTAGATCTAGATCTCACCTCGCTCTAATACCACCTGACACAATGGAGGAAGGAGAGAGGGGCCAAAGGCACACCCTAACCAGATCCTCCTTGTAGAGATCACACATGGAAGCAACAACACAAATGAGAGAGAGAGAGTGAAAAAACTTTCATATATTATCTTCAATTTGATTCATACATGTCAGGTTGTAAGGCCTTCTCGGTTTAGGCTAGATATTACAATCAAGTACAGAACTCCTTTGATTTTCTATCTTCTAAAATTGACTCTCTAAATTCTAACCAAACAACTACATTTAGACAAGAGGCTACCGAACCAAGTCGACCTTCAAATCCACCATCATCAGAAGGAACAACCAAATCTAGGTCCACACGCTTCCCAATGATAGATACCATCATTAAATGTATGAACAAATATAAATACGAAAGTCAGCCTTAATAGAAATCCAAAATAAAAAACTTGGTAAGAAAGGAAACTGAGTGCTATACAAGCATCACCGAGTGCCAGATAAGCCTCTTCAATATTATCCAAGTTGACCAAATTGATTTGTTCTTGGATGGAAACTCTCAAACCATTCAAGTACCTAGCCATTCTTTCCACATCATCTTCATCATTTCTAGATCTAATATCTAATCTATAGAATTCCTCAGTATATTCTTTTACTGAGCTATCTTTTTGCCTCAAAATTTGCATTCGCATAACTAAGTTAATCTGATAATCACAAGGTAAGAACTTTCCTTTCAATTTATTCACCATCTTATTCCATAATTTTTTATTTGTCTTTCCTCTTTCTATCCAACTATAGATGTTCCCACCACAAGGATGGATGAATTTTCAACTTTGTGCTTGCAATTTTCACATTCTTTTCCTGGGGTATATTCTCATAGTCAAAATACTTTTCCATCTCGGTGATCCAGTCCATCAATTCAACAGAATCCAATTTTCCACTATACTCAAGAGGATTAAAGTGTGGTGTAGACTTCAAGTTTGTCAAATCCTTCAAAAATATTTCCTCACCCTAATCCATCGTTGGTGCAGGTTCTACATCAACTTGTTCTTCCTCAATTTCATCATCACTAACATCTTCAAGATGTCTTCCTCTTCTTTGGGTTCTTTCAAAAGCTTCTAATCTAGTAGCAATTTGTCTCAACATGTCTACCAATCCTAGATCTGCATCTTTCCTCCCACGAACCATCTTGAAACCCTCTGTAATTACAAGCCAGATCACAATCTGCTACCCTACAATAATTCAAGTAGGGTTTGACAAGAAGGAACTCTCAAACCTAGATTCAAAAACCTACATCCAGATCTCACCTCACTCTGATACCACCTAACGTGAGGGAGGATGGAGAGAGGGGCCAAAGGCAAACCCTAACTAGATCCCCCTTGCAGAGATCACATGTGAAAGAATCAACATAATAAGTGAGAGAGAGAATGCAAAAAATTTCATGTATTATCTTATATTTGATTCATACATGTCGGGCTGTAAGGCCTTCCCAGTTTAGGCTAGATATTACAATCAACTATAGAAGTCCTTCTATCTTCTATCTTCTAAAATTAACTCCCTAAACTCTAACCAAACAACTACATTTATACAAGAGGCTACCAAACCAAGTTGGCCTTCAGATCCACCATCAACGAAAGGAACAACAAGATCTAGGTCCACACGCTTCCCAATGATAGATACCATCATTAAACCCATGAATAAATATAAATGCCAAAGTCAACCTCAAGCATAAATCCAAAATAAACAACTCAGCAAGAAGGAAAACTGAGCATTAGACAAGCATCACTGAGCATGAGGGAATTTCACCAACACCAGTAAACAAAGGAAACTAAGCAACACTGAACCGACTCAGTCAAAGTAGGAACCAAGCAACACAAAAAACTTAAAACATGTTTTTGGTGACACAAGATTGCCAAGGACCTGAACTACTCCTGCATTAAAGAGAGATGTGTTGAAGTTGAACAATGATAATTTATCAACATGGCAAAGTAGGATAACATTGTATCTTTTAGAGATTTTATATTGTGCAATGTACTACTTGGAAAATGAATTCATAAACCGTACTGGTACTTTGACTATCACATAGATGAATGAAAGAAACAAATATAATGCTATGCTGATTGAGATTTCTTCTTCTCTATCAGATACTGAATTTGAAGACATTAAGACATGTAAAACTGTAAAATAGATGTGGGACAAGCTTACACTAGTTCATGGAGGAGATGTGAATGTGCTCATGTAAAAAGATGAAATTATAAGTGGTAAATTTTATGATATGGAGATGAAAGAAGGTGATAACATCACTCAGTATAGCAACCAAATCAAGGAAGTGGTGAATTCTATTCAAGGAGCAGGTGAAACTATTGATCAAGACATTGTGGTTAGTAAAACTATCAGAACATTGCTACCTATCTATGCTATTAGAGTCTCAATAATTCATGAAATGTGAGAAACTCCTGGTAATAATATTTCACTTGATAGTTTGATTGGAAGATTGGTTGTATTTGAGCTTAATAACCATGAAAACAATAATGTTACCTAAGGTACAACCTATATTTATGTCATCTATGAATATTGGAAGATCAAGCATCAGGCATAAGATAAGAAATGAAAGTGAGAGTTAAGCTGAAGAAGATGAACTTGAATCATTAATGGCTAGAAGACTACAAAAGGGAAAAGGAAGATATAGAAGTAAACTACCCTTGGTATGTTTTAAATGCAAAGATATTGGTCACAATGCTACAATATGTCATGACAAGAAAAATGGTGAGAAAACAATTGAAAGATCAAATCAAAGAAAGAATGATAAAAGAATTTACCGAGATCACAGAGGTAACCAACAGTATGGCAATAGAGACAACTGAGACTATAGAGACAAATGAAAGAAGGCATGCTACCTAGTTGAAGATGAAGATCATGACACTGAGACTAGGACTGATGAAGACATAGAAGTGGTATTTGTTGCATTAAAGGAATATTATGAAGAAGAAGAAGAAAGGTATGTTGAAAAATAAATAATTTCAAAGATTAGCAAGAATGATACCTAGATTATTGATAGTGGTTGTACAGATCATATGACTGGTGATGAATAAAAAATTGAATATCTTTAACATTATAATGGAGGATCTATGAAAATGGGAAATGATACACCTTGTCTAGTGAAAGGTAAAGGATCTATATTGTTGAATAATAAGATCATATGTGAAAATGCATATTGGGTGAAATGACTTAACTATAATTTTTTGAGTGTAGCATATCTAAACAACACTAGTCACTGAGTTTCATTTGAGAATAGAAAGGTGAAAATCTATGATGAGGCTAGAAAACTATATGGTACTGGTGAACAATCAAAAGGTAACTTATTTTATCTTGATAATGCTAAAACTTCTTGTTTGTTGGCTAAAAATGAAGATGTATGGTTATGGCACAAGAGGTTATGTCATGTGAAATTTGACAACATGGTTAAAATAAAAAAGAAAAAGAAAGTTAGAGGTTTACTGAGGATATCTAAACCTGACCATGTAATGTACAAATAATGTCAAATGGGTAAGATGACAAAGTCTAGTTTCAAGAGAAAGAGTTACTCATCTAATGCTATTTTGGAGTTAGTTCATACTCACTTATGTGGTCCAATGAGAACTCAAAGTTATTATGGAGATAGATATTTTCTCTTATTTGTTGATGATTTATGTAGGATGATAACAGTCATGTTCTTAAAAGAAAAATCAAAAGAATTTAAAATGTTTAATGGTACAAAGAAAAAGTGGAAAGAGAAAGTGGTAAGGAACTAAAATGCTTAAGGTCAAATAGAGGTGGTGAATTTATTTCTGATGATTTCACTAATTTTTATAGTGAGCATGGAATAAAGAGACAAGTATTGTAATGCCCAAAATAATTGGACAAAACACAACCTCAAAATTTTATTTTTTTTAATATTCGTAAAAAGATAGGTTTATCCCCATAAACAACAATGATATCTATTAAGTTAGCATCGCTCAATTAACTTCATAACGGTGCCTAAATCAATTCGGTTATACATTTGGAATTGAATCCAATAAAAAATAAATCTACATATAATAATTTATTTAACTATCATATCTAGGCACAAGAGGTTATTAATTTTTTTTTTAAAGAATAATTACATAGTTCAGTATTATTGATTTTAAATAAATAACCTCTTAGAATTCTAGTGTATAATTAAACAAATCAATAATTAATTTTAATGCCCAGATTAACAAAATCTTGTTCTCCCAATTTAATTAATACACATGAAATTCTAGACTTTGATAATTAGAATAACATGATGGAACTATTACACCAAAAAAAAAGAGTAATAAAATTAGAGAACAATAGTTAGGAAGGATAATTTATATTCAACTTTATTAAAATCTAAACTATAGTAATTAATTAAAACTTACCATATAAAAGGAAACCATAATACTAATGGTTTAATAAATATTAAAATAGCATGATGAATATAAAATAATAAAAGAGACTCCCCAAACCCTAATTGGAAATTAGGGTTGGGGGTCACCTTAAAACATAACCAAACCCTAATCTTTCTCATAATTCCTTTCTCTTCTCTATCTTCTTGGTTGCAGGCTTGTGGAAGGATGTGGGAGTGTTGCATACACGGAGCCTCTCTCTAGACTGAGAGAGCATGAGTAAGCATGAGATCTCTTATCTCATGAGAGATTCTCCTCTTTTTATCCCAGATAGTCACTCACTGCAATGATCAAGAAGTGGGTAACCCCTCTTTGTTTAGCATTTGATCTTTGATGCAAAAGATTCAGATCTATTTACACAAATCGATTACATCTCGCTGATATAACATATGCCATTTTTCAATATGGCAAATGTTATTGAATCTTGTTAATGATAAGGTCGTACTAGTATATGTATACATATATTTTGCATCATTGTTTGAGTACAATTTTCATTTATTAAAATAGAGTATTCGTTGGGCGCTTGGAAGGGTTTGAAACCCTAATGAAAATGGTTGCACTAGTCGAAAACCCAAGAATCATATAGCATATTAATTATTATACGCTATTTGGAAATGAAAATGGGCTAACATAATGTAACCCCCACTGCTCGCCGCTCATGGCTTGGTCACGACAGTGGCCACTGCCGTGGCTCTAAGCCATGACAGTGCTTTGGCACTGCCGTGACTTAGAGTCATGGTAGCGCTGGTAAGCGCTCACAATGCCAAGCTTAGCACAGGGGTCTCGGCCCTAAACTTGCAGTACGATAATAGTTTTTTTTTTAAAAAACGGAAGTTAGGTTTCGATAGTACCAAACATATTCTCATATATTATATGCTATATGATATTCATCGTATAGTATATAATATATGATATTGTATTGTATGATATCACTGCTATTACGGTAATGATAAAGGGGATGTAATTTATTATATGCTATACGATATATATCGTATAGTATATAATACATAATAACATAAACATGATATAACATATTATTATTTATTATATACTATATGGTATTTATCATATAGTATATACTAAAAAAAATAAAAATACATGATATAATATATTATTATTTATTATATAATATACGGTATTAATCGTATAGTATATAATATATATTAATAAATATTATATTACCATTGGTAATTCGATAATGATATAATATAAAATTATTTATTATTTACTATACAACATCTAATGCATAGTACATAATATATAATTATTACATTATAAATAGTTTTGCTTCATTAACGAATGCATTGATTTAATATTCTGATACATATATTCTATATATTATACATTCTTGCTATGTATAACATATAGCATATATACATTATATTTTCCCATTTAATGTTGTAGGTTTGCTAACAGCTCAATGTTATGGATTAATTTCGCTCCCTATTATGAAGGGTAATGCATAATGTTATGAAGGTTATGATGTACATATTTTTATGTAAGATGTAACATGTATATGTATATTGTAAACATCATACCAGCATGGTAACACTAAGTTTGTTTACACAAGTACTGATAACATTCTATTTACTGTCATAGTTATGTATACAGGTTAGCCACTTGCTAAATCGACATTTACTTTCTATAACCATTGGGTTATATGGATACACATTAAAACAACTCTAGATGTAATTTTGAATACAATAGAGAACTAGTTCAGTTCTGAAACATTCTAATGTAATATCATTTAGATCAACTTTATACATTTATGAGTTTATCTCTTTCTAAATTAACTATTTCAGTTGACAGTTTGTAAGCATATACTGAAGTGAAATACAAATCTTTAGCTTTAATATTGATTATGTATATTTCATTCAACTATAGCATATGAGGTTACAAGTTTCTTTTTCAACTTTAATAGAAGTTAATGAACATACTAAAAAAGTATAAGTTTCCAAACAACATTAATCATATTGTTCCATTGTAAGGAAATTCTTGAAATAAATCTGATTAACAATTTTGAATATAGGATCCTTTTTAGTTTCAATTTATAGATGCAAATAAAATAGAATACATAGAAATAACTTAAGAATTTTTTTAACAACATTTGAATCACATAACATAGGTACAAAATCTTAGCTTTTCCAAACAAGGAAATCTAATAAATGAAATAGCTTAGAGTCTAATTTTTATACTTTTCTATTCTTAGCATCTTACAATAATACAAATACTCATAATTGATATAATAAGCAAATTCCCAAATGTAGTTCTTTTCAACTTCTTTAGAGCAACTAAAATTAAACTATCATCCTCAGTCCATGTCAAATCTAATTGACATTTATATAGAGAACTGAATTTAACATTCAAATAATAAATATTGACTTTAGGACTGATCCAAGAGATCAATAAAATGGACATAAACTCCAAGAATAACTACTGGAATAATCAATCAAATTTCCAGCTCATAAACAATACAACTTCTTGATATAAAGCACAATGTAATAGAGCAAGAACTCACAACCAGATACACGCACAATCTTTACAACCTTCAACTTTAACTTTAAGCTTCAACTGAGACTGCTTCTTCAAGCCAAGTAAGCAACCTGAAAACACAAGAATTTCTTCACATGGCCATGGAGGCTCGCCTCCTAGCCAAGGCCATTACATGGCCACCCTTGAGCTTGGGGAAATAGGGAATGGATGGGTGACAGTCATGCTCCACATACACTCACATTAAATCACAACTGAAATAAGACAAGCAAAAACACTCCCTTCCCAAGCGTTGCACAAAGGATTCTAATATTGAATCCATAAATGGGTGAAGGTGGGATCTCCCCTTATGGAGACACCATTCTTATGGAAAAAACAACATTTTCACATATGTAACAAGCCTTCACAAGGCACTTCCAAAACAAACAGCTCAATCCTTGAGCAAAAACAATCTCCTTATGTCTCCCATCATCACAAGAGGTTCTCATGGAGCCCATACACCATGCAATCAAATGTAAGGGGGTCCCAACTTAGGCCCTTCACCCCAAGTTCTCCTTCTTTCCTTCCAAGGATGAGGACTAAACTTGCACACCCAAAACAAGATACAATCCAAGAAGACAACAAAGATAAAAGACAAAATCTCAAAAGAAAACACACAACAAAGGTTAAACACAAGGAAATAGTTTACACATACATACATACCAGCACATCCATTAAAGCATATGAATAGAAATTACAAGATAGGTACCACCAACCTTCTTCTAAGCAAAGGCTGAATTGAAGAGATGATGGTGAGTTGTTCCTTACACCAAACTTGTTGACCTTCTCCAAATTTTCTAGCCCAAAATTCCCTTTGGTTTTCCTCTCACTCTCCCAATCTAGCTTAGACCCCCCCAAAAAATGAACAAGTGACTGCACTACTAAGTCTCTCTCCCCTAAAACCTTCCAACATTCTTCTCTCATCCCAAAACCAACTAGGTTTCTAAATTCTAGACAAAGTGACACTTCCCTTTACTCAAGGAATGGGATGAATTTCCACACAAGAAAAGATGGGACAACCTAGGAAGCATTACCCATTTTCGCACATATCAAAATTGGCCCATTAAGAGAGATCAAATGGTGGCCTAGTAAGGTGGAAATAGAATAATTAAGGCCCCAAGCCCATGTGCTAGCCTTGGGGCACCCAAATCCAACCTAAACTACACCCTGGGTTTCCATAGAACCTCCCAAAAACCATAGGTAACATTGCATCCGAAAATGAATTATTGGGAACATAAAACTTGGTTCCTCAACCCACCTACCTAGCTTAGGAAAACTCAAAACCAACTAAGGAGAGGGTGGGGTGCATGATCCACTCAAGCATGCCACATCCCACAATGGTGTCAAGTGACACCTCACATAATTACACATCACAATTACACTTCGCATGCTTAGTGGGATAATTACATTTATATTTTCACAAAGGGAATTAATCATATATTTACAACATTATCAACCACATACACCCACGCATCACTTTGACAAATCAAAACATGTTACAACAAGGTCATGCTCTTCTTAGAGCCGACCTTGGTTTCAAACTAATAGCACTAAGATCCATTCATGTTTCCCTGACTTATATGCATGGCCATATACCTGCACACTTACTCAAATTATCAGTATCTCATGAATATATACAAAATAAAAACATATATAATAAAGCAGTGTAGGATCCATGATAACATACAAACACACACGTACTAGCAACTACATTACATGATTTCATCACGATTTGAAACACATAAGTAATCCATTTCCATATACATCACATGTAATCTTTAACTTAATTTTCTACTTTCTCAATTAACCCTAATTCATTTGCATACTCAATTTGTAAGACAATCAGTATCCTACTCATTTCAATTTCTATTTCATAAGTCAAATTACATCAAAATGTAAGATTCAAAATTCAATGATCTTTCTATATCATATAATCAGGATCCACTTAATAAGATATACCTAACATCATCATCTGCATATTCATATAAAAAAAATCATCACATAAAGCCAAAGATATGAAATCACTATAAGAGTAAATTTAATGTATATGAATGATGGAATATCGAGTCCTAACAATTCAACTTACAACAAGTTCACATCTGAACCTGATATAAACTTAAATGGTAGTTTATGCGAGCATACATATCCAATTGAGACATCTCACAATCTAAAGTGTGCATTTCTACCTACATAACTCAAGACTCTGCACATCCTTCCTATTGCATTTATCTATGAGAAATTACATACATAAGAAAGCAACATTTAACTTTGTTAAAATATACATCTTGTCTTATTATTATTTAATGTGCTTTACTCCAATACTATTAACTCAAAATAGGTGCTCCAATGCGCTAACATAAAATCAAATGAATACAATTAACCCTATTGAAAACATAGGGCATCCTAGAATCATAAATGCATGCACAAAGCAACAAGACAAGGAGTACATCACAATATCGACTATTTGATCACTTAATAACATCAATAAATAATTAAATAATGCATACAATGTCCCCAAGCCACTCAAGGCATCCTAAATATGTTCTAAAATCAGATCCTACCAGAGGTACATCCTTACATGGGACCAATAAGATCTTACTCAATGAGTGTGAAGGTCAAAACAACACTATCAGGATGCTTGTGATAAGAGTCAAACGATGGAGGCACTACAAGTATCTACACCAAGAACACCCCACATAATGGGATTGTTGATAGGAGGAATAGATCAATTGTTGATTGTGCTAGAACATTGATTGATTGAAAAATATGTTACACAAATGTATTGGAAAAAAGTTGTTAGTAATATTTTTTAAACACTAAATTGAGTTCAACTAAAGAAAGAATCAAACAATACACCTTAGAGTTATGGTATGGTTACACACCTAATGCGAATTATTTTAGAATATTTGGAACTAGATGTTACATTCTGAAAGATGATAGAAATAGAAAATTTGATTCAAAAGGTGATGAAGGGATATTTCTAGGTTATTCTACTAAAAGAAAGGCTTATAAATGTTTGAACAATGCTACTAAAAAAATGATTGAAAGTGAAAATGTGAGAGTTGATGAGTTTGCAGAAAATAATGATGAAGAAAGAAAGAGAGAAGTAGAAGACTTATGGTAGATTTTGTTATATTGATGAACCTAAAACTCTACTTGAGAAACATCCTAGTATTACCGAGAAACATAATAATGATACCGAGCAATAATCTATATAGACTAAGCATCAAAAAATAGTTACTGATGAGAATGGTGATCATGCACTGAGTGGAGAAAACATTGAAGAATAAAGATTTGAACCTGTACTTGCAAAGTATGTGAGAATATATCATCCAAAAGATCAAATAATTGGAGAAAAAAGTGGAGGAATGATGAATAGAAGTAAGTTAATAAATAACACATGTTTAGTTTGTGAATTTGAGCCTAAAACTATTAAAGTTGCATTGGAAAATGATGAATGGATTAAAGAAATGAATGAAGAAATTGAGTAAATATAGAGAAACAATACATGGACATTGGTACTGAGACCTAAAGACAAAAATTTGATTGGAACTATATGGATATTCACAAACAAATTGAATGATAATGGCTGGTCTTTGTGTTTAAGGGCTTGTTTGTGTTGCTTTTTTTGGTGCTAATGCACTTGAACTATTGGAGCTTAAATGTCTTATCTATTTTCTCATTGTAAAAGGTTTCGGGTCCTTTCAAAACCTATTTTTATGTAATCAAAATAAGGAACAAAGAAAGAGTAGTTTGCAAAGGTTATGCTCACGAAGAAGGAATTGACTATGGAGAAACTTTTCACCCATTACTAGACTTTAAGGAGTAAGAATACTACTTGCATATGTTTCTTATAAAGGATTTAAAGTTATATTAGATGGATGTGAAATCTGAATTTCTAAATGTGATACTTGAAGAAGAGGTATACATTGAACAATGCAAAGGTTTTTTTGATCCTAATGAGAGGAATATGGTATGTAAGATACACAAGGAATTATATGGACTAAAACAAGCACCGAGAGCATGGTATGAAAGACTAAATTCTTATCTCATAAGAATTAGATTTTTTAGAACATGTGACAATAACAATCTATACTTGAAATGTGAAACTGATGATAAGATTCTTATTGTTGAAATTATTTTTGATGATATCATATTTGGAGGTCATGATAACTTATGTAAGTCTTTTTTTGATGAAATGAGGAAAGAGTTTGTAATGTTGATTTTTGGTGAGATCAAATTCTTTCTTGGATTGTAAATACTATAGCAGAAGGAAGGTATACATCACATAATCTAAGTACATCAAAGAGTTCTTGAAGAGATTCAGTATGGAAGATTCAAAAGTAGTTGGTACAACTATGGTAACCAGATGCAAGATGACAAAGGATGAAAAATAAATTAAGGTAAATCAAACCTTATATAGATCAATGATTGGAAATATGATGTATGTTGTGCATAGTAGACTAGATATTGCATATACAGTTGGAATTCTAGCTAGATTCTCTGCTAATCCTAAAGAATCACACATGACTATTGTGAAAATAATTTTGAGATACTTGAAGAAAACTCAAAATTATGGATTATGGTATAAGAAAGAAGACAATTTTGAACTGAAAGTTTACACTAATGTTGATTGGGCTGGAAACATTGATGATAGAAAATGCGCTATAGGTGGAGCATTCTTTTTGGGACAAATATTGGTAACTTGGATGAGTAAGAAACAAGGATGCATTTCCCAGTCCACTCCTAAAGTAGAATATGTTGTTGCTACTGCTATTGTTCAAATATTGCATGGATAAAAAATTTATTGAAAGGTATGAATGAGGAGATCACCGATCTAGTGATAATCTATTGTGATAAAACAAGTTCTATTAATATTTCTAAGAATCTAGTGATGCATGCAAAGACAAAGAATATATCTATTAAGTAACACTACTTGAGGGAACAAGTTCAAGAAAGGAAAGTCAAATTTGAATTCATGAAGTCACAAGAGAAACTTGCTGATATATTTACAAAACCCTTACCAAAGGATACTTTTGAATACTTGAGAAGTAGTCTAGGTGTTCATCCCCTATCTAATAGTCACTAAGGTAATATGAGGTTGCATCAACCTATCCTTTATTAGAAGATCTAAGGATGTTGATGCGTGATTTTCACACTTTGGGAATTCTAAGGTTGGGAAGATGGAAGACAAGATGAAATTGCATATTTGTACATGCAAAGTACAAGAATTTGAATTGAACAACCAAAAAACTAATTTGGCTCCTGAAGAGATAATTTATTTTTGGCATTGATGTCAAAGGGAGAGATGATTAAATGAAATATTCATGAAAGATCTATAGGGAGAGAGATTATATGCATGAAGAAAGATGATAAAAAAACATTGGAGAGATACATGAGATATTAGTTATAAATGAAGCTAACCAAAAGGAAGAGACATTGATGTTGTGCAGTCATTAAACATATTAAATGCATAAGCTAAGGAGAGCTTACTGAGTCACAACACATATATAAAAATTTGTAGACACGTAAGATGTTTGGTATTCTATGGCTAATTTCATATTGCGTTGCCATCAATGCTAAAGAGAGAGATTGATAGACTAAATCTAATTGGATACTTGAAAGGGAGATATTGTTATACTAGTACAAAGGTATATGTGACACATTAAATCAATTATTATATTGTCATTGATGTCAACTAGTTTTTACTGTACTTATCATGATAGTTACAAATATCTAAAGAAGGAAATAATTGTGAAGGAATGAGATATTTATTGCCCCAACTTTGGTATACATACCTTAGAGAAAAAGATGGATGTTGATGTGTAGGGGTAGTCTCAAAATCTTCATGTGAGTCCTAAGTCTAAGTCTAGTTTCCCCCTTAGGATAGGAGGCCTTTATTGTATTTTCCCAAATCAACTTCTCCTTTATGAACCGGTGGGATTTTGGGTCTGAAATCACATTTCTCTGGGTAAGCTAGGTTCCCAATCTAATAAAGGTAATGTTCTGAAAGATTCTAACCTTGGCATTATCTGCAAATGAAGTATTCAATCTTCATTCTCTATTTCATAGGACTGGTGAAAAATCAGTCCCGAGCTTCTCTGTGGCAGGAAATCACCTTTAGAGGGCATTTTCTGCAAATAGGAGGAACTGAAGTGTCAAATTTAATGAGCATTGGAAATGAGAGATTTGGCAAAAAGGTAGCTCAGATGTTTAGATTAGATCAGTTTCAAACATGATGGGATGATCGAAGGAGAAGAATTCAAGGTGTAGGCTTATTGGTGGAAAAGTGGAGGATGGCTTCTCCATTACTCTAACATGCAGGTTTCAACCTATGAGGTACACTTCCTTCCAAATCATTAAAATGGAAAAATCAAGCAAGGGATTTGTCTCATGTGTAATCCCAAACCTCAAGAATGCTAATGAAACCAACACATATCATCTCAACATCTCAATAGGCTACATTTCTCCTTCAGGAGGTTTTTGAGTTGGGAGTGTCCCAAAGGTATTTCCTCGCCCTAAAAGGAAACAAAAAAGTAATTTTCCACTACCTCCAAGAAGTTACTGTTACAATCACTAAAGTGAAAGGATGTTTCCTAATGGCCCGTAAAAGTAAAGCCATTAATTAAAATAAAGCCGTTTAGGAACAGAAAGAGATTTTTAATTAATGCCCAAGGCTTTTTCATTCATGTGGCGTGGGAAGCTAGCCATTAAATGGTAAGAATTCAAAGTTATAAAATTAGGGAAATGTGCAAATAGAAGTTTCCATCCGTTTTATAATTTGTTTGATCTAGGAACTTTAAGCAACAGTAGATTCACACTTTCACATCCCTGAAGCATATTCTCAATTTTTGTATCCCATTCAATTGAAGATGGAAACTAGATTCATGGGTTTTGATGGGATGAATGGGATCACCTCTGACTACTGTAACGTCTCAGACACCTCCCTGAAGTTATTTGATATGTAGAACTTCCAGAATAGGTTGAAAGTAGATCTAATGCACCCCATCACTAAGAAGCTAAAGGAGAGCATATTAGTCAAAGTTGTCAGTTTTCCCATGGCCGTTCAAGCTCCTAAACTAATTTGAGAATGTATAGCTCAATACAATCCCAATACCAAGTAAATCCTCTTTCCCGATGACACAGTACTACTCTCTATTGATAGAGAATAAGTTCATAATTTGCTTCACATCCCTAAGCAAGCCAAGTATTTAGAAATGACATACACCTAGGCGGTGACTGAGTATATAGTGAAGAAGTCTATGTGGAAGAAGGAGATAATGTAAGCATGGTTCCAAGAGCCCATGAGTGCAAAAGGAAAGCTTCCTAAGACACTATAAGACACCAACCTGAGGCTAGAAATAGTAGATATCCTAGTATTACTCGATAGGATTAGAGGTGAGAGTGAGGCACTCAATTTGGTTGACCATCATTTCTTCTTGGTCTAGGTGATCCTTTCTCAACACCATTTTATTAATTGGGCTTTCATGGTAAGTGAAAATATAGCCAATGCCCTAGATACAGCTAAGCATCAAAATTAACTCTACATGTCTTTAGTTTTATTATACATATTGGCCACATTTCAAATTTGGCCAGGGCTTCCTAGATTAGAGGAATTTCAGAAAGATGTTAAAAGTTACGAGTTCTTCCCCTATTTACAGTTGCACAATAGTTATGCCAACTACCTCAGAGTTAATGCTGCATTCACAATGAGATTGTGTAGGGAGCTCCAAGGTTTCCCAAAGAGTAGATTTTCTCCTGAAGCCATGGCTTTTATCAACCAATTTGGATGCTTTTTCATATAGTTTGTGGATATCTCATATATTCACTTTGTAGGATTTCATGATTTCCCTTTGAAGCTGCCTAGATATCCTAATGATATGATCATGCTGATTGAGGTGATGAGGCAAGCACTCCAAGTGAACCTAATCTTTGCTGATGCTAAGAAGAAAGGCTATGAATTCCCGATGGTAATTGGAGCCTATAGTTGTGCATCCCAGTCCGAAGCAAAGAATGTTCTGAAGACATTCTCCAAAAGATTCCATTTGGAAACATATGTTGTCTTGAGGCCTTAGTATGATCCTGTGAATTATGCCCGAGATTTCTTGCAAATGAGTTTTATAATTCACCATGTTGATGATATTGAAGATTACTAGGACAATTGCAAAGATGACTTGGAGAGCAGAGAAAGATTTTACGCCAGGTTAACTATTAAACAAATCAAGAGGTTCAAAGTTAACATTGTGGTTGAAGGATTAGAAGATGATGGAAAACACATGTATGATGATACATATATGGAGAAGATCAAGCCTATCCCTATAAGCTCCAAACCCATGTTAGACCAAGCCATCAATGATTTGTAGACCTTGATGGGTAAGATCTACAGAAGGATAGAATAGTTGGTCGAATGGATAGCGGGTAGAAAGAAGAGATCAAAGAGAAAGCCACTATCTTGACCTACTCCTATAAAATAAACTGGGAGCACCCATACTTCCTCTTTAGCATCCATTCCTACTATTACCAAAGGGTCCACCCAGCCAGCTGGTCGAGGTGATGAACCTCCTGAGAAGGAAATCCCATTGGAGAGGACATGTGAGGATGGTTCACGCCCTGTCATTGGTTTGACAAAAGAGGCAATTTCTACAAGCACCACCCGACCCATGGTTGAGCCTCGTAACATCATAGAAGTAGAAAAACCATCTTAGGCTGATACTTTGGACACCCAAGCTAGTGTCTCATCCCAAGATATTCCCAGGCAAGATTCTTTGGTCATAGTAGAGGTCGGTGAGGATAGCTCTAGTACTTCAGCCATTGAATCGAATGGAGAAGGTGAGAAACAACAGAAGGTTTCCCAAGTCACCAGATTGGTTTCCTCTTCCCCTACCTTCATAAATCCATTTTCTTCGAGCCAAAAGTCTACTCCTCCAGTCATTAGAAAACTGTTTATAGAGGAGTTAGTCACTGCCACCAAGGTTACTAGCACCGAGTCATGGATAGAAAACACACTGGAACATAGGAGAAAGAGGGTGGTAGAATGAGCTCCCAGCAAGGATGTGTTATCTCAAGCCTTGTAGTCTAGTGCTGCTATAGGGAAGATGAAGAAAATGAAGACATTGTCAAAATTGGGCCGAGATCCAGAAACTGGGCACTTCACTATGTAGGTAGTGAAGCCTATGAAGGAAGGTAGGTTTGAAGATCTAACCTCTTCAAATTTTGAGCTACATTCATTTGATATGGGCTTGGCTCAACATGATACCAAGGTGGATTGGTGGAAATCCACTAATCTAGTAATTGAGGAAGAACTTAAAGAGCTCAAAATGGCTAAGGTACATCTTAAAGCTGAAGTCAATGAGTTGACCAATTTTATCAGACAATTGGTCACTCCAGTTGCTAGCATTCCTAGCACTCTGACCACTTTTGATCCCAGTGCCACAGAGAATCAAGCCATAATAGCCAAATTATAGGAAGATAGGCACTTTGCACAAATCTACAGGGGATGGATCAAGAAGCTCAAATCTGAAGGGCTAGTCATTATCGAGCAGTTGGGCAATGCCCTCCTAAGATTAGAAACTGAGAGGAACAATATTGAGAAGAATTTACAAACTCTCACATCTGAAAGAGAGAAATATCAAGAATTCATAGTGGTGCTTAATGGGGTAGTAAAGATGAAGACCAAGGAGGCATTAGAAGCTAAGATTTTGTAGAAAAAAGATGCACCTCTAATTGAGTGGCTTCAAAATCTAGAGTTTAAGGTCGAAATGATCATCCAAGTTGAGAGGGGGTTGCGACAAACAGATGCTAGGATCAAAGAGGAGTAGAGGAAAGAGTTCAAAATTCTTTAGGACCTTTACATAGAATCACAAACAAGTGGCCAAGGCAAAGCCCTGGTCGGAGTGGCTTTCATGTAGAAATCATTCTATGATTATGTGCATGAGTTGACAGAACAATCTGCCTCTGTCTTAGACAAGGTGTCATAACTCCAATAGTTGGGTGGGTGTATTTTCAAAGCCATAGAAGAGTTACAAGATTAGGTGGATGCGATCAAGAGTTTGGCCAAAGAAAATTCTAGATGGCATGTTAGATACACCAGTATCCATATCGACAGACATGAGGAACTCATCCAAGTCATTACAGCTGTCACCGCCTATAGAGCTAAATTATGCAAAGGGAAAGAAACTAAAGCTTAGATAGATTCCCCCTTACACTAAATTTTGATGATATTATAACGGATAAAATTTTGTTTATAATTTCTTCTTAGAGGAAGTCAAACTATTTTGGTTATGTTTTTTTTGTAATGGTCATAGTCTTAAACTCTATATGTACTATGTTGAAAATTAATACAAAGGTCGGCTAAATTTTGGTGTGAAAGATAGTATTTTGCTGTGTCAAATTTGTGTGTCTAAATACCATTGTTTTATCTATTCCATTTCATTGCATTTATCTATTTGTTAAATTTGAGTGTTTCTGTGGGATTAGATTTATAGTTTGAGGTTGAACCAAAGTTCTGTACTATGATTTGATACAGTTAACTCAGAGAAACTCTAGCACTTTTCTAAATCTAGGAGGTATTCTTGCAAAATAGATCAATCCTTTGTCATTTCATTATTAGATCTTTAAGTCTTTTTCCTTGTGTTTTGATTATCTATTATTGCATCACCGATTCTGGGGATTCATTTGATTGATAAGGTCTCAGAGTTGGCTAGTTTTAGAATGGTTTTCTTCCCACCTAAGCTATTTCCTATCTTGGTTTAGTTTGGTTTGCCTCTTCGATTCTCAGGTTAAGAACATACCCCTGTTAGATTAGGAGAAGATCAAAATTCACTGAAGATTATTCAAGTAAGGGAGCTGTAACTTCAAATTTAGAGGGAAATTAGTTTTTTAGTTACAATTTCCCAACTGTGGTATTCAATTGTCTCTTGAATATTTGGGCATTTGAGAGTTAAAGTAAAAGAACAATCTATTTACCTACATATTTTTGGTGACTCCGCTGGGGAAATGAATAGTTGTTATACCAGAAGTGATATCATGAGGAAAGATGGTGCTTCCTCATGAAAATATATTTCTTGTACTCCAACCCGATCTTGGATTCCAAAATGATCAAGAGGATCTCATCTCTTCACTAAATTCTTTTGCCTAGAGATATAGAAGGGATACAGAGCACTATAGAAATGCTAGTCAAGTGCTTGAACAAGAAGATGCTAGAGCATAAGCACTTGAAGAAGCCATCTAAAGGATAAAAATAAGAAGGGCACAATGCTAGGCCTAGCGTGAAGCTAGAAGATGGAATTAGTTGAAGCCCTTTATCCGAGGAGGTTTCTAAGGAGTGAAAAGAAGAAAGGTGGCATTGACCTAGTCTTTGAGAAACTTGCAAATATTGACTTCACTTTTCTTGAAGTATCCCATCGGAAGAATAGCAGTACTAAGAGAAAAAGTAGGCCTCCTTCTCCTCCCAAACACTCAGCTCCTTTGTCTACCACTTGCCAAGTGTTAACCTTGCATAGAGTAGTTTCTCCTCCTATTGTCAATCTAACACCCTATCTACCTCTAGTAGTTATGGCAGTCTCATGGGCCACTGCAGTTGGACCATAGCAATTAGTAGCATACAATCCTCTCCCTTCAGGGTTGAGGAATACTTTCCCTAGATTCTCTGGGGATGGAAAAATATCTACAGATGAGAACATTGTTGTATTCTTCATTTCCATTAATATCTTAGCAGTATGAGAGGAAGATGTAGCCATCAAATTATTTGTGGAAACCTTGGTTGAAGGTGTTGCTGATTGGTTTCACCACTTAATCAATTCCTCTATCATGAATTGGGCCTCCATGAGAATTGCCTTTGAAAGGAGATTCAAAATAGTTCAAGATGAGCATGCTTTGTTGACACAATTAGTTTCCATTAAAAAAGAGCCTTCTATAAGTATGAGAGACTTCATCTCTAAGTTTAACAAATTGGTTAAACGTATTCCTACAGTTAATTAGCCCACTTCTAGTAATCTGAACACCTTATTCATAAGTTCTATGCCTCTAGACATTAGTTATGATCTGAGAAGAACTAACCTGGCTACTTTGGACCTTGCCCAAAGAATCACAGTGGAATTAGAAGATTGCTTGATTTTGGTGAGAAAATGGAAAAGAGAAATTCAGACTCAGGCTAGTACTAGCACCATGACATTAGATAAGATGATCCAAAAACTATCTAATGAGTTCATTTCTTTCAAAAGACAACTTCCTGAATTCAATAATCCTTACCATAAAAATTTTCAAGATCAGATGGGAAGAAGTAATGATGCAAGAAGTACTGACAGTAGAACTCTACAATTGACTTCTCCACAACAAAGGTTAGCCATAGAAGCCCCTCCCAATAAGGGGAACATGTGTGATTTTCACTTAACAATGGACCATGATGGCGAGAGCTGTCCTAATGTGGCTCATGCTTGGAAAATGCACCAAACATATGAATAGAACACTAGAATTTCTAGAGCTGAATTAGACTCATACTCACATGGTGACTCTGGAAACTTATTTTTGAGTACGTATTAGATTAAGAATGAGATGCAGCATGTTATGCTACCATAGATGGGATTCCTTGTGTAGTATTAACTCAGATTAAGAGAGATAAAGCCCATGTTCATACCCCTCCATTGAATGTCAATGATGTCATGCCTAGATTTCCTTAGGCAAAAATGCAACTTATTTTTTTTAAAATATTAACATATATATATGTTAAAAGTGTATAGCTTACTAAGAATTCTTCTAAACACATTTTACAATAGCATTACAAGCACTAGTATGGATAGATTATCACAAGAAACATAAATAAATAAAGAACATTACTCTTCCTACAAGTTACAGCTAAAATCAAAGAGATACATCAATAATCATTTCCTTTTTTTTTTATTACAACTTGGAAACATGACACTTCTTACACACACTAAAAAAATTTACAAGGAGACTCTATCTTACAAGATCTTACAAGAAGAAATAGATGAGACAAAGACTTATATTACATTTTTACAAGGGACACTTTACACCTAATACCACATTGAAGGAATTCACAAACACTACAATTTTTCATAGCCCTGGCCTGGTCCAACCAAGATATCTTGAAAAACCTGAAGGAAACCAAAACTAGCTAGCAAAACCATGGTACTCTCCTCCCTACCATATGGCATCATGAGACCTTGTAGGTCCTAGCCAACCCATGAGCAAGGGAAAATCAAGCCAACAAGAAACACCCATACATCCCTCAAATATTGCACACATCACATTACTTCATGAAACAACAACATATACATCATTCTTGCCCTCACACAAGGATTACAACAAAAAAAAATTTCTTACATGGCCATTCACAACAAGGATCTACTAAGACCCACTCAACAAGAAGGAAATAAGAACTTCAAGCAAAAACATCCATGGTTCATCTCTAGCTCACCTAACATACACATTTATCACTACGACACAAGAGATTCAAAACACTTTTCCCACACAATACTCTAATGAATGAACTCAAAGACTTACATAAAGGATAACAACAACTCACAACACACATATACAAACTAAAATACCTTCCTACTCATATCAACTCATAAAATGCATAAAATCCATTAATGGGGGTTGAAGTGCACATACCTTCACCTGAAGTTATGGTAGACAGATCAAGTGAGTCTTCCCTTTTCTTCCCTTTCTCTTCTCTAACTTTCTCCTAGCTCCTAGATTGTCTCCAAAGTTGGAGAGTGGGTAATTAGGCAACACATTCCAAGTTTTCCACTAAAATAGGCTTCTCACACTCTCCCATGCCCTTGGGAGAGTTGTGAGCTTCCCATTGGGTGACCTACCCCAAAACATACAACTTTCCTAAAGTGGAATTGCAAAAAGGTGAATGGGGAAGAGAGTTGGAAACTTTTTGACTCATGAAGTTTGACATGTGAGTTTGATTTTCGCCATTTGACAAAAGCCCACTTTTGGAGGGCTTCCCAAGGTGGCTCTAGGGTGGCCTATGGTTAAAAAGGACCCTTACCCATAGGTATAACCCATGGGCCTTCTATTTTTGTGTAAAACAACTCCCTAGGGGTCAATTTGACCCCTCAAAAGCCAACCTAAAAGTGAAATTCGAGATTTAAGGAGATGTGACTTCCCATGTGTGCCCTAACCAAGGTAGAGGTATGGGGAAGACCAATTTGTACTAGGGTTGGACGGTGACAACTTCCTTAATTCTAAGTAAATTTAAAATGCAACTAAATTCACATTACAAGTGTCATAGACACCTCAAAAACACATCACTTTCCTACTTGGCAAGGTCCTCAATTAAACAAAGAAATAATAAAATTAAACATTCACATAACCCCTTTCTCTTCACAAAAAAAATAAGACACATCACAATAGGCCTAGTCCCCCTTTAGGACACAAATTTTGGTGTCATGGGAGGCACACACAAAATAGCTTGACTTCCCCTTTCCATGGTTTTAGTCCTGCACACTCAATGTAATTATCAGTATTCCCATAATAATCAGAGCATGATCAAAATAAAATAAAAAATTAACTTTCATTTTATCAATACACTTTCAAGTTAGGTAATGAGTTATCCTCTAAAGAATCCATCAATTCTCTTATGATACTGAATTTCAAAATGCTTCAAATTACAATTAATCCATAATTCCAATCTATGAAATCATCACTATTTGCTTTATTGAACCAATCTTATTCTATCAAGAAATTATAATCTTCTCAATTTCCAAAAGTAAGATTTAATTTTGAATAAACATTGTGACCTAAAGTTAAAGTCACATAATTATCAACCCTTCATTATTAATCCTACCTCGGGGTATACTATGGACTATGGTAAAATAGTTATCAATGCTATTTCAAACTTCACATTTTAACTCAAGGCTAAGTAACCTAATCATTCATTGCAGTTTCACCTCTAGTTCATAGCAATTAATTGTCTAATCTGATTTGTCAGGATGTTCCAATTCTACAATATTAAACTTTGAACAAATTGAATTAACTATTAAATCCATAATTACATGAAAGTGCAATAAAAGTTTTATTTGTACATCATTTCCTAGCTTAACCATAATTATTCATCTTGAATTTCTCCCAATAACTATTCTTAGAATTAGTTCCACCTTGGTAAACATTATCATCATTGAGGTTCTAAATGTATCACCAAAATTGAAATATACTTCTCTCTGGACATATTGTTTTTTTTTGTAAGAAAATGGTGTTTACATAATCACATTACATGGATTCTCATCAAAGCAATATGTTCTAGTAAGGCTCAACAAGGCTAAAAGACTAACGGTCTCCCAACCTTATCCACAAAAGTGTCTCACATAGAGGGATAATGGTAGGGGCCAATTAAATTGCATAACTCAATTCTATCACAAAAATTTACTTTTATTTGAAGCCTTCCTAAATTTATATTTTGATGTGTACACCTATCACTCTAACATAAATTTTACACTTCTAGAGATTATTAAAAACCATCTATTCCCATGCATCATAACATATAATGTTTCCAAATAACTTAAAGATTCTATTAGGTTTACTATTCACTTGCTAATTACCATTGATTGTCTTTATTTTAAAATGTCTCAAAACTATGTTAGTTAATTTGACTCATTCTATTTTTCATTAGGGAAATATTCTAATCCACATAAGCTCCCTTATTATAATTTCATATGGAATTTCCAAGCATCTTAGAGTAATATTAATTCTATCATGTAAGCATAGGTTTATACCTTCATGTTCTAATACCACAATAGTTAACTAAAGGTAATATTACTTCAAAACTATGTCTTAAATTAACATATTCCATGAATTCATTTGAAGATGAAATCTATTCTAATTAAGTTCAAGAACTATAGTCAAGATATCTAATAACTTCACATAAAATCTATGGAAAGTTTTGCAAGACATAACAATAGTGCTTACCAGAGTGTTCTTACCAAGATGAGAGAAATGGAGGGGTCCTACATCCTCCCCCCCTAGGTCTCGACTTACTCCTGGAAGTTGCAAGGTTGCGCTAACACTCTCAAGTAGTATTTCTATGAATTTCCATGTCATCAACTTGATTCATGGTACTAACTTCCTACAGGTTAGCATCTAGAAACAACTATGCATTTTCTTCATAAACAATAATATAACCACATTTGTTATGCAAAAATTATTTGCAATCATCTTGGAGGCAACTGTTTGTAAAAAAATAAATCATTTTCTAGTCCTCTTTCAATTTTCACAAGAAAGGTACATAATAACACAATTTAAACATGTTTTAATGCCTAAGTAGATGGTGTACCTGAACCTTATAGTAACACTTAATAACAATTTTATTATATTTTATTAACATCTCTCATGTTTTCAGAAATTCCTACAAACTCATTCAAAAATTTCCACAAAAACCTCTACCATACAATGATGTATGACAAGAATAGCAAGATTAATCACATAGACATTCTTGCAGACACTAGCATTCTCACAATTGTGCCCTTTTCCCAAGGAAAATTTTAATATTACAAAAAATCTCCTTCCCAACATTCATTAGCACAAATGACATCATAATCACCACACATGGTATTGTAAATGCAAATATTCATGCCACTTTCTTTAATTTTATATGACATCTCTCTAAACATGAGAAGATACAAATCCACACAATCATACAATAGTCCACATCACTAGGAGTACACATTACAATAGAGGGCTCAGGAGTGGACATAGTCTAGTCCTCCAAGTATACATAATGACCTCATCTGACTCATAATCTGAAATCCATAATCCAATGATACATATAACAAAACCTCCAAGGAATAGTCACCACTCTAAGGCGGCAGTAGATACTAGCTGCATAATAGCCTCACATACCCCCATACTCAAGGGTCCCCTATGTTTGCTTCCTCGTATACACTCACCAAGTCTACTTCCTGCATCCTTGGTAAGGAATCACATTACTACATAGGACCAACATTTGAATAACACCAAGGAAAGTAGTTTAGCCACCAAAGTCATAAACGAGAGTAAAATAAGTTACAAAATTCAACAATAAATAACATAAATAAAGTTTTAGCAACAATAAATCATTGTATCATGAATTTCCCAAAATTGTGGCTAAACCTTCACAAACAAAAATGAACAATTGTTGGTCTGCACAAGCAACAAAAATCATCATGAGAAGGCACAACACATCACTGTGTGACCATACATAGTCACCAATGAGGAAGGAGGGAACATCATTTGTCTATCATAATAGCCCTTCATGTGGTGACCCAACAGTCTCAATCCACATGGCATAAACAATAATAATAATAATGCATATGTTGGTAATATATCATATAGTAGTGTTCCTTGCAGATATGGCATGCATAGGACACACTCCAAATAGTGATACTCCCAGGGTCATCACTATAGCCAGAGGTATACATGGCTAGGGGCCCCCCATATGCCTACCATGTTCAATGACTAAGCATCCATGGGCACCCCTCTACAAGCATGCAAGCATCTCCCAATTGCGTTGCATCAAGTAGGAATACATAACATACATATACTACACCTTCACGTACCTACGTACATGGCATCATGTCCTCGAGCTTGGCTCGCTACCATCAAGAACATGACATCATCACCCAACACTATGTCAAAACATCAGTGGGGTGTGGCATCATACCTCATGCAACATGTCGGATCACATGCAGTACGAAATAATCATAGCAGGGCATACACTTCCCGCCTCATGCTGGACCACAATGAATATATGTGAAGCTATGAATCATCAATAATGTCCAATCTATCGAAAAGAGTCTCACATCGAATATTGGTACAATGCTCAAACTATGGGGATAAGGGATATACACATATGAACCACATACTTGGGTCCATAGAAGGGGAAGTAGTGAGTACATTCCTTGGTTAGTGGAAGCTGGCATCACTTTGTGCCACTATAATGTGTACACAATACCCTAATAACCAAGAAAATTTGTGGCTGCTACCACCCCTACACATATTGAGTCCTTGTGGGGGAACCAGATGATAGTGTCTCTTACTCGATCCCTCGAATAGTGGAGGCTCATGTCACCTTGTGTTTCCAGACATACACCATATGTGCTACCTGAGAAACTCAAGTAGTGGAAGCTAAGGTCACTTCGTGTTTCCTGACATACACCTCACGTGCTACCCAAGGGATTGGTAGTAACACTACCCTAGCAAAAATTACCCCGCAAGCTATAACTCAGTGAGGTAACACACATATGCACAAGTGTAAACATATAGTGGATATGGTGCCCCCATACCCATAACAAGTAGATATCTCACAGGTGATGCTCCTTCACATCACTCCAGGAAACACAAAGAATGCACTAGCTTTATCACAACACTCATTATATGCACTGGTACAGGTTCAATCACATTTACAAGGGATTACATAACACGTTTACATTACTAACTTTTCACAATATTCATATCTTTATCATCTTTAAAATTTTCAAAAAATAAATAAAAATCTTCTAACACCAATGCCATGTTTGATATCATTTTCATCTTTCATCAAACTAAATATAGCATCCCAAACATTTACATCTCTAATTCACTTTTTGAATATACATAATTCCATCTTTTATGGTAAAAGAAATTCACAATTAATACTTATTACATAAACACAAGATTCACTTGCATAAGTTTCATAGTTAATTAACATATTCATAATTCTAATGATCAGTATTCGAGAAATAAGGACATAATTCAAAATTCCAATTAGGAAAGATAACATGTCTACACTAGTATGCATGAACTCATTCAATTCTTAATAAACTAGGTACAAGAAAATCATCACTCATTTCAAGACATATAGCATTGTTTTCGACTTAATTGGTGTACTAAAATTATCAAACCTTGAGCATAAAAAGAAAGACAAAACACAATAATATTTTTGCAAGGTTTCCATCTAGTGTTTTCTTAATAAGTTAACTTATAAGTTCTCTCTAGTCCCCAATTAAATGAAGGATAAATACCTATATAAGATTCCCTCCAATTTTCCTATAAGGTTTACCTTAGAATTGTTATAATTAATGGCAATTCTTAATATTCAAGGGTTTAATTAATACCTTCAACTATACCCCCTGTGATCGATACTTTATGTTGGTTGATAATCTTTTAACATTAATGAGGGAAGGTACTTAATAGTTTTAGACATTGATTTATCTTTCATTTCCATTACAAATGTAATAGGTTTAATTGTATACTTAGTTTTTAATTATATAACAACACTCATCTATTATCCCCAAACTTAATTAATTCAACAACCTTAAGAATAACCCATAGATTTCCACTAGAATTATGCCACCCGAACCATAACAAGTTATAGATCATTACGTATTCAATTATAAAGTTCATTTAATTATGATTAATAATTTACACAAAAAGGATACTCTATTTGAGTTTATCGATTAAATCAACATCCAGTGACATCTATTTATGTATTATTTAGTTAGAGTATGGTGTCGACTCTCTAAAGTTGAGATGATCTTAATTGTCCATTACTCCTGTAATTGAATATATTTCCATCATATAACCTTTCGATTGTAGGAATAGTATTCACTTTTAGTTCTTAATCAAGAAATTCCCTTACGACACTTGTAATTGCAAGTTACCCCTAGATGATTTTATAATTACACACCATATTTATAAAGTCCATTCGACATAATTTAACTTGAACATTTACCACTATTTCCTTTTTAAAATAGTTTACTCTTAAACTTCATAAAGACAATTTGGCTTTTAAGTTGGTCATTTTATCAAATGACTAACTATTATCATTTATCCCTATTAGTTAGATTATTATTATTATTATTATTATTTTTATTTATTAAGGTCTCATTAATAAATTTACATCATTATAATAATGTTTATTAAACTTAGTTTCAAACAATTGAATTATTATCTCTATAGACCTTTAGTGTTTTAAAAGGCCACTCAATGGGTTACGTTTATTATATCAGTGTTTAATAACTAGTCAAAGCTTGATACGTTTATAAATCCCAAATGATCGTTCATTAGAAGGCCTCAAAAGGTAACATATAGGTTTTCTTTGATGGATTCGAATAACTTCTTAAAATCATAATAAGTCCACCTTGTTCAAAGGTTAATCATTCATTTTAAAATTTTGCACAATTCTAATCTACATTATCTTAATACAACACATTATTAAATAATAGTGAAAATTGATTAATATTGGATGATAATATATTTTCGAATAAACTTTATATTTGACACTTTACAATTTCATTAACCACATAATCCATAATTTCAACATACAATTTTAATTTTATTTATTTATTTATTTGATCAAATAATCATTTATCGCCACAAAATTAGTCATGTTAATAGAAATTAATAATTACAAGGTTAAATTTTTCCCACTTTTATCGACACATTTTCCACTCCAAATTAATTAACGGGGGTTTGGGGGCAGAGCCCCCAAGATGGGGTCAAGGGGCAATGCCCCTTGCGGGGTCCAAGGGGCAGTGCCCCTAGCACGTTCCCTGTCGCGATACAGGGTGGGGTCAAGGGGCAACACCCTGTGAGGCCAAAAATAATTCACCTTATTTTATTAAGAAGTTTGAATCAATTTTATATATATTACTAAAATAAACATTTTTCTAGCATCATTGGTTAACCCTAAATCAATGGGTTTAATCCTATTCATTGAACCCAATATCCCTTTGACAACATTATTAATTCTCATTTTAATTCAATTTCTCAATACCTACCATCTCCCCTATACTTCACTTGAAAACATAAAATACATAATTATTATAAAATACATAGGTGTGGAGGATTTTGAAATATTTATTTAAAGAGGGATTGGCTTTCCCTCTCAAACTCCAAATTCATTACATTCTACTTAATGAATAGGTTGGAATCCATTTTGAATTCCTTATCTTATTGTCCCAAGCTAACCCTAATCCTCTCAACCCATTTCCATCTTTCTTCTCAATTTCTCTATCCTAACCCTAAATTTGTCCTCTATTCTCTTGTCCTCCAATATTTTTCTTGCAGGTTTAAGAGATCAACAATGGTGGCATTGTCCATGTTGAACATCGCAGCTCGGCCCCTTTTACCCTGGAGAAAGCTCTCTGCCCTGGAAGAAGAAGAGCCTCTTGTTCTGCAGGAAGTGCGTGGAGGAGGAGCCACCACGGTCGAAGGAGGGTGGAGAGGGAGGAAGAGCCGCTGTTGTGAGGAAGGAGTCCCCACCACTATGGACACCACAGTAGGGGTCGCCGAGTGGTGGCTCGCCACTGTGGTGTGCCACAGTGTCCCGTGGACTATTGTTCATGCATGGTGGAGATGAAGGGAGGGGGTGCTAGGGAGTGGGTTTGGCCCCTTTCCCAAACCCCAATTTTTATTTTTTTATTTTTTTAACAACCCCGCGAAGTAGCAAAAAGGGCATGGGGGTGAGGGATCAACACTCCCAAACCCTAACTGTATTTTAATTTCTCTCTCTCTTTTTTTTTAATAAAATAAATATATATAATTGTGTGTTTGTGTATATAGGAGTATTTTTCTGCACTAAATGTATGTTCAGGTACTGGATAGAGAAAGAGGACTATAACTCCAGATTGCACATTTATTTTAAATGTAACAAATAAATGTTATATTATATAAATTTATTTATTTAGGTTACATTTACTTTTGTATCAAAGTAAATAAAAGGTGCACATTTATTAGAAAGTTGATATATATATATATATATATATATATATATATATATATATATATATATATATATATATATATATATATATATATATATATATATATATATATGAAAGTATATACAAGACCCAAATATTAAAAAAAAAAGGGTTCTATAATAGCTTAACATGCATTATTTCCTATTGGTTTCTCTAGGAATATATAACAGTGATATTTGTTCCAGAATGTCGTTATCTCCTTCAAATGCATTTAAACATATATCTATATATATATATATATATATATATATATATATATATATATATATATATATATATATATATATATATATATATATATATATATATATATATATATATATGTATAATGGGAAAATTATTCGGCTCTTTAATAATCTATGCCCAGAATAATCTATTGAGTACATTATTCTTGTACTACATAGTTAATTCCCAAAATGTAAGAGAACTCTATTTTTCTTTTATTTCCATTGTTATTACATATATTTTTATGTGTATACCTAGCTTTCTACAAGGGTAAATAACAAACAATATAAGACAGCAATATACCTTTTTCCACAGTGCACAGTTAGTTTTAGCATAGTGGACTAGGCTCCTAGTGTTTAAGCCTGGCTCTGATACCAGATTGACATGCCCAGATTTCTTTAGGCAAAAAAACAACTAATTTTTTTTAATATATATATATATATCTGTGTGTGTGTGTGTGTGTGTGTGTGTGTGTGTGTTAAAAGTGTATAGCTTACTAAGAATTCTTCTAAACACATTTTGCAATAGCATTACAAGCACTAGTATGGACAAATTATCACAAGAAACATAAATAAATAAATAACATTACTCTTCTTACAAGTTACAGCTAAAATCAAAGAGATACATCAATAAGCATTTCCTTTTTTTTTTTTTTACAACTTGGAAGCATGACACTTCTTACACACACTACAAAACTTTACAAGGAGACTCTATCTTACAAGATCTTACAAGAAGAAATAGATGAGACAAAGACTTATATTACATTTTTACAAGGGACACTTTACACCCAA
The DNA here is from genome assembly GCA_027943335.1 of Chamaecyparis obtusa. NCBI lineage: Eukaryota > Viridiplantae > Streptophyta > Pinopsida > Cupressales > Cupressaceae > Chamaecyparis > Chamaecyparis obtusa. Next base: position 247,856 of record BSBK01000077.1, read on the forward strand.
TACCACATTGAGGGAATTCACAAACACTACATTCTTTCATAGCCCTGGCCTGGTCCAACCAAGATATCTTGAAAAACCTGCAAGAAAACAAAACTGACTAGCAAAACCATGGTACTCTCCTCCCTACCATATGGCATCATGAGACCTCGTAGGTCCTATCCAACCCCTGAGCAAGGGAAAATCAAGCAAACAAGAAACACCCATACATCCCTCAAATATTGCACACATCACATTACTTCATGAAACAACAACATATACGTCATTCTTGCCCTCACACAAGGATTACAACTTTTTTTTTTTTTTTCTTACATGGCCATTCACAACAAGGATCTACTAAGACCCACTCAACAAGAAGGAAATAAGAACTTCAAGCAAAAACATGCATGGTTCATCTCTAGCTCACCTAACATACACATTTATCACTACAACACAAGAGATTCAAAACACTTTGCCCACACAATACTCTCATGAATGAACTCAAGGACTTACATAAAGCATAACAACAACTCACAACACACATATACAAAATGAAATACCTTCCTACTCATATGAACTCATAAAATGCATAAAATCCATTAATGGAGGTTGAGGTGCACATACCTTCACCTGAGGTTATGGTAGACAGATCAAGTGAGTCTTCCCTTTTCTTCCCTTTCTCTTCTCTAACTTTCTCCTAGCTCCTAGATTGTCTCCAAAGTTGGAGAGTGGGTGATTAGGCAACACAATCCAAGTTTGCCACTAAAATAGGCTTCTTACACTCTCCCATGCCCTTGGGAGAGTTGTGAGCTTCCCATTGGGTGACCTACCCAAAAGCTTACAACTTTCCTAAAGTGGAACTGCAAAAAGGTGAATGGGGAAGAGAGTTGGAAATTTTTTGACTCATGAAGTTTGACATGTGAGTTTGATTTTCGCCATTTGACAAAAGCCCACTTTTGGAGGGCTTCCCAAGGTGGCTCTAGGGTGGCCTATGGTTAAAAAGGAACCTTACCCATAGGTATAACCCATGGGCCTTCTATTTTTGTGTAAAACAACTCCCTAGGGGTCAATTTGACCCCTCAAAAGTCAACCTAAAAGTGAAATTCGAGATTTAAGGAGATGTGACTTCCCATGTGTTACCTAACCAAGGTAGAGGTATGGGGAAAACCAATTTGTACTAGGGTTGGATGGTGACAACTTCCTTAATTTGAAGTAAATTTAAAATGCAACTAAATTCACATTACAAGTGTCATAGACACCTCAAAAACACATCACTTTCCTACTTGGCAAGGTCCTCAATTAAACAAAGAAATAATAAAATTAAACATTCACATAACCCCTTTCTCTTCACAAAAAAAATAAGACACATCACAATAGGCCTAGTCCCCCTTTAGGACATGAATTTTGGTGTCATGGGAGGCGCACACAGAATAGCTTGACTTCCCCTTTCCATGGTTTTAGTCCTGCACACTCAATGTAATTATCAGTATTCCCATAATAATCAGAGCATGATCAAAATAAAATAAAAACTTAACTTTTATTTTATCAATACACTTTCAAGTTAGGTAACGAGTTATCCTCTAAGGAATCCATCAATTCTCTTATGATACTGAATTTCAAAATGCTTCAAATTACAATTAATCCATAATTCCAATCTATGAAATCATCACTATTTGCTTTATTGAACCAATCTTATTCTATCAAGAAATTATAATCTTCTCAATTCCCAAAAGTAAGATTTAATTTTGAATAAACATGATGACCTAAAGTTAAAGTCACATAATTATCAACCCTTCATTATTAATCCTACCTCAGGGTATACTAGGGACTATGGTAAAATAGTTATCAATGCTATTTCAAACTTCACATTTTAACTCAAGGTTAAGTAACCTAATCATTCATTGCAGTTTCACCTCTAGTTCATAGCAATTAATTGTCTAATCTGATTTGTTAGGATGTTCCAATTCTACAATATTAAACTTTGAATAAATTGAATTAACTATTAAATCCATAATTACATGAAAGTGCAATAAGAGTTTTATTTGTACATCATTTCCTAGCTTAACCATAATTATTCATCTTGAATTTCTCCCAATAACTATTCTTAGAATTAGTTCCACCTTGGTAAACATTATCATCATTGAGGTTCTAAATGTATCACCAAAATTGAAATATACTTCTCTCTGGAAATATTGTTTTTTTTTTTGTAAGAAAATGGGGTTAAAATAATCACATTACATGGATTCTCATCAAGGCAATATGTTCTAGTAGGGCTCAACAAGGCTAAAAGACTAGCGGTCTCCCAACCTTATCCACAAAAGTGTCTCACATTGAGGGAGAATGGTAGGGGCCAATTAAATTGCATAGCTCAATTCTACCACAAAAATTTACTTTTATTTGAAGCCTTCCTAAATTTATATTTTGATGCGTACACCTATCACTCTAACATAAATTTTACACTTCTAGAGATCATTACAAACCATCTATGCATGTGCATCATCCATACCTAAGTTAGGGCATCATAACATATAATATTGCCAAATAACTTAAAGATTCTATTAGGTTTACTATTCACTTACTAATTACCATTGATTGTCTTTATTTTAAAATGTCTCAAAACTATGTTAGTTAATTTGACTCATTCTATTTTTCATTAGGGCAATATTCTAATCAACATAAGCTCCCTTATTATAATTTCATATGGAATTTCCACGCATCTTAGAGTAATATTAATTCTATCATGTAAGCATAGGTTTATACCTTCATGTTCTAATACCACAATAGTTAATTAAAGGTAATATTACTTCAAAAATATGTCTTAAATTAACATATTCCATGAATTCATTTGAAGATGAAATCTATTCTAATTAAGTTCACGTACTATAGTCAAGATATCTAATAACTTTGCATAAAATGTATGGAACCTTTTGCAAGAAATAACAATAGTGCTTACCAGAGTGTTCTTACCAAGATGAGGGAAATCAAGGGGTCCTATAGATGAGGCATCCACTTCTGACTGTAAGGATACAACCCAAGGAATGAGGACTATAGAATTCATTTCTGTAAAGATTCTAGAATTTAGATTTCTCCCATAGACTACCTGAAGTCTAACCCTGTTGAATTGCAAAAATTAGTGGATTATTGTAAGGAAGAAAAAACTCAAAATTCAAACCAAAATGTCATAGCCTGAGTAGAAGATGAGTCTATTCTAGTAGGTCTATTTGAGAAAGTGGAGTCATTGATCTTAGCCACTTCCCCAAGGGGAAAGCCACACCCTTTCTATGTGTCATTGTTCATTAATGGTTGCAAGATGAGTAATTCCATAATAGATTCTAGTGCCTTGAATAATGTGATGCCTTCAACCATAGCCAAAGCCTTAGGTCTCACCCCAATGAAAGCTTATGGTAGATATTATTCAATAGATGCTAAAGAAGTTCCTTTAATCAGGAAAATCAAAGACACCCATGTAGCTTTAGAAGCGCACCCTGAGAAGAGAATGTTGTTGACTATTCTTGTTGCATATATACCCACTAGTTATGGTTCATTGTTGAGCAGGAGCTTTTGCAGGGATCTAGAAGGGTAAATCAAGTTGGACTGGTCCCAAGCTTTAATCCCAATGGGTAACAAGAAGATAAAATTGGTTCCCAAAGAGAAAGAAAAGTTCACAATGCTAAAGTCCGATGATCCTAAGGCCCAAATTTTGTACCAAGAATTAGAATTCAGAAATTACATGCTATTCACATAAAATCATGATGAAGAAATTGAGCCTGTAGAGGATGAGAGTCTACCCTCCATAAGAGAAACACAATTAGAGATCTAGACTCTTGAGTTTGACGGTAGTTGCATGTCATCAGGATCTAGTGTGGGCATAGTTTGGCTATCACCAGATGGCATGTGTGAGACCAAGGCTTATAAGCTAGAGTTTGGGAACACTAACAATACATCTGAATATGAAGCCCTATTGTTGGGTATCATTGCTATGAAGGAGAAAGGTGTGAAAATTTTAAGAGCTTGAGGTGATGCTGAGTTGATTGTGTGTCAAGTTAAAAATCAATACTTTGTGAAGAATCATAGGTTAAAAAACTATAGGAATAGAGTATGGGATGAAATCAAAGCATTAGATACATTCTTCATTGAATCTATGCCAAGGGAGTTGAATTCCAAAGTAGATTCCTTGGCGGTATCATCCTCATTACTTCTACCTCACCCAAAATTCAAAGATAATAACTACCAAATAGAAATGATGTATAGACCATCTATGCTTGATAATATAGAAGATTGGTAGGTGTTCAAAGATGACAAGAACCTCCTCCTCTTTTTGGAGAGCGGTGGTGACTTCCATAAACATATCCCCGGTGATCACAAGGATAAAAGCCATGGAAAATGGAAGAAGGATAAGTTAGATGTCATCCAGTTACAAGGTAATATAATTCCTCCTCATTTCATCACACTCGAAAAACTTTTCAATAGTCATGATACTTTTGTCAAGAAGAGGAGAGTTAAGAGAGACCTTACCACTAGTGAATATGAAGGGATTAACATTGGCAGTGAAAAAGATCCCAAAAAGATTAATATTGGGAAATGTTGTACTGAGGAGGAAAGGGAAGAAGATAGGAGGCTCTTCTTATAATACCAAGATGTTTTTGCATGGAGCTACGAAGATTTAAAAAGTTTTTTGAATGGGAAGTTTAAACATCAAATCCCCTTAAAACCTAATGCTACTCCATTCAGGTAGAAATAGAGGAATTACAATCTGAATGTTGTTGATGCGATATTCAAGGAAGTAGACAAAATGCTTAAAGAAAGAATTATATACCCTATCCATCACTCCACCTAGGTAGCGAATATAGTGCCAGTGAGGAAGAAGAATGGGGAGATAAGGATCTATCTGGATTTCAAAAATCTTAATCAGTCCTCTCTAAAGGATAATTATGCTCTTCCCAACATGGACCATCTATTGCAAACTGTAGCTAGGGTAGAGATGATGTCTGATGCAGGAGCATCCTGGGTGTAAGAGCAATCTTGCATCACCCAAAAATATTTTTGTTTTTATTTTTCAATAAGGGCTACTTTGTGCAGAGCTACTATTTTTGGTAATTTTTGTATGTGCTTAAAATGATCTAATTTCTTTCTTGGAGGTTCATTTTGGTCATATAAGTCTACCAGTAAAGTTTCATTTCCAGATCAAGTGTATGTTGGAAGATATTGAAGATTTTCGGTATTGGCAGTAGGGTACAGAAACTTTGGACTCAATTTTGAAGGCTTTAGAGGCCCCGGATGAGGTCAAAAATTTGGGTGACGGGTGCTTGCGCTGGTCAAGCCTGTAGAGCGCTTCGTGGCATTTTCGAAATGGGGTTATAATAGCCGAGCGGGTTAACGGGTGATGACTTATGGTCTTCAGAAGTTGGGCCACCTGAAATGGCGAAAAATAATTTTCTTCAAAATTTCTGTTCGGGTTTCAAAGGTTATCTTGAGCCGACTATGATGTAATAAAATGTAAAATAAAATAATTCTAAGTTTGGTCGGCCTTATTGGCTAAAAATTCTGGAACCTTCCTAGGCGGTGGAAAATTGCCTATATAAGGAAGGTTGTATTATTGTCTTAGGCAGTTCAGAATAGTTCTGGGTAGTAGATCTGGGTAATAGTTCAAGGCTTTGTCCTACAGAATATTGTAAGGGAATGCCCATGTGGCTTTGCATATTGTAATTCTGAAAGTTTGTAATTCCACATTTGTGGAGATAATAAGAAGCCAATTTTCTGTTCTTGCATATTATTGTTGTTTCTCTATTTCTGTTATGTGTTTGTGGTATTAAGGGGAGCACCCTTCATCAAGTGGTATCAGAGCAGGAGTTCTTGAGTGTGTAAACAGATCGCCGACTGTGAGGCAGTTTGCACCAGGACCGTGGCCAGGGTTTCAGCGCGCATCGTGAAAATGCCTCCATGAAGGGAACGTGGCGGAAGAGCTGGTGTTGTGACACCTAAGGTTAGAGAGCTGCAGAGACAAGTGCGAGCATTGCAAGAAGAGATTCATAGAGTAATGAATCTTAATGTTAGAGATGAAAGTGAGGATGAAGCCGAAGAAGAATATCAAGAAGGAGAAGTTGAAATTGTGAACCAGGAGGAAGAAAGACTTTTTCGGGCGATTTCCAAGATTGGGAAAAGACCTAAGATTGAGGTTCCTACATTTTCTGGAAATCTTAACCCAGAGGAATTGATCGACTGGATCAATGAATGTGAGGAATATTTTGAGTATGAAGATGTTGAGGATCCTGATAGGGTAAAATTTGTGAAGGCCAGACTGAAAGGTCATGCGAAGATCTGGTGGCAAGAAATTCAATTGGAGCCAAATAGAAGAGGGAAAGATAAAATCACAAGGATCGGATGGTGGATAAATTGAAGCGACAGTTCATTCCTGTTGATTATGAGCTTGATCTACTAAAGAAAATGCAAACTTTGAAGCAAGCAGGAAGATCTGTTCAGAAGTATACAGAGGAGTTCTATCGACTCCTCATCAGAACAGGCCATGCAGAAGCTGATAAGGAGAAAGTTGCCCGATACCTTAATGGGTTAAGGCCAAGCATTCAGGAGGAGTTGAATCTGGTTCGAATGAACAGTATTGAGGAGGCATACCAATTTGCCCTAAAAGTAGAGGAAAAGCTGAACAAGAAGTTCGAGAGCAGACAAAATGGAAGAGGTCACGGTGGACGATCTGGTGGACGGTCATATGGTGGCCGAAATGAAGATCTGAAAAAGAAGGATGAGGCTAGTAGCAGTTAGAATCAGTGCGGAAATAATTCCAATCGCTTCCAGGATCAGAATAATAGAGATCAAAGAGGAAGAGGAAGAGGACAAGGATCTGGAAGAGGAGGCTTCTATGGAACATGTTTTCACTGTGGAGAAGAAGGTCATAGGGCATTTGAATGTCCTCAGTGCCAAGGTAGAACAGACAGGAGAAATGAAGGCCAGGCCAGAGTTGCGCATGTAGATGAAGATGCCAGATCATCAAATTCTGAAGATGCTGAAAGAGGAGAAACGTTGATTAACAGAAGAGTCCTGTTGAGTGGTGAGAATGAGCCTGAGCAAAGGAGGAGCCTGTTTCGCACCAGGTGCAAGTGTGAAGGTAAATGTTGTGATGTGATCATTGATAGTGGAAGCACTGACAATTTGGTGTCAGAAGAGATAGTGACAAAGTTGAAGCTCAAGAGACAGAAACACCCACATCCATATCGGATTGCTTGGGTACAGGATGACCACAAGGTCATGGTCAATGAACAATGCCTAGTGAAGTTCAAGATCGGTGGGTACCAAGATGAGGTACTATGTGATATCATCTCTATGGATGCATGTCATATGTTATTGGGTAGACCGTGGCAGTTTGACAGATGTGCTGTACACGATGGTCGTGCGAATACCTATTCCCTGACAAAGGATGGAGTGCGACATAAGCTAAAGCCATTGAAGGAGACCGAAGAAAAGGTATGTGGTAATACAAGAATAAAATTTGTTGATGGAAGGAAATTCCTAGATGGTATGAGGCATGAGCATGTATGTTTTGCTTTAATTCCAAAAGCTGGTAAAGAGGAAGTAGAAGATGTTCCTGTAGAAGTTGCAAATTTGTTGAATGAGTTTCAAGATATTGTATCTGATAACGTGCCTGATGGATTACCACCAGTTAGGAAGATCAGTCATCAGATGGACTTGATCCCAGGAGCGAGTTTGCCGAATAAGGCAGCACACAGAATGACACCTGCAGAAAGTGAGCAGTTGAACATACAAGTACATGAATTGTTACAGAAGGGGTTGATTCAAGAGAGTCTGAGTCCCTGTGCTGTACCAGCGATATTAGCACCAAAGAAGAATGGAGAGTGGAGGATGTGTACAGATTCTAGGGCAATAAACAAAATCACAATCAAGTACAGGTTTCCATTGCCACGAATGGATGATATTATGGATTGTTTGAGTGGAGCTGTGTATTTTTCAAAGATAGATCTGAAAAGTGGTTATCATCAGATTCGGATAAGAGAAGGAGATGAATGGAAGACTGCCTTCAAGACAAAGGAAGGACTGTATGAATGGTTAGTCATGCCTTTTGGGCTAACCAATGCACCGAGCACTTTCATGCGGCTCATGAATGAGGTTCTAAAAGAATTTCTGGGTAAGTTTGTCATTGTTTACCTAGATGATATTTTGATCTTTAGTAAGACATTGGATGAGCATATGATGCATATTCGTATGGTATTTGAGAAGTTGAGAGAGGAGAAATTGTTGATTAATTTGAAGAAGTGCAGTTTTGTGAAGAAAGAGTTAGTGTATTTGGGATTTGTAGTTTCAGCAGAAGGTCTAAAAATGGACCCAGAGAAGGTACAGGCTATCCTTGAATGGCCTACTCCAAGGAGTGCTACTGAGGTAAGATCTTTTCATGGTTTGGCTAGCTTTTACAGAAAGTTTATCAGAAATTTTAGCAGTATTTGTGGACCCTTGACTGAAACAATGAGAGGGGATAGAAAAGAGTTTAAGTGGACTAATGGGGCAGAAAAGAGTTTTCAATTATTGAAACAAAAAGTTACAGAACAACCTATTTTAGCACTTCCAGAGTTTAATAAGGTGTTTCAAGTAGATTGTGATGCTAGTGGTACTGCAATAGGAGCTGTTATGAGCCAAGAAGGTAAACCTATTGCTTATTTCAGTGAGAAGTTAAATGATGCCAAGAGGAAATATTCTATTTATGATCAAGAATTTTATGCTATAGTTCAGGCATTAAAGAAGTGGAGACATTATCTGCTTCCTAAGGAGTTTGTTTTGTATACTGATCATCAAGCTTTGCAATATTTGAATAGTCAAGGAAAATTGAATCAAAGGCATTTGAAATGGGTTGAGTTTTTGCAGAGTTATACATTTATTTTGAAACGCAGAAGTGGAAAGTCTAATAGGGTTGCAGATGCTCTTAGCAGAAGGCAACTATTGCTGAAAAAGATGCAGATTGAGGTGGTTGGGTTCAAGGACCTCAAGAATTTGTATCCAGAGGATCCTGATTTTGGTGAAGCTTGGAAGGCTTGTACAGAACCTGTTACTCTAGACAGGACGAAATGGCTGGATTTTATCATCCAAGATGATATGCTATTCAGAGGGAGTCAGTTGTGCATTCCACAAAGTTCTATGAGGGAGAATCTCATCAAGGAGAAGCATAGTGGAGGGTTGGCTGGACATTTTGGTCATGATAAAACCCTTGCTTTGGTTGGTGAGAATTATTATTGGCCACAATTGCAGCAAGATGTGAAGAAGTTTGTACAGAGTTGCAGAGTATGTCAGATGGTGAAAGGAGTGAAGTAGAATACAGGGTTGTATCAGCCATTGCCTATACTAGAGAAGCCTTGGGAGGATATCAGTATGGACTTTGTTCTTGGTTTACCGAGGACACAGCGGGGACATGATTCAATTTTTGTAGTGGTTGACAGATTTTCAAAGATGACACATTTCATTCCCTGCAAGAAGACTAATGATGTTGTTCATGTAGCAGAATTGTTTTTTAGAGAAGCAGTGAGACTTCATGGTTTGCCAAAGACCATAGTTTCAGATTGGGACACTAAGTTTGTTAGATATTTCTGGCAAACATTGTGGAAGAAGTTGAAGATAGATTTGAAGTTCAGTTCATCACATCACCCACAGACTGATGGATAGACAGAGGTGGTGAATAGGAGTTTGGGAAATCTGCTGAGATGTTTGGTTGGAGATAAGCCAACAGGATGGGATTTGATTTTACCACAGGCAGAATTTGCATACAATAATTCTGTCAACAGGAGCACTGGTAAATCACCATTCCAGATTGTATATGGAAGTAGTCCAAGAAATGCATCTGAATTGAGGAAGATAGATAAAGGAGAAATAAGTAGTGCTGAAGCTGAAGATTTTGCAGAACACTTGAAGAACATTCATGAAGAGGTGAGGAAGCATATTACCAAGATGAATGCACAGTATAAGGCTAAGGCAGATGAGAAAAGGAGGTATAAGGAATTTCAGGTTGGTGATGAAGTCATGGTTCATTTGCAGAAGGAGCGATTTCCAGTTGGTACATATAACAAGCTGAAAATGAAGAAGTTTGGGCCATGTAAGATACTGAAGAAGCATGATTCAGGAAATGTATATGAGGTAGAATTGCCTAGTGAGCTAAATATTTCACTAGTGTTTAACATTTCAGATCTGACAGAGTATCATGAAGGAGGTGTTGAAGATGAGATCACAGCAGTGCAGTGGAGTATTCCAGCAACTAGTTCATACACTAAGGAGATCGAGGATATACTGGACAGTCATGTTGGCAGAAGCACAAGGAACAGGACATATGAAGAATATCTGGTCAAGTGGAAAGGATGGCTTGTTGAAGATTCATCATGGCTGACAAAGGAGGAGGTTAGCCATTTTGGTTTTCCTCTGCACACCTGAGTCGTGATAGGGTCACTTCTCAAATTACCTTGGGTGTCTGATGCAGGAGCATCCTGGGTGTAAGAGCAATCTTGCATCACCCAAAAATATTTTTGTTTTTATTTTTCAATAAGGGCTACTTTGTGCAGAGCTACTATTTTTGGTAATTTTTGTATGTGCTCAGAATGATCTAATTTCTTTCTTGGAGGTTCATTTTGGTCATATAAGTCTGCCAGTAAAGTTTCATTTCCAGATCAAGTGTATGTTGGAAGATATTGAAGATTTTCGGTATTGGCAGTAGGGTACAGAAACTTTGGACTCAATTTTGAAGGCTTTAGAGGCCCCGAATGAGGTCAAAAATTTGGGTGACGGGCGCTTGCACCGGTCAAGCCTGTAGAGCGCTTCGTGGCATTTCTGAAATGGGGTTATAATAGCCGAGCGGGTCAACGGGTGATGACTTATGGTCTTCGGAAGTTGGGCCACCTAAAATGGCAAAAAATAATTTTCTTCAAAATTTCTATTCGGGTTTCAAAGGTTATCTTGAGCCGACTATGATGTAATAAAATGTAAAATAAAATAATTCTAAGTTTGGTCGGCCTTATTGGCTAAAAATTCTGGAACCTTCCCAGGCGGTGGAAAATTGCCTATATAAGGAAGGTTGTATTATTGTCTTAGGCAGTTCAGAATAGTTCTGGGTAGTAGATCTGGGTAATAGTTCGAGGCTTTGTCCTACAGAATATTGTAAGGGAATGCCCATGTGGCTTTGCATATTGTAATTCTGAAAGTTTGTAATTCCACATTTGTGGAGATAATAAGAAGCCAATTTTCTGTTCTTGCATATTATTGTTTTTTCTCAATTTCTGTTATGTGTTTGTGGTATTAAGGGGAGCACCCTTCATCAATGTCTATGTTAGACAACTTCTCAGGATATAATTAGATAGAAGTGGAGAAAGAAAACCAACACAAGGCAACCTTCACTACCCCGCGGGGCACCTTTGCATATCACAAAATGCCATTTGGGTTAATCAATGCTAGAGATACTTTCCAGAGAGGCATGGATCTTTCCTTCAGTGACATGAAGAACAAAATCATTGGTATGTATCTAGATGATCTCACTATCTTTTCCAGAAAAAGAGTAGATCGTATAAATGATTTAAGAAAAGTATTACAAAGGTGGAGAGAAGATGGAATTTCATTGAATCCCAAAAAGTCAATCTTCAGTGTGACCAAAGGGAAGTTATTGGGTCACATTATTTCCCAAGAAGGCATAAGGATCGATCTGGAAAGAGTAAGAGCAATCCAAATATTGAGTTGACCTGTGAACAAAACTAGAGTAAAGTCTTTTTTTGGTCAAGTAAACTTCCTCAGGAGGTTTATCCCAAATTTCTCTAAGATTACCAAATGCATACTACACATGATGAAAGGAAATTTAAATTTTAAGTGGAATGATTTTGGTAAACAAGGCTTTAGGGATATCAAAGGCATCATAGCCAATACCCATGTACTATGTCACCTAGATTACAAGAAAGATTTCATAATCTATTGTTATTCCTCTGAGCATACTCTATCGGCCATCCTCATGTAGGAAAACAAAGAATGAATTCAAGCTCCCATCACCTTCATGAGCACACCTATGGAAAACCATGAGTTGGATTATTCTCAGGTTGAGAAACATGCCTTTGCAGTGGTAAAAGGTTTAAAAAAATTCAGATTTTATATCTTACATTCTCACTCCCTTATATATGTACCTAATATTGTAGTAAAGAGTATTTTGACTCAATAAGATGTAGGGTTTAACAATAGAGGAACATGGGTCGCTAATACTCAAGAGTATGACATAGAAATCAAACCCACCAAGTTGGTGAGAGAGAACACACCGTGCAAAGAAATGGTGGAAAATCAAGTAGACAAAGATCCTGAAGTGACACAATTAGTCTTGGCAGTGAGTATGCAAGATCCTTAGTTTTAAAATATTGTGTATTTTCTGATAAATGGTGAATGCCCCAAAGGATTAACTTTAAAACAAAAGAGAGATTTAAAGCTGTAAGTAGCTAAGTACATTATTTGGGATGACCGATTGTACAAGAGGTCGATAGATGGGACTTTCCTTCTGTGTGTAGATAAACAACAACAAGAGAAGCTGCTAAAAGTATTCCATGATAAGCCTTTTGGAGGGCACTTTTCCTCATCAGCCACAGCATTCAAGATATTGAGATAGTGTTATTATTGGCTGGGGATGTTCAGAGATGCTTATCATTGGGTCACAAGATGTGAAAAATGTAGAATGTTTACTGCGAGACCATAGCTAGAAGTGCTTCCTCTCAAGCTAGTGGTAATTGAAAACACTTTCCAGCAATGGGGTATCAACTTCATAGGCCCTATAAATCCAAAATCTAGTGCAGGCCATTCCTACATAATCACCACGATAGACTAGGTTAGGAAATTGGTGGAGGCAAAAGCAACCAAAAGGACTACCTCAAAAGTGGTATGTGAGTTCATTAAAGAAAACATTCTAGTGAGGTTCAGCATACCTATCAAGTTAATTATGGATAACACAACATATTTCTCATCTCTGGAGATTACTACATTCTATTTTGAATATGGTATTTCAATTGGCCACTCATTAGATTATTTCCCACAGGGAAATGGCCAAGCTGAGTCTAGTAATAATAATTTAGTAAACATAATAAAGAAACTTGTAGCAGATAACCAAAGGACATGGCACAAAAAAATTCATGAAGAGCTATGGGCTGATAGAGTGACCCCCAAGAGAGCTATTGGCATTTCCCCTTTTGAACTAATCAATGGAATGGAAGCTAATCTCTTGCTACCTCTGGAGCTAGCCACTTGCAAACTAAGGATGGTAGTAGAAGATGATATGTACAAAGATAGATTGGAAAAGAGGATTATGTACTTGAACAAGCTTGAAGAAGAGAGGGAGGAGATGGTCGATCACATCACACAGCACCAAATGCGTGTGAAGACATTGTTTGACAACATAAGTAGACCTCAAAAATTTATGGAAGGAGATATGGTACTATTGTGGGCCAAGCGCAAGGAACACAAGGGAATGCATGGGAAATTTGAAACATTGTTTAAAGGACCTTTTAAGATCCATCAAGCATTCGGATGAAATTATTTTAAGCTAACTTATCTAGATGGTGAAGTACTGCCCTTGATGTATAATGGTTAGGATTTGAAGTTGTATCAGATTTGCAATGAAAACAAGTAGCCCCTATATTGTACTATAGTTATGTTTAGTTCCTATTTTTGTTTTCCTTAGTTAGGTTTCCTTCCTACTTTCCTTTCCATCTTTTGCTTTAGTTTTGTTGTGAGCCACCTTTTGTTGAGCTTTGCAAAACCAAAGATATGAGTTCCTAGCTTGAGCATGCAAATGTTCAAGTCCCTAGATAGAGCCAGCTATTGCCCCACCTTTGGTCTACATACCTTAGAGACAAAGATGGATGTTGATGTGTAGAGGTAGTCTCAAAATCTTCATGTGAGTCCTGAGTCTAAGTCTAGTTTCCCCCTCAGGATAGGAGGCCTTTATCAAATTTTCCCAAATCAACTTCTCCTTTATTAACCGATGGGATTTTGGGTCTGAAATCATGTTTCTTTGGGTAAGTTAGGTTCCCAATCTGATAAAGGTCATGTTCCAAAATATTCTAACATTGGCATTATCTACAAATGAAGTATTCAGTCTTCATTCTCCATTTCATAGCATTGGTGGAAAATCAGTCCTGAGCTTCTCTGTGGTAGGAAATCACCTTTAGAGGGTGTTTTCTACAAATAATAGGAGCTAAAGTATCAAATTCAATGAGCATTGGAAATGAGAGATTTGTGAAAAAGGTAGCTTGGATGTTAAGATTAGATTAGTTTCAAACATGATGGGATGATCGAAGGAGAAGAATTCAAGGTGTAGGCTTACTGGCAATAAAATGGAGGATGGCTTCTCTATTACTCTAACAGGTGGGTTTTGACCTGTGAGGTAAACTTCATGCCAAATCATTAAAATGGAAAAATCAGGTAAGGGATTTGTCTCATATGTAATCCCAAACCTCAAGAATGCTACTGAAACCAACACATATCATCTCAGCATCTCAATAGGTTACATTTCTCCTTTAGTGGATTTTTGAGTTGAGAGCATCCCAAAGGTATTTCCCCGCCCTAAAAGGAAGTGAAAAAGTACTTTTCTGCTACCTCCAGGAAGTTACCATTACAATTGCTAAAGTTAAGGGATTTTTCCTGAAGGCCCTTAAAAGTAAAGCCATTTATTCGAATAAATCCATTTAGGAACATAATGGGATTTTTTAGTAATGCCTGAGACTTTTTCATTCATGTGGTGCAAGAAGCTAGCTGTTAAACGGTAAGAATTCAAAGTTATAAAATTAGGGAAATGTTGCAAACTGAAGTTGCCATCCATTTTATGATTTGTTTGATGTAGGAAATTTTTGCAATAGTAGCGTCACATTTTCACATCCCTGAAGTGTATTCTCAATTTTTGTATCCTATTCAATCGAAGATGGAAACTAGATTCATGGGTTTTGATGGGATGAATGGGATCACCTTTGACTGGCATAACATCTTAGACAACTCCCTAAAGTTCTTTGATATGTAGAACTTCTAGAATAGGTTGAAAGAAGATCCAATGAACCCCATCACCGAGAAGTTGAAGGAGAGAAGATTAGTCAAAGCTGTTGGTTTTGTCATGGCCATTCAACCTCCTGAACTAATTCAAGAATGTATAGCTCAATACAATCCTAATACAAAGAAAATGCTCTTGCCCGATGACACAGTGCTACTCTCTATTGATATAGAATCAGTACAGAATTTGCTTCGCATCCCTAAGCAAGCTAAGTATTCAGAAATGACATATAGATGGGTGGTGACTAAGTATATAGTGAAGAAGTATGTGTGGAAGAAAGAGATAATGTAGGCATGGTTCGAAGAGCCTAGGAGTGCAAAAGGAAAGCTTCCTAAGACACTATATGACACCAACCTAAGGCCAAAAATAGTAAATATCATGGTATTACTCCATAGGATCAGAGGTGAGAGAGAGGCACTCAATTTTTCTGACCATCATTTCTTCTTGGTCTAGGTGATCCTTTCTCAACACCATTTTATTGATTGGGCTTTCATGGTAAGTGAAAATCTAGCCAATGCCCTAGATAGAGCTAAGCATCAAAATAAATTCAACATGTCTTTAGTTTTATTATACATATTGGCCATAAGTCAAATTTGGCTAGGGCTTCCTAGATTAGAGGAATTTCTAGAAGATGTTAAAAGTTACGAGTTCTTCCCTTGTTTACAGTTGCACAATAGTTATGCTAACTACCTCAGAGTTAATGATGCATTCACAATGGGATTGTGCAGGGAGCTCCAGGGTTGCCTGGAAAGGAGATTTTCTCCTAAAGCCATGGCTTTTATTAGCCAATTTGGATTCTTTTTCATTTAGTTTATAGATTTCTCATATATTTGCCTTGTAAGATTTCATGACTTCCCTTTGAAGTTACCTAGATATCCTAATGATATGATTGTACTGATTGAGGTGATGAGGGAGGCACTCCAAGTGAACCTGATCAATTTTGATGCTAAGAAGAAAGGATATGAATTCCTGATGGTCATTGGAGCCTACAGTTGTGCATCCCCATCTGAAGAAAAGAATGTTTTGAAGACATTCTCCAAAAGATTCCATTTGGAAACATATGATGTCTAAAGGCCTCAGTATGACCCTATAAATTATGCCTGATATGTCTTGCAAATGAGTCATACAATTCACCATGTCTATGATATTGAAGATTATTGGGCCAACTACAAAGATGACTTGGAGAGTAGAGAAAGATTTTACTATTGGCAAGTTGTCTACACTGAGATATATGACTAGTTATAGTGTTTTCACTATGGCAAAAAAGTCATATAGAAATTTGGATTCAGCGCACTAAGTGTAAAGATAAGAATTCAGTTAAGTGTTGAAGATTGGACAACATACAGAGCACCAGAGATTCAGAGCATCGGCACACATGTGTATGAATGAATTAAGATATGTGCCCTAGAATTTAAGGTTGTTAGACTATACTTATGCTTAGTCTAAGAGCACATAAGTAGATATACAAAGATGTGAAAGTTACAGTCAGTTGAAGTTGCATAGCTAGTGTGTGCCAACAAAGAACATAGCATAGAGCCAACATAGACTATTTTGGTTTGTGATTATAAATTAATGTTGTAGAGGCTATGTGCCCATTGTATTTAGGTTGCTGAGATATGTTCATGTGTAATTATAAGCACGCTTAAGCCCATTCATTTGGAAGCATTATTTTTAATTAGTTATAGGGCTGACCTAATTGTATATTTGGTATGAGCGCATAAATATAAGTTGCGCCCATTGTAATCAGTATGGAAGTGATATGGAAGTTGTAGTAGAGTTACAATAAGTAGAGAAGAGGTATGTGAATTGAGCATAAGATGTATTAGAGCTTTGCTAGACATCAAAGAATCAACACACCAAAGGAACTGATTTGACAAGCAATGTCATAGTGATAGTTCACCTACAGATATAGTGTGTATCTGATTCAGAAGGTTGCAGCCTTCATCATTTGAGCAGTGAGCTCTAGGACAGTGAGTCCACTCCCCTAATAGGGATCATTGTTAAAGACTCCTAACAAGGTCCAACCCTTAACAAGGTCTACTATACTAAAATCATTGTAAAGCTACTCCTAATAGGGTAAATGATCTTATAACAAGGATCACAAAACACTAGTGCAGATTATTAGTGGGTATCAAGTCCCACCGGGGTTTTTACCTATTTGGGTTTCCCCATAACCATATTGGTGTCATGTGTTGATTTCATTTTTCATGTTTATGTGAATGTTTAATTCAGTACTTAAGCATTTATAATTTAGTATTCATATTAAAGTAAAATGTTAAAATACAGTGAACACTGATTCACCCCCCCTCTCAGTGTTCCCATTCCTAACATTTACGCCATGTTAACTATTGAAAAAATCAAGAGGTTCAAAGTTAAAATTGTGGTTGAAGGATTAAAAGATGATGGCTGACACATATATGATGATACATATTTAGAGAAGATCAAGCCTCTCCCTATAAGCTCCAAACCCATGTTAGACAAAGCCATCAATGATTTTAAGACCTTGATGGGTGGGATCTATAGAAGGATAGAATAGTGGGTCTTTGGGATGACAAGTAGAAAGAAGAGGTCAGAGAGAAAGCCACCATCGTAACCTGCTCCCATAAAAGAAATTGGGAGCACCCATGCTTCCTCTTCAGCATCCATTCCTGCTATTCCCAAAGGGTCCACCTAGCCAGCTGATGGTGGTGATGAACCTCCTAAGAAGGAAATCCCATTGGAGAGGACATGTGAGGATGGTTCACATCTTGTCATTGGTTCAATAGAAGAGGTAGTTTCTATAGGCGCCACCCAACCCACGGTTGAGCCTCCTAATGTCGTAGAAATAGAACTGTTAGAATAACTGAGAGGGGGGTGAATCAGTTATCTAGTGTCCCAAAAAAAATGTATAATTCAAAACAATTTCTTCTGTTTTTTCTCATCGGTAAGAAATAATAACTCTCACTATTGTATACACCTAAAAATGGTCACCTAGACTATTAGCCCCTTGTGCTAAATCATAAATTTCTTATTCTTGATCAAATCCTAGTTCTATCATTTATTCGATTATTTTCTATGGGCTAACCATTTTATCCTAAGTTTTTATTTATTAAAAATAATATTTCCTCCCATTTTAATAAATAAAAAGCCCCCCCTTTTCCTCTTATCCTAAGTTGCACAAATAAAGCATTATTCTTATTTTATAAAAAGAATAAAAGAACTTTTTGTCTTATATGGACACAAAAGTCAACTCCTATTTTCTCATTGGAGGATACTTGTACACATGGATTGCTCCTCTTTCAAGCTCCACCCTTGATTAAATCTTTTTCCTCTTAATCTCCATGGTCCATTCCTTTTTCATTTCTTATAAAAGGAGAGCTCTCTTCTTCATTTTCATATCTTAGGTTTTTATGCTAATGTTATGCTGCAGGTTTTCTAGGTCATTTGGAGCTTTTGAAGATTTGGAGCATTCTTGGCTTTTGCATCTACATGTTATCATAGTTTCATTTCTTGCATTATCATGGCATTCATAGCTTCATTCTTAGCTTAGTTTCCTTTATGCTTTAGATTAATCCATCTAGCTTAACTAGGAGGCTTTGTAATACTTGCATCTTTCATTTTCATAGCTTAGCTTGCATTTCCATTTCTAGCATAGCATTGCATTGTATTTTCATTCTTGATTCTTGAGGATATTGGTATTCTTGCCCTTGTCTTCATTAAATCTCTCATTGCATGGTTTACTAGCAAGGTTATTGTTTAAATAGCTCTAGCTGAGAGCATTCTTAAAACCCTTGCACTCCATGCCTAGGGAGCTATGGATCAATTTTTGAGACCTCATTCTTGAGTGTTCTTGAATGTAATGATTCATAGAAGTGTGGTCACATTTTCACCATACATTTTTGGCGCCCACCATGGGGTAGAGTAGACTAGCTTTGTCCCTTCTTTTTCTGCATTTTCATCATTTTCCATTAATTTTTCGGCAAGTTTTTAGCTTAATTTTCGGTCTCTATTTTTCTATCTCAGACTATCGTAGAATACTTTCCAGAAGTATCACGTGATAGTTCTTTGTATGTGCATGTGATACTTTGCTTGTCAGAAGTATAGCTTGGCTATTATAGAGAATATCACCTGGTCTCAAGCGAAGTATCTCCTGGTGTCGAGCAAAGTATCACACAGACTAATATTATTGCCCTAGTATTCTGAGAAGTATCGTGCAATAATTATGGTGTCTGTAACTATCACCTGTACATAGCAGTGAGCTATTTTTGAGTTATTTTATCTATCTTGCAAGTTTTGGGTTCTCTGCCAACTTTTTTAATTTTTTTGAAAATTTTAGTATTTTCAATTTCGTGCCTCTGGAAAATGGGCGCCCATTTTTGAGAAATTTTTGTAAATGGTATCAAAAATCAAAGTGTGATATATCATTGGAAAGGTCTTTCCATGCCTAATCCAACCATGATGGTTTCAGTTTCAAATTTTGTCATTTGATCAGTTATTTTTTTTGTAGATTATTTAATTTTTTATGTGCTAACCATTGTTAGATTTTGGATTTTGCTAACCTTTTGTTGGTCTAACAAGTTGTTTTGAAGGTGCTCTTGCTTTCATGGAAAATGCATAAAATTGCTTGAGGTACTTTGTTCCATCTCTACAACATTTGGATTTTGGGATTAAAATTGAACCTCTCATGTGTTTGGCTTGAGTGTTTACATGCTTTCATAGCACACATTTCAATTGATGCTCTTAATGGGAAATGAATGAACATAGATTTGCTTTCATACAAGTTTGTGTAAGTTAATGGTTGTGTTTAAACCTTAAGTAATTCTTGGTTCCAATATCAAATATCTCATTGAGTGATTAAGGGCATGGATTCATTCTTTGTTTACATAGGGAGTTAAATGCACCACTTTGTGGACTCACTCTATGTTTTCTTGGAAAGTTAAATATTCCATTGATTCAACCCTTTGTCATTTGTGAGTAGTATTGATAAGCAACTTTAGATTACTTTTGATTGATCTTGTTAGCTAAATTGGGTGTTGGACTTGCTTATTTCTAATCACCCCTCATTACCGCCCTTTGGATGCAAGGTCAGCATTCATACATAGGGGAGGGGTCTACTTGAAAAGAGCATTAAGTGTTCCACAAAGTTCTCCCTTTTATGCTTTCTTGATCTCATTAGTTTTCTAAGGTGTGGACTCACTTTGAGTTTGTGTGAGGAGTTAAATGTTCCACTTTTGGACTCACTTTGAGTTTGTGTGAGGAGTTAAATGTTCCACCTTGTGGACTCACTTCACATTCACTTGAAGAGTTAAATGTTCCACTTTTGGACTCACTTCACATTCACTTGAAGAGTTAAATGTTCCACTTTTGGACTCACTTCACATTTACTTGAAGAGTTAAGTGTTCCACCTTTAGTGCTTTAAATACTTTTGATAGTGAATTACTTACTTTTTATTTCTAGAAGGCCTACTTCGGGACACACCACCTCAAGGGAAGACCATAACTCCTATGTTCTGGTGGAGTATAAATAGTGGGAGGTGAATCAAAAGACACCTCTCTTGGGAATTGAGTTTGATATCACTCTTGGCTAAACCTCAAAGAACTTTATACCTTTGAGAAGTGGAGGAGATTTGGGTTACCATCTCCCCTCAGCTGTGTGATTTCAGATTCTTCTCATCTATGAATTTGGGCCTCATGTACCTTGTGTATATTGAGGACTCCCCTTAGCAAAGCTATGTATATCCCTGTAGACAGCTTGATAGGATGTTGTTGTGTTCTAAGTGCCTCCTAAAACATTTTCAAGAACATACACAAGTAGAATCTTTAAGGAGTAGAAATACTAAGTCACTATTCTTGTTCATGTCCAAGGTTGCTTTGCCCCTTGCTCATTGTTTGAAGACAATTGCTTGCTTGAACTCCTTGATTGCTATCTTATGTGCTTGATCCATGATAAAAATTTGTTGATATACTTACTTGATCTTTTAAAATGCTTCAAAACTGAGATTTTTATGTTCATTGGTCATAGAGTCGTACGATACTACAAAAGTGTCACCCCGCTTATTGGAAACTATTTCTTGGCTTAGGGCGAAGTGTCACCTCGCTATAAACTATCACCTTGTCTGCCTGGAAAGTGTCACCTAGAACCTTTTTGCTGTCTTGTTGCTGTTGCAATCTGGAGCTACTAAACTTTCATTTTAACCTGTCGTAGAGTGTCTTTTTCTATTCTTACCTGAAGATGGACTGTTATCTGCATGCTTAGACTTGTTCTAGACTAAAAAAATGAGCTAAAACTATTGGATTTGAGTTTAACGAATGCTACTCTTGATCACTTGTCACATCATGGTTACCTCTCTAGCTACTTGCTTATTGAGCTTATTGCTCGCTACTTGGCTTTATTCAATTGATTGTTGTAAGTGCTTGAGCACTTTTGACGAGCCATCTCTCTATTGTTCTATTTTGACAAGTGATCTTTATTAGCTTTTCTTATCTCAAACCTAAGAAACTTTATCTCATTCTATTAGTCAACCAACATCTCTTTTCATGCCGGTTACAACTTGGTCTCAATTTGAGTAGGAGAGTCATCCTCCATTCAATTATACATAGTTACCTTCTCCAACTAGATGCTCACAAGTGCCCATTAGCAACAATAGTTCTAGTTCTAACCAATCCAAGGATTCTAAGGCTACCCCGTGGTACAAAGGAGGTTTCCTCTTTTCCGCATTCAAGACCTCCAAAAACACAGACAGTGTCTCACTCACTTTGACTGAACAAGAAAAATTCTAACACTTGCAAGAACACTTTGAGCATAAGGATAACCAAGCATGCTTAGAAAAAGAACACAATCAACAAAGGATGGATGCTGCTAGGCACATGGCTTAAAGAGGAATGTCTTATGAGCAACCCAAGACTAGTAACTATGAGTGTAGATGTCTTTTTAATGGAAACAATGGCAACAACATGCCACCAAGATCTCCTCCAAGACCCACTTTTGGTATGCCTTCTTCGCCTCCTAGACCTCCTCCCTCTCAACATGAGGTAGAGGTTGGTGATGAGATTTCTAGTGAGGATCTTATGAGATTTGAACAAGATGTGGTCTCCCAATGAATGATGCATAAGCTTTTAGAGCGTAATGGTGATCAATATTTTCAATAAATAACTTCTAGAGGATACAAGCTTCCTCCCGGCTATGATGTCAGACAAATTGTCCAACAAAGAGTACCAACTGAATTGGAAGTCCTTCAAGAAGAACTACGTTGGACAAATCAACACCTTACCCAAATGGCAATAGACAAAGAGCCTCCAAAGGTGTCTTTTGTAGAATCAATTTGTGCTCTTCCCTTTGATAGGAGTCTATACATGGTCCCATTTCCTAGGGATATTGAGGTTCCCAAATATGACAATTATGATGGAAATGGTGATCCCCACAACCATGTGCGTCACTTTTATGCTCTTAGCATGGACTTTCTTCATGAAGACACATTTCTTCTATGATTATTCCCTTGAAGTTTAAGAGGCCAATCTTTGGAATGGTTTGTGAAATTGACACCACCTCTTAAGACTTTTGATGAGTTGGCTCAGTGATTTACCCAACATTATTCTTACAACATCCAACAACCTGTCATCATGATAGATCTTGGTAATCTAAGACAACATCAAGGTGAGACATTTGCAACTTAATTACAATGTTGGAGGTCATTGTATTCTAGGTATCCTCGTTAGTTACCCGAGAGAGAAAAGATTGACATTTTCGTCAACACTCTTGTGCTTG
This sequence comes from Chamaecyparis obtusa, assembly GCA_027943335.1. NCBI lineage: Eukaryota > Viridiplantae > Streptophyta > Pinopsida > Cupressales > Cupressaceae > Chamaecyparis > Chamaecyparis obtusa. Next base: position 270,637 of record BSBK01000077.1, read on the forward strand.
AGCTATATTATGATTTAAGGAAACAACTGTTCTCTTCTTTCAACAACATGGTTGAAAGTGCATATCGAATTGAGGATGTAGCTATAAGAAAAGGGGATATTGTTATTAATAAAGATGCTAAAGGAAATGGAAAAGACAAGAACAAACCTTGGAATAAAAACAAGTATGTTGTTAATGATGGGGTCGTTGATGCTCCTAAAGCTAAAGAGCCTGCTTTCAATCTCTCCAATGCTATCTATGTAGCAAAACAACAAGAAGCTACCAATGCTCATAGTGCTCCTAAACCTCAATATGTAGATAAGCCTAAGAAGTCATTTTGAAAGTGAGTCTATACCAAGTTGGTAGAACCTTATGATGCAATCCTTAAGACTTTGGTTGATAATGGATATCTTACGCTTCCTGATAAACCTGGTAACTGGGATCTAATAAATAGGCCTGATTGGTGGCAAGAGGATTCTTATTGTCATTATCACAGAAACAAGGGACATCCGACAGATAATTTTTTTAAGCTTAACGATGATATTCAGGATCTTATTGAGAATGGTACAATCACCAGTGATGGCTTAACTAAAAATTTTGATCACACAGCTTTCAAAGATCCTCTACCTAAGCATGATAAGGGGGAAACCTCTCAAGCACATAAGAAGAATCATGATGCTAAGATCAATTACACGTATCCTTCTAATACACAAGTGATCAACATGGTAGAGCTCGTTGAGAGTGTTTTAATGATGAGGTCTCAAGAGGATAATAAAGCCAATCATGGTAAGCCAAAGTTGATCTTGCAAACACATGGTAGTTTATCTTCTCAAAGTGAGACACTGAATGCTATTACTAGGGGGCAAGCCAAGATTGTCCTTAAAACTATGCAAGATCCCAAGCAATCTTTCCTTCCAAACAAGCGGCTCCTTTAGCCACCCCTAACTATGATCTTATCCAAAATTTGCAAAAGACACCAGCATAGATATCTACCCTTGAGTTTCTTTGGTTATCCCCTTTGCATAGAGAGATTCTTGATGAGGCTCTACGTACAACATGTGTTCCCAATGACATTGATCTGGATTGATTCCAGGCTATGGTCAACCACATTTCATCTATGCTATCTCTCTCCTTTTCCACAGAAGATGACATATCTATTGCTCACCCACATAATCTAGCTTTACACATTGAAGTTCTAGTCTACCACACCTAAGTCCATCGAGTCTTGATAGAAAATGGTGTAGGGTTAAATATTGTTTCTTTCAATGTCATACAATGGTTGGGTTTGTTAGAATTCATTGTGGATTCCAAGAAGAAGATTACTATAAAAGCTTACGGTGAAGTGGAAAGATCTTCCAAAGGTCTTGTCACGTTGCCTGTCTGAGTGGGCCCTGTCATGAAAGTTATTAGCTTCCAAGTATTGGACATCCCACTTGCATATAACATTCTTTTGGGTCATCCTTGGATCCATGACATGCATGTTGTTCCTTCCACTTATCATCAGTGCATCAAATTTTTGTACAATGGCACTGAAGTTTTGATTCCTAGAGACCATACTATTGCTATTAATGCTCTTGCTGCTACTGAAAAAATTGTTCCTCACAATGAACCTTCTGTTGTTCCTAGTACATCTCTAGTTTCTGCTAAGAAAACACTTAAGATGATGAGCCTTGGTATGGGTGAATATATGCTAGATTCCTTTGCTTCTATACCTATTTCTCCTAGGTCATATGGGAGACCTTTTGATCAGATGAAGCCTTCCACTTCTGCTATGATAATCTTTGATACTTTTTTTCCTTCATCCATTCCTTTAGAAGTAGAAAGAGAAGAACAAGCTATTCAAGAGTGGATCTATAGAGAAGATGAGGGTAGATTTTCCCTCCTTGATCATTCCAGAAATACTCCCATGCTCAGTAATTTAGACATAGATTCAAATGAGTCACCACTACACACTATGGCTCAAATGGGAGATGATCTTCCTTCTACTTCACTTCTATGGGGAGAAGAATGTATATCTACTGATGATATAGCTAAGGCCTCTATGTCTAGAGCCTATGTGCCTAAAGAATCATTGAACTATGATAGACAATGTCACAACATTGCATGGCTGCTACAAAGAGGTGGTCTCTCACATAATGACATGAGTATCTCTACTTCTCAGCATCTTAAGCCTCTTCTAGAAGATCCTCCCATGACATATATGGATGCTGATGTGGTTCATACCTCTCGTAACCCACCTGACGTAGTTGATGAGTCTTGTGTTAGGTCTGATGAGTTTGTTCCCTGTATTGCCTTAGTCGACTACATTGGTCCTTCTATGACAACTCTAGATCTAGCTACTTTTGGAGCTTACCCTATAGGCTTGACCTCTCTTGTCACCAAAGATGATATCCCTCACATAAATGCTATTGAACCAATCACTTCATTTCATCTCGCATCAATACTTGTTACTTCTTCCACCAGCAGACTAGCAACAAAAAGGACTGAATCAACAATCAAGTATCACAAGCATCAAATCAAAAGAAAAGAGCAATGGTCAGATGGTGAAAACCACATTGTGGCGATATCCACACCTAAGAAAAGTAAAAATAAAAATTTTCTCAAAAATAATGATTATCAAATAAAAGATGACATGCTGATTCTGTACAAAAAAATGGTACACTACTTCAAGCATGATCTCATAACTGTTACACTTCAGCCCATTCCTAGAGCTAAGAACAAATTTGGTAATGCCTTGGTTACTTTGACATCCATCTTACAAATGAAAAGGCATAAATCTCGCTTTAGGTTCCTGGTGGATGAATTACACTATCCTGCTTACAAATCCTACAATCCTACCATCTCTTCATGTCTTCCACCTCATATTCCTCCTGAAAATCCACCATGCCATTCTTTCCACCATCCCTTACACTTTGCCTTTGTCTCTGGTGACTTGTATAGGAAGGGTCTAGATGGAACTCTCCTTAAGTGTCTAGAAATAGAGGAGTTAGAAAAAGTGCTAGCTGAAATCCATGATGGCATATGTGGATCACATTCTAACGATCCTCCACTAGCTCAGACATTGCTTAGGGCTGGTTATTATTGGTCTACCTGGATGAGACCTCCTATCATCATAGTTGCAGTATTTAGGTCTGGGGCCTATCAGTTTTCTACATTAGAGGAAACAAATTATTGATGCCCATTTCTATCTGGGGCATTCTTTCTACATATTTTATGATCCTGAAAAAACTCCAAAAAAATTCATATATGATGCTAAAAAAATCCTAAAAAGCATAAAAAGTATTGAAAAAAGAGCATCCTAGTGAAAACCTAGCAATAGGCGCTTTGCTGTCTCACCAAAAAAATAAAAAAAATAAAAAAATTCAAAAAAAATAGAAAAAGTGCCTTGGTGAAAACCTGGAAATAGGCGCCTTAGTAGCAAAAATACAAAAAATTTATAAAAAGTCCTGAAAAAATCTATCAAGTGGTGAAAACCTAGAAATAGGTACTACTTGAGACCCTCTACATCTATGTCTATCAGTCTTGCATGGCACTCATTCACTCCACTTCTTGCTTTGTCTCTCCTAGCCTGGAATTGACTCTTGTCTTAGTCTAGGGGGCATATGTTGTTCTAGCTTATCTTGGGTCTCTTTGTGCATCTAGGTTTCTTAGGCACCTCACAAACAGTGTTTTTCAACACCCCCCAACTTTTTTTTTCAATACTACCCTAGCATCAAGTGTTTCTTAACACTTATCAAATGTCCTACCCGCAGTCTAGATGATACAATATTTCTCACTAGCAGATGTGATACTCAAAGCTTGACTCGCTGAGACTTGCTTGGCTTTATTTTCTTTGTGTACTATCTATGATGATTTCTTTGCTGAGTGTTCTCCCCCTATGATCATTTTTGATGATGCATAGCTAGAAGACTGAGGGAATGAGAACAAGTTTTATTGCTTTTACTGCCTATGGTTATATTTTGTTGATCCTTACTATCATTAGCATTTATGCTTGTTCCACTTGACATTGGGATCTACAAGGTATTATCCTTGACTGTTTCACAAGTGCATGCTTATAGTCATCTTGAATTTCTTGTGTCTCGATGTGAGCATAATCTTGATATATCAAACTTAGCAAACCTCACTGCACTAGTCATCTTGACCTACATGTCTTTAATGCCTAGGTGAGATTTCCACATTTTTATCTGATATAGATCATATTCAAATTCACATAGTTATGCTAGTGTGTATTGTATGATCTTGCAATGCTACCAATAATGCTCAATGATGAATATTAGATGTCTATTGGCTTTGTAACCTTGCAAGTAAACCACTTTTCATGTAACTTGCATTCTTAAGTTCATGTTAGTTAGTTTTACATCTTGCATATGGAGAGAGCTCTCCTTTTCATCTTTCATGGACTTGTTAATCAACTGCACTCCCCTTTCACTTCTTCCTGATCATGTCTTTCACTTCTGGTCTTTCATATCACATCATTTTCCTTTCATTTCAGGATCCAAACCAAAATCTGAGTTCACCTTGATCATTTCTCCTTCTTCCATGTAGTTGGCTAACCATTTGAGGATTGATCCTTTGATCTTCACTGGGGCATTCTTCACCTCTTCATCCCCATCTCTCTCACCCTTCTAGTCTTTCATTCACTCTCAAATCCCAAGTTCAAATTCTTCCCCTCTGTGGTGTTTTCGGGTTGAGGGACCGCTTGGTTCATGCCCTGGGTCCCATATGTGGGCCATACCTTCACTGCTTGATGGTTGTTCTATTCCTTCATCTTCGATTATTATTTCTAGTGATTTGATCATGTCTCTCTTGCTTCTTCTTTCCCTCTACTTTATTTTACTTTCGATCCTGAGGGGGCAAAGACCTCATATCTTATTGGCTATCTCTTTCTTACGTGTTTAGTACTATCGCTACTAGGCTGATCATATAGGATTTTCTCTCTCTGCACTTCATTCTTTGGAGTTAGATCATTTGCTTGCCTTTTTGGCTGATCTAAGTTGTTTTGTGATCCCAAATCGATCTCACATTTCAACTTCATTCTTTGACTGCATGTGTTCCCAAATTGATCACACATTAGTCAAAGAGGGGCAAATATATACACTTAAAAATGGTCACCTAGACTACTAGCCCCTTTTGCTAAATCATAAATTTCTTATTCTTGATCAAATCCTAGTTCTATCATTTATTTGATTATTTTCAATGGGCTAACCATTTTATCCTAAGTTTTTATTTATTAAAAGGAATATTTCCTCCCCTTTTAATAAATAAAAAGCCCCCCCTTTTCCTCTTATCCTAAGTTGCACAAATAAAGCATTATTCTTATTTTATAAAAAGAAGAAAAGAACTTTTTGTCTTATATGGACACAAAAGTCAACTCCTATTTTCTCATTGGAGGATACTTGTGCACATGGATTGCTCCTCTTTCAAGCTCCACCCTTGATTAAATCTTTTGCCTCTTAATCTCCATGGTCCATTCCTTTTTCATTTCTTATAAAGGGAGAGCTCTCTTCTTCATTTTCATATCTTAGGTTTTTATGCTAATGTTATGCTACAGGTTTTCTAGGTCATTTGGAGCTTTTGAAGATTTGGAGAATTCTTGGCTTTTGCATCTACATGTTATCATAGTTTCATTTCTTGCATTGTCATGGCATTCATAGCTTCATTCTTAGCTTAGTTTCCTTTATGCTTTAGATTAATCCATCTAGCCTAACTAGGAGGCTTTGTAATACTTGCATCTTTCATTTTCATAGCTTAGCTTGCATTTCCATTTCTAGCATAGCATTGCATTGCATTTTCATTCTTGATTCTTGAGGATATTGGCATTCTTGCCCTTGTCTTCATTGAATCTCCCATTGCATGGTTTACTAGAAAGGTTTTTGTTTAAATAGCTCTAGCTGAGAGCATTCTTAAAACCCTTGCACTCCATGCCTAGGGAGCTATGAATTGATTTTTGAGACCTCATTCTTGAGTGTTCTTGAATGTAATGATTCATAGAAGTGTGGTCACATTTTCTCCATACAACTATCTGTGCTTTTACCGATTACCAATCTAATACTTATAATAGTTTACCGATCAAATCTAACATGTAACATGCAAATTATGATAACAAACAAATATCAAAATCAACACATAACATAAGAGATTTAACGTGGAAACCCTGTAAATGGAATAACCACCTGGGACCGACAACCCAAAATTGTTCAATCTTCTAAAGTCAGGTCGGTTAAGACCCAACCCTATTAAAGGTTACAAACATACTATTAGGTGTGATATCATTAGAGGATTTTAGACTAGAATTTATCATCAAACTAGCATTCACTATGGGGTTGACATGATAACAATGTTCATTCTATGAATGATACATCATAAGACTTTAAGAGTCCACTCAGTTAAGAGATTTAAACTATATACAATGGTTAAATATGTAACAGTAAAATGACCTACCTTAATACAACTTCAATTACAGATTACAGATCAATATTTAGTCCATATATATCCTTCTGATCAATAATTCACTTTAGATTCAATACTATATCAATTTACTATTCATCAGTAACTACTCTTTGTAGCTCGGTAATTGTTCTACAACTCGGTTCTTACTAACCAGTATGATCAGAATGCATGAAAGCTTGTTCACACAAAATTTTTGCAGCTTCTTCTTTCGGCTCTACTCATAAATAAATTATGTTCTCTTATATAGACGAGTAAATGTTTTTCTTCTCCACCATCAGATTTTGCTGCTTAATCACATTCATAGATTTTTTTGCTTAAAACTTTCTTGGTACTAGTGTCAATAACATGTTTCAATCTTCTCTGTTAGATCTTCTTTGAAATTTGTCAGCTGTTGATTTGTGTAACAAACATTATCTGTTACCTCAATGTTATACTCTTGCCAGCTCATCAATCTTATCAGCTAAACTAATCATTTAATTCATTTTGTTCCGCTCAGTTAACAAAGACTGCATCAATGAACACTGCTTAGTTAATACTGTAGTCAGTATACACTACACTCCATCAGTGTATACTAGAAATGCTTCATTTACCAAAAACACTACTTTGTGTCTTTCAGCTCTATACTTCATTATAGATGAATGAAACATAATAAAGTCAATATCATCAAGTCATAGACTCATCAACAAGTTACTCAATGTGTTCCTTATCCTCATCTATCATGTAGATTTCTCTGTTCTTTATCTCTTTTACCTTTCTTCAGATGTCTCAGTGTAGTAACTTACAATATAAGTACTGTCAAACTAGTTGATATCAATGACAACATAATACTAATTTAATCATCATAGATTCTTGAATCAGATTCTAAATCAGTTGTAGTCCAACAATCTCTCCCTTTGGCATTGATGGAAACTCAAGTAATATGAAATGTACCATACACATACCAAACATACATTCTACAACTTTGTGAGCAAATGTTGTAAGTTGAATAGACTTAATATGTTTAATCACTACGTTACTAAACCAACATTAAGTAATACAACTTTACCATTTTGTAGTTGTAATCTTTTCAGTTCTTTTGCTCCATTCAAATTGTCTCTCCCTTAGATAGTTCTCGTCGGTGCTTGTATTTTCAAACCTTTAAACCTCTTTCATATTGTTCATCTCTCCCTTTGACAAAAATGCCAGAGAAACAAATAAACAATCAGTTATGTAGTAGGCAAGTAACTCTCTATGGTGTTCAGTACTTCCTTTGTATCTCTGTATACTGATATCTCATCAGTTCAAGTGCTCAAACTTAATCACAACCTTGAACATGATTCAAAGTGTGAACTATGCTGCATCAACATGAATGATCTTTTGATAAAAGTTGGCTGATGCAACATCTAGATCACCTTAGTGACTAATAGATAGGGGATGGACCCCAAGTCTAGTCCTCAAGTATTCAAATGTGTCCTTCAGTAGGGGCTTTGTAAAAATATTTTCAAGTTGTTCTTTAGATGTAACAAATTCTAATGTAACTTGCTTCTCTTGCACTTGTTCTCTTAAGTAATGATACTTAATAGATATATGCTTTGTCTTAGATTGCATCATAGGATTCTTTGAAATATTAATAGCACTAGTGTTGTCACAATATATAATCACTGGGTCAGTGATTACCTCATTCATTCCTTCCAACACTTGTTTGATATATGCAATATTTGAATAGTTAGTAGTAGCAGCAAGATACTCTTCTTCAGCTGTAGACTGAGAAATACAAGCCTTCTTTTTACTTGTCTAGGTTACAAGTCTTTCACCAAAGAAAAATGCTCCTCTGATGGTGCTTTTTCTATCATCCACATTTCCAGCCCAATCGGCATCAGTGTAAACTTTCAGTTCAAACTTCCCTTCCTTACAATACCATAATCCATAATTCTCTATTTTCTTCAAGTATCTTAAGATCCTTTTTGTAGCTATCATGTGTGATTCTCTAGGGTTGGTATAAAATCTTGCAACAATTCCCATAGCATGTGCTATATCTGACCTACTGTGAACTACGTACATTAACTTACCAATCATGGATTGGTAAAGTGTCTAATTTACCTCAGTACTTTCATCCTCCTTTGTCAATTTGCATCCAGTAGCCATTGGTGTTCCCATAGGTTTAGCATCTTCCATGCCAAATGTCTTCAGTACTTCCTTTATGTATTTAGATTGTGTTATGAATATGCCATCACTTTGCTAAAAAACTTGTAGTCCAAGAAAGAACTTAATCTCTCCGAACATAGAAATTTCAAATTCCTTTTGCATTTCATCAACAAATGCCTTGCAGACAAGATCTAAGCCACCAAAGATAATATCATCAACAAATATTTTAGCAATGATAATAGTATCATCAGTATCACCTTTCACATACAAATTATTGTTTTCACTTGTTCTTACAAATCCAATACTTAACAAATAAGTATGCAGTCTTTCATACCATGCTCTCAATGCTTGCTTTAGTCCATATAAAGCTTTATGTAATCTACATACCATGTCTTTATTGTCAGGATCAACAAATCTTTCAGGTTGTCCAATGTAGACTTCTTCTTCAAGTATACCATTCAAAAATGTTGACTTCACATCCATTTGATAGACTTTGAATTTCTTATGTGCAGCATATGCAAGTAGAATTCTAACTCCTTCTAATATAGCAATAGGTGCAAATGTCTCACCATAGGCAATACCTTCTTCCTATGCATATCCCTTGCATACTAATCTATCTTTATTTCTTGTGACTTCACCATTTTCATTCAATTTATTCCTGTATATCCACTTAGTACCGATAACATTCTTATCTTTTGGTTAGGGTACTAAGGACTAGGTTTTGTTCTTTTCTATTTGTTCTATTTCCTCTTTCATTGCATTAATTCATTCTTCATTCTCTAATGAAACTTTCATATTTTTAGGTTCAAACTCACAAATTAGACATGTACCTTGTCTTGTTTTGCTTTTGGTTTGCATTCCAGCATGTCTGTCTCCAATGATTTATGTTTCAGGATGATGTCTCCTGACAAAACTAGCCAAAACTTGATTTCTCCTTTCTTGTTCATCCTGCTCAGGGTCATTTCCTTGCTCAATAGCTTCTTCATGTTCATCAGTTTGTGGTGCCTATTGTACTGCATTATTTCCTTGCTGACCGGTTGTTATAGCTTGCGGTGTCAGTAGATACTCTGGATATTCACTGTAAGTGAATCTACCATAGTCTTCTAGTTCCTTTGTACTTTCCTCTATGTACTTGTCATCAAACTCATCAACATGAACATTAGTACTTTCAACAATCTTATTTGTAGCCTTATTCAAACATTTGTATGCTTTACTTGTAGTGGAATATCCAAGAAATATTCCTTCATCTCCTTTAGAATCAAATTTTCTATTTCTTTCATCTTTCAAGATAAAACATTTACTTCCAAAAATTCTGAAATAACTTATAGTAGGTTTGTGTCCAAACCATAGTTCATAAGGTGTTCAATTGGAGTCCTTCTTCAGTTGTATTTGGTTAAGAACATATACAGCTATGCTGACAGCTTCCCTCCAATATGTCTGAGCAACATTCTTCTTTATCATCAATGTTCTAGAACAGTCAATTATAGACCTATTCCTTCTTTCAGCAATGCCATTTTGCTAAGGTGTTCTCGGTGATGATACTTGCCTCTTGATTCCATGCTCATTGAAAAAGTTAGTAAATTCATCAGAGATAAATTCACCTCCTCTATCAGATCTTAAGCATTTTATTTCCTTTCTAGTTTCTTTCTCTACCTTAGCTTTATACCATTTAAACATTTTGAAGGCATCAAATTTTTCTTTCAAGAACATAATAGTCATCAGTCTAGTGTAATCATAAAAAAAAAGAATAAAATATCTATCACCATAATAACTTTGAGTTCTCATAGGACCACATAGATCGGTATGAACCAACTCAAGTATCTTCTTTGTTGAATAGTCTTTTCTTTTAAAACTAGACTTAGTCATCTTACCTCTTTGACATTCATGGCACATGGCATGATTAGGTTTTGTCAAGTTAGGCAATCCTCTAACTCTTTTCTTTCTACCAATCTTGATCATGTTGTCAAACTTCACATGGCATAACCTTATGTGCCACAACCAAGCATCTTCATCCTTTATTAACAAACAAGAAGACTGATCTATATCAAGATAGAATAGATTACCTTTGGATTGTGTACCAATTCCGACAAGTCTTCCTCCATCATCATAAATCTTCACCTTTTTTCTCTCAAAAGCTAGTCGATGGCTTGAGTTGTTCAACTGAGCCACACTTATCAAATTATAGTTTAGTCCATCTACCCAATATGCATTTTCACATTGTAATATGTCATTGATCATCAACAAGCCTTTACCTCTTACCATACAAGGTGCATCATTTCCCATTCTTAGAGATCCTCCATTATATTCAACAAGATGATCAAACTTCTCTACATCACCAATCATATGATGTGTACAACCACTGTCTATGATCCATGTATCATTTTTGCTTACTTTAGAGATCAGTGTTGTCTCTTCATGTTTCTCTTCCTCTTTTGAGTCATCTTTCATAGCAACAAATACAAATTCTATATCATCATCAGAATCAGATTCAGTTTCAATATCTTTGGCTATGTAACATACCTTTTTTCCTTTTTTGTCTTGATTGTCTCTATTGTTGTGTCGGTAACCTCTATTGACTCTTCACCCATAGCTTCCTTCAGATCAGTCTTTGGATCTATCATCATCTTTCTTCTAAGGACATCTAGTAGCGATGTGACTGACTTCTTTACAATTAAAGAATGCTAAAGGTAGCTTACCTCTATACGTTCCTTTTCCTTTGGGCAATCTTCTAGCCATAAGTGCTTCAAGCTCATCAAGTTCATCATCAGTATTGTCATCACTATCACAATTCTTACTATTCCTACTAGAATTTTCAATCTTCAAAGAAGACATGAAAGTGGATTCAACAAAAGGAACAACAATGTTATCAAAATTGTTTAACTCAAAGGTTGTAAGTTTACCAATCAGAGTGTCAAGAGTGAGGTTGGATGTAGCTCTTCTTTCATGAATTGTAGAAATCCTGATTGCATAAACTAGTAGCAAAGTTCTAAGAATCTTGCTTATCACTATTTCATCATCAATCACTCCATCAGATGCTCTAATAGCATGTACCACCTCTTTGAGTCTATTTGAATATTGGACAATGTTCTCACCTTCTTTCATTCTCATATCATCAAATCTGCCTCTCAAACTTTCAACTCGGGCTCTTTTGACATTCAGATCTCCACTATAGATTTGTGCTAATTTATCCTACATTCCTTTGGTAGTTGTGCATGTCTTGATATCTTCAAATTCAACGTTAGTATAAGCAGCATTAAGTTCCATCATAGTAACATTGTGTTCATGCTTATCCTTCAGTTGATCAATAGTTAGGGGACCAGTGGGCGGTTGTATGTAGCCATTCTCCATTAGATCTAGTGCTGAGTTCCCAATTCCAGATATGTGTAGCTTCATTCTACTTTGCCATACTATGAAGTTCTCTTTATTCAATTTCGGTACTTCCCTCTTATACATCTTGAGACCTTTATGCTTAAGTCTTTAAAACTCTATTCCAAGAAACCAATGCTCTGATACCAATTGTTAGAATAACTGAGAGGGGGGTGAATCAGTTATCCAATGTCCCAAAACAAAATATCTAATTCAAAACAATTTCTTCTATTTCTGCTCATCGGTAAGCAATAATAACTCTCACTGTCTGTGCTTTTACTGATTGCCAGTGTAATACTTATAACAGTTTACCGATAAAATCTAACATGCAACATGCAAAGTATGGTAACAAACAAATATCACAATCAACACATAACACAAGAGATTTAATGTGGAAACCATGTAAAGGGAAAAACCACCTAGGACCAACAACCCAAAATTGTTCACTCTTCTAAAGTGAGGTTAGTTAAGAGCCAACCCTGTTAAAAGTTACAAACACACTATCAGGTGTGACCTTGTTAGAGGATTTTAGACTAGAAGTTATCCTCCAACTAGTATTCACTATGGGGTTGACAGGATAACAATGTTCATTCTATGAATGATACATCATAAGACTTTCAGAGTCCACTTAGTTAAGAGATTTAAACTATATACAATGGTTAAATATGTAACAGTAAAATGACCTACCTTAATACAACTTCAATTGTAGATTACAGATCAATATTTAGTCCATAGACATCCTTCTGATCAATAATTCACTTTAGATTCAATACTGTGTCAACTTACTGTCTATCACTAACTGCTCTCTATAGCTTGGTAATTGCTCTGCAGCTTGGTTCTTACTAACCAGTATGATCAAAATGCATGAAAGCTTGTTCACGCTAAATTCCTATAGCTTCTTCTTCTTTTGGCTCTACTCATAAATAAATTATGTTCTCTTATATAGACAAGTAAATCATTTTCTTCTCCACCATCATATTTTTCCACTTAATTGCATTCATAGATTTTTCCACTTAAAACTTTCTCGGTACTTATGTCAATAATATGTTTCAATCTTCTCCATTAGATCTTTGAATTTTTTTAGCCATTGATCTATGTAACAAACATTATCTATTACCTCGATGTTATACTCTTGCTAGCTCATCAATCTTATCAGCTAAACTAATCATTTCATTCATTTTGTTCCACTCGGTTAACAAAGAATGCATCAGTGAACACTGCTTGATTAATACTATGGTCGGTATACACTACACTTCATCGGTGTATACTAGAAATGCTTCATTTATCGACAACACTGCTTTGTGTCTTTCAGCTCTATACTTCATTATAGATGAATGCAACATAATAAATTCAATATCATCAAGTCATAGACTCATCAAAAAGTTACTCAATGTGTTCCTTATCCTCATCTATCATGTACATCTTTCTTCATGTATATTTCTCTATTCTTTATCTCTTTTACCTTTCTTCAGATGTCTCAGTGTCGTAACTTACAAGATAAGGGCTGTCAAATTAGTTGACATCAATGAAAACATAATACTAATTTAATCATATTACATATCTAATCAAAAACTTCTCAGTGATCTTGTAATCATAGATTCTTCAATCAGATTCCAAATCAGTTGTAGTCCAGCAAGAACAACCATCTTAGGCTGATATTTTGGACACCTAAGCTGGCGTGTCAGCCCAAGATATTCCTAGGCAAGATTCTTTGGTCATAGTAGAGGTGGGTAAGGATAGCTCCTGTACTTCAGCCACTGAATCAGATGGAGAAGGTGAGAAATAATAAAAGGTTTCCCAAGTCACCAAATTTGTTTCATCTTCCCCTACCTTCATAAATCCATTTTCTTTCAAGGCCAAAGTCTACTCCTCGAGTCATTAGAAAACTATTTATAGAGGAGTTGGTCACTGCCACCATGGTTACTAGCACCGAGCCATAGATAGAAAACATGCTGGAATGTAGGAGAAAGAGGGCGGTAGAAGGAGCTCCTAGCAAGGATAATTTATTTTGAGCCTTGCAGTCTAGCGCTGCTGTAAGGAAGATGAAGAAAATGAAGACATTGTCAACATTGGGTCGAGATCCAAAAACTGGGCATTTCACTATGGAGGTAGCGAAGCCTATGAAGGAATGTAGGTTTGAAGATCTAACCTCTTCGGATTTTGAGCTACATTCATTTGATATGGGCTTGGCTCAACATGATACCAAGGTGGAATGGTGGAAATCCACTAATGTAGTAATTAAGGAAGAACTTGAAGAGCTCAAAATGGCTAAGGTACAACTTAAAGCCGAAGTCAATGAATTGACCAATTTTATTGAATAGTTGGTCACTCCAATTGCTAGCATTCCCAACACTTTGACCACTTTTGATCCCAGTGCCACAAAGAATCAAGCCATAATAGCTAAATTATAGGAAGATAGGCACTTTGCACAAATCTATAGGGGATGGATTAAGAAGCTCAAATATGAAGGGCTAGTCATTGTCGGGTAGCTGGGCAACACCCTCCTAAGATTAGAAACTGAGAGGAACAATATTGAGAAGAATTTTCATGAACCCTCACATTTGAAAGAGAGAAATATCAGGAATGCATAGTGGCACTTCACATGGCAGTAAAGCTGAAGACCGAGGAGGCATTAGAAGCCAAGATTTTGTAGACAAAAGATGCACCTCTAATCAAGTGGCTTCAAAATCTGGAGTTTAAGGTTGAAATGATCATCCAAGCTGAGATAGGGTTGCAAAAAAAAATGCTAATATCTATTAGTGATTTTTCTTGTATCCCTCAACTCTAAAAGAGAAATATGAAAACCAGACCTGGGGATCTTTGTCCAGTAACACAAATCTACTTGTTCATGCAAATTGAGAGGCAAGAAAATACTAATTGATGAGGATTTGATCCTCCTTCTACTTTGAGTTCCACACACTCTTGTGGTTACACCTAAGACATACTAAATCTGCATACATAAACACTTACTAAAACCTTTTATGCAGATATGCAAATTAGTGGATAGTTCTCAGACTTATAAACATGGGAGTTCAACTCAACCAGTCTTATATAGGATCCCACTTGTATGATCTGGTAAGAACTAGGAAAATGGCCAATTTGACAACAAGGATAAAATCCTTCTCTTTGAGCTTTGAGCTCAGGAAGGCTAACCCATGGATTGATTTCTTCAAAGAATCACTAACAACACTTGTATTCAGGAAACACAAGTTATAAACATGAATGTTGTCAAACATGAAATTAAAGATGGATTGATTTTAAAGATTTGATGATGAAACTACATGACAAGCAAGAGACCAATGCCTTATCTATTGGGAAAAAGAGTCATACAAAAATACATTCCCATAAAACCTTAACCCTAAACTTATAGAAACCAAGTGAAGTGCCTAAAAAATCACTCTTCTCACTCCAGTTCCTGGACATCAAATTCATATACAAACCTAAAATTATTAGAATTTGAAATCAAGACTTACTCTCTCCTTGAAAGAAACTCAAATTCAAACCCATGGATACCTTATAACTAGTATACTGACATGCCTTACAAGTCAATACACAAGAATTAAGATCATCCATATAAAGACATCAAACAAGAACTGAATAGGGATTCCATTGTTCTCATTAAAATTTATCTGTAACTATACATTTGCAAGACAAAGAAACACAAAAAATAAGATCGAAAGCCTGGAAGCTGCTCTGCAGCATAAATTTCAACATCCTTTACAAAATGAGAGAAAAACCAAGATATAGAAAATGAGAGTCAGTTAAAAACTAACTGATAGCTGTCCATCTTTGGCATGAAAATATCTCTAGGTTTTCCCACACTTTGCTCTGTAACTGATTCCCAAAACTGATCCACTGTGTGCAATCATTTCTCAAACTGATTCTAATTTTGGCCTCAAAATGCAAACCCATACTGCTCTTTTCTACTTCATTGAAATTGAAAATAATCATCACCATTGGATTCCTTGTCTTTTCCCATTTTTGGAAACATATAACACTTGCATGTTCTAATAAAAATTGAATTTCTAGGATATTTTTCTATGAACAGGCTTGGTCTTTTAAATTTTTGAATATTTTCCCTATAGTCTGGACTATATCATTTTCCTAAATCTTTTAAATCTAACATTTTAACCATTTTAAATTGATCTACACTTTATCCACAGAATGCACCAGAAAGCACCAAGTGTCACCATCTCATTCGTTGCTCAGACTAACCTCAAGTTGATGACCCTCATTTGGAGATCTGGCAAATGGCTTGCATCTCTGAATCTCTAAATAAATTCCTTAACTATAGTTAAGCTCTGCGATCTCACAAAATAATCATTCTCCAAATCTCCAAATTTTCCTTGACCATGGGTTAACATTTGGAGAATGGGTGATTGAGCCCATTCTCCCAATCTCAGAATGACTTGTCTTGATTGTGAATGATCCAGCAACCTAGCGACTAGCGGCTACCTCTAAATCTCCAGATGTTAGTCTCTAATTGTGAACCATCCAGCAACCTGGTGAACAATTATCTTTGAATCTCTAGATGCTAGTGGCTTAACCACTAGCATCTAGTGACTTGGCGACTGGTGGTTTGCTAACCACTACCTCTAGATCTTAGAATCTTCTACTAATGGCTAGGTTCATTTAGCGAATCAATGAGCTCATGCCATGTGTCATCTTTGTCCACCTCATCATGCCAATTATTCTACAAAATAACCTTACCTATGCATTCATAGGCACAGAAACCAAGGTGGCAACATGGAGGCTCATGTGAGCATAGCCTCCGGCACTTCTTCTTTCATCTTGTGTGGGTCATTTCTTATAAACACTATAATTTATCAATCCGGTATCAATGTGGGATATTTGATTTGGGAGTTTTAAAGACTTCTTTCAAAATAATGCCTATAGTGCCAATTGGCACACAACCCAAGGTGGGCCCACAAAGAAAGAGATAGCCACTACCTCTTCACACTTGCTTTACATTCATTCTGGGTAGTAATGCACTTAAATGCTAAAAACTCCCCAATCCCGGTGAATGTGGGATAATTGTCATGAAGGTTTTATGGGCAATTTTGATAGTGCTTCACTCCATCAACTGTATCTGGTGAACCAAGATGAATTTTGAAACTCACTCTAATGAGAATCTAGAGAACTAGACTTGTGACAACATATCCAAAATTTAGCTCGATCCAATGGTTGAATAAAAAGTTATGCCCCCCACAATATGATTGTGATGTTTTTTCTTGTAAATCCATGTTTGCAAAATCTAATGTGGGCTATTTCTTCTTTGCTTTCTCTAAAAGACCATTTCCATTTAATACACAACATCCATGTTACATTTAAAATTCCTCTTCCAATTTTTTCTATGCACATCTTTCCTTCATAGTCATGCACCACATTTTGATTTCCTTCAGTCTGTAATCACTTTCATTGGCCAGATGTGCCCAGCCAAGCCTTGCATCTCTTTTAGACACTCACACTGGCAGCCCCTTCTATTGTTTGGTGTGGTGTGTAATGATCACAACCCTCAACACATATACACACTGATTAAACATGCTGGCATTTATATATTCATATTAAGGCTGACAACCTCTCAATCATGGTCATTTTCCTTCAATGCTCATTTGGGTTCCATTTCCTTGGCCTTTTGAAACCACTGAAAGAAGATATAATAAACACTCATGTCCTTCTTATCAAACCAATATGCATTGGAAGCAGTAGTCAATTCCTTGATGACTTTCATTACATTCAAATAGGCAATGACACTGGCATCCTTGGTCGCCTTTCATTTTGTCAATGTTAAGTATACACACAATCTCTTGAAGAAATTAAGCACAAGGCATCACTCTTGATGCACGCCTTCCTTCGTAAGACTGAGATGTAGTCAACCACTTGAAGTAGAACCATGGCACATCTAATATTCAATCACATAATTCATTTTTTACATTTTGGAAAAACTGACCATCAACACTAACTGGCTCCCGGAAGTAGCCTCAAAAATTGACAAAAATGCCTCACAAAGTAGTGTCACTGGGAAGATAGGTTCACTTCCAACAAGTTATCACACTCACCAAAGGAGAACATCTAGAAAGATATGAGCCAGCAGATATTAATAGTCAAACATGGCACCTTGAAAATTCAATCTTGCCATACTACCAAAATTGTACAAGCTGCCTCTGGAACTGGCCTTTAAAACTGACCAACTAAAACTTCAATGAACTGGCAACCTAGGCACTAGTTCTCCCTCATACAGGGAATATGAATCTATAACCAACTCACCAAAAAAAATCAAATGTCCGGTTACAATTAATCATCAAAGTCGGCTTACTAGATATGTTCAACATTTAAAACAGTGAAAAACATAGAAGTTGGGTTTAGAATTGGCCTAGGAAAGTAATCAAATAGATTGGTAAAGACTTGAAAATCATCAGATACTTATTCTTCTAGGTCTACAATATGTAACCACACTCAATTACATAGGGTGCAAACTAGAATTCCTCAAAGTAGGCCATTTAGAATTTTGAACAAGGCAGTGACAGAGAATTTTAACAAATTGCAAATGGAATGACACTGGCAAATAGGTCAAATGGGCACACAAGGGGCTAAAAATTGGTGATATTGTTGGAAAGATAGATGGAGTAACTAAGAGGGGGGTGAATCAGTTAACCACAAAAATATTACCATAGATCCCTTAGATGTCTTATTAAATCATTTACTGTTGTTACTCGGCAAACATACAGAGAAATGTTGAAACTCGGTTATTGCAGTGAGTGTTAATTATAACTGATCTTAAGCATTCATTAGTGATTAAAATGCATGCATAAAGAAAATAACATGAACACAAGAGATGCCAGATTTAATGTGGAAACCCAATATGGTAAAACCACCAATGTAACTAGTTACTATTTTTCACTCTTTTGAAGTGATGCCCTGTTAGGAGCCAACCCGGTAAAAGGTTACAAAACACACTGTTAGGTGTGACCTTGTTAGAGGATTTAATCACCCTGTTAGGAGTGGCCTTGTAAGAGGTCTTTGAACAATTCAATAGAATTGTCACCTTGTTAGAGGATTTACAAAATGGCTGTTAAACCAACTCAGTTAAGAGATTTAGAAATCACTGCTACAATGGTAAGAAAGTAACAATGAAATGACCTGAATAATGATACAACTAAATTGGTGATTATAGATCTCTATTCTACTTCACTAGATCCTTCTTGATCAAATATATCTCTGCTGCTCCTCAAGGATATCTAACCATCCTTCAAAATTCACTCACACTTTCCTTCAAAATGATTTGCATGTTCTCTCATCCACACACTCTTCTTCTTTCACACTTGTCCACACTTTCACTCTTTTCCACTTGCACACACTTGAATTCACAACTTGACCTTCTATATATACCATTCAGATTGTCCATTCACATGGTCAAGTCGGCACTAATAATCATTACCAACATTACTAATCATTACCACAGTCAGCTTGAGTAAACAAACTTTATTCCTCAAATTAACAAAATTCTTTACTGGGCCAACCTTGCTCGGTAAACACTAATCCAAAAAGAATTCCTTTGGTGACCGAGTGAACTTGGTTACCACTGCAAATTCTACAACATCCTTTGGAGACCGAGAGATCTTGGTAAACATAGAAAACCACCTTGCTGACCAACTAAGCTTGATAAACACTGAGAATCGCTTAGCTAACCGACTGAGCTCGGTAATCACTGGGAATTGCTTTGCTGATTGACTGAGCATGATAATTGATATGACATTTGTGTCACATCAAAGACAACACACAATTAATCCAACAATCTCCTTCAGATAATTGTATCCAACAATCTCCCTCTTTGGCATTGATGGCAACACAACATGTCATAGCACAATGAAATTTCATAGAAAACATAGAGTAAGGAACATATTCTTAGCTTCATTCTGATTATCATCTATGAGAACTCCCTCTATCAGCAAACTTCTCATTCTGATTAAAAACTCTCCTTCTTAACTTCTCAAATTCTCTGAGAAAACTCTCCCTCTTAGAAATCTTAAGAAATTTCTTGAAATATGACAACAAACTCTCCCTCTTTGACAACACATGCCAAAGACAACACATACCAGGTGAATAGAAATGTACCTTGACTATTGATTCATATGCAATGATTCTTTAACTAAAATACATCAACTAACTTGTTGGTGTTTGAAAATGCTTATGCCATCTAGGGCTGCCAATATGCCTTGAGACTGATGTTAGGAATGGTTAGCTCCAAGTGTGAAAGCTTTGCAAGACAACTGGACCAACTATAGGGACATGACTACCTAATCCAGTAACTTATGGCATTTTAAGACTTTAGAATGGACTAAAAAAAGCAGATGATAGCAAGAGACTACTAAATGTTAACCAGACATTCATTGAATCTCAATTGCTATGAAGGGTAAAATGGCCTTGTGAAGGGTAAAGACTTGAAATGGTGCTGCTATTCAAAGATGTAGGAAATAGCCAAAAACCATCAAGCATTGGACTCAACTAAATATACTAGTCCTTGATTAGTGCCATTATCCATTGGGTAGCACTCAAAAACAAATATAGAACATGAACCAACTACTGTCAAAGAGTCAAAGCCATAAATACAACTATTGCAGCCCATCCACTACTTATAAGATCCTTCTGTAGATGAATCTAATGAATCTATGCCCTATCCAAAGTATCTTTCACTTGATCCTAGATTAAGAATTAAAGACTAGAACATATACAGAGGCAACCCAATGTAATGGACCAGAAAATCCAAAACTCATAAGACTGACACCAAGGAGAGACTTGAAAGCTTGAAACAATTGTATTAAGTCTGATGAATCATGTACATGTCTATACTAGAAAATGAAACTACCACTTTAATAACCTGCAAAAGATGCAAAGAAATTCTATTCAGCCTCCTACAATGTGATAGAGTTTACTACTTCCCTAGAACTGACAAAATTCAAAACCCTTACAAAGTTAAAATTTTGACAACTTATACACTGGTTACCTTGGAATCCTAAACTAGTAGGATGCAACAAGCTACGGGTAACTAGGTTTAGGATTTCAACTACCCAACCAATCTGAACCAATCAAGAATTTATGACAGGGGTAGGAAACCAATCAATCTTAGAGAAACAGATCAAAGATGATCTCTAATTATGATAATTCTTAGAATAGTGTATAGAAGATCACAAATCCACCAAGAGAACAAGTCAAATCAACTACCCTACAACACGCCTTGAGCCATTCCTTGTTCATTCCTTACATGGTACAGATCCCTGCAAATGATCATCACACCCTGGACCACACTGCAACGGCATAAAAATTACTTCTTACCAGTTACAATCACTTCTACATTGAAATTCAGTCCTTTCTATCGCTGGAAACCATCAGAAAATTTGAATTTTGAACTGCAATAGCTACTTTGCATTTTGCGGGCTTTATGTTCCTTAACTATTTTCCCTTAGTCGCACAATCATGCGGTCATCAACTTAACTGCCATAGGAAAATGGGTTTCATTTTATGCTTGGTCGCATGATCGCAAGGCACCAAACTAACCCTTTGCGATCATGCAACCATAGTCTCCTAGCCGCGGTCAATGATCACAAACCCCACTGAAAAGTCCTCGGTTACATTACCTTCACAACCTTGTAAGTCCGCAATGATGACATACTTCTACAGTTGTCGCATGATTACATAGCACGGAGATAGGCTATGCGAACATGCGACAACTCATGAACCTTAACTGCTAGCATAATCACCACCGCTACCTCCCAACATGACACTCTTGTTACATGATCGCATGGCTGAAAGATGGCCCTTGCGATCATGTGACAAGGCAACAAGACTGCCACCTCACCCCCTTTACCTTGCCACATGCCTTGTCACAAACCCTTCGATCAATGAAAAGCTTCCATCTCTGCAACACCTAACACTAGACCCACTACCGAGAAAAGCCTTACCTTTTGGGAAGATCAAACAGTGGTCACATGATCGTAAAGGTGAGGAATATTCCTCATGATCATGTGGCAACCATAGATTTTTTCTTCATTGTCATTCCGCCTAAGAAATACCGAGCCCATTGACAAGTCCAAATCATCACCCAGCTCATCAGATCAAGTGACGACACCTCAGCCCAAATGGCCCCACTGCGAACAAACCCATTAGCATCCAATTAGATGGTGGGCACATGATCACATGGGGTGAGGATATTCCATGTGATCACACACTGACTGTAGATCTTAAATCTCTGACACTGAGCCCCGCTAACATGAAATCCAACTCATCACAGACAACCAATAGAAAATTGACACATCAGTGCCACCGAGTAGATAGGTCCCACTACACTTATCTACCAAGGGGACCCAAGCAATAGATGTCAACCGATCACATGGTTGCATGTTAGAAATTCCTGACATGTGATCATGCGACAACCAATAAGAACATGCGCCCCTACTTCCCTTCTGACACTAGGCCCACTTCACGCCCACAAAAGAAAATCTGACAGCTGTCGCAAAAGCATGAAGGATAAACACCATGTATCTTCACCATGTGAACATGTGACAACCACCGATTCTATCCAAACTTTAACCACAACGGGTAATGGGAAGAACTGGGACTCATTAACAATCACACTTGCCCAGTTAAGACCAATGTCGAAAACACACAAAGTTTTCGACACCAAAAGACAAGTGCACAAAATTTGGAAGGCAAAGGTCAAAAACAACGAGGGTTTTTAGCAAAAGATCCAAAACACACAGGGTTATCGACAGACTGAAAGGTAGCAGGGAAGCTGAAAACATTATGGATTTTTGACACTTAGGTAGATTCTAAAAATATTTTCCTGCAGACCTTAAAACATTAAATAACTCCCTGGGTTTTGTGATTTAGCACGTGCAATTTGGACTGGAGCAAGGTGATAGCATGAAGCACATAGGGCTAAGGGCGCAGACCATGAAACATTATGGATTTTCTTTGCAAGATAAAACTATGCAGTAGGGTGGGAAGACAACATAACTAAGACTATAGAGGATATGCCATTTTCATAAGATTTTTGTTGTGACAAGAAAATGGACTAATAGTGGCTCTTTCTGGGGATGCATGCCTCTTGCAGGCATGGCAAGAATTTAGATCTCTAGGAAAAGCAGACCGTACCCAAACAAAACAATTAGGCCCTCTCCCCACCTTAAATCCCAAAATTTCACAAACTGGCTCCCTACCAAGAACTCTAACACCACTATACAGGATATATAGAATATACACAAGCAACATCTAGATGCGAAAGGAGTGTCATCCTTTTCCTCTATCAAAAACCTTGTTTTTGCTCACAAAATCAAACAAAGGTCTGAATCCTTTTCCACATGCACAATGAAAGAAAACACTGTCAGGTACCGATTGCAAAACAACCCTAGGTTTATCATCACCAATGCCCTCCTCCACATGTTCCCCCACAAACTCATTATTTGGAAAACATGGATCATAAAAATCATCATGGATTGAAACATATGAAAGGGGACAAGAAACCAATACCTTTTCTTCCTAGCTACAATCATCCAGCTCATCTTTAATGCATTCTTGCATATCAAAAGAAAAGCAACTATACTCACTTTCACATACCTCAGCCAAGGCCACTGAAACATACTCATATATCAGGTTACTTGGGTTTATCAAGTCTGATTTCTCTTGATAAATCACACCTTTATCCTCATAAGGATGATTCACATGATCAACATCATGAACTAGATTATCACCATTATTCTTACTACTTGGTGGCAGAAGAAAAACATTGTCCCAATGTAATGCATCTTCATCAACAAAGAAACATTCATCTTGCATTACCTTTCTTTCAACTTTCCTCATTTGTGAGGGAGACTCCAAATCAACTGTATGTGAAACTTTAAGTGCAGAAGGTGAGTAATCCTCAACAAATTGCATCCTCTGAGCACCCTCCTCAAATAGTGGGTTAGAAACAACATGGAATTGTTTCTCATAATAATTTGGACAAAGTGCCAACTGGTTCTCACTAGTGTCCTCATCAAATAACTCATTAGTAACCTCACTATATATGTCATTATATCCATCATCATACACATCTCCAAAAGAAGAGGAAACATCAGAATCTAAATCATAACATGACTCACCATCACTGCTATCAACATATGAATAATCAGCGTTGTACTCAATCTCATCATCATTAGAAGTATCACTTAATGTATTTCCCCATAAATCTTCAACTTCCAAGACTTTACAATCATCATCATTACCCCCCACTGGCATAGAAGACTGCGAAGAAAAATCTTCTGCAATATGAGAGGAACCCTGTGACATATCAACAGAAAGTAATTCATTCCTCTCAAGATCTGTACCAACATTAATTGGTGGCAAAGTGTCTTCAAAATTATCGTCACTATATTTGGGAAAATCATGCGAAGGGAAATGTGTATCCTCTATAATCTGAAAATGTTCATCACCACCACTGGATGACAAGGATACTAGCTTCTCATTAATCAGACCCTTGGCAGCAAAATTCATTTCACCTTCACATACAACACTATGATTAATACAACAATTAGAGGGATGAGAGCACTGATGTTGCTCACCCTCCTCTTGATCATTCCCCCTACTCTAAATATGCAAACTAGCAGAGGCATGTCTTCTTATAACTTCATACTTCAGATTGCACTCAATATCCAATGCAACCTCAAAAGCCTGATGTAGACTTTGTGGTTATTTATCCCGCAGCAAAAAACCCATTTTTTGGTTAAATGCACTCAAGTAAATGACTAGACAAATCTGATCATGAGGTCTAAAATCCTCAGGGATATCCATTAATGTCCTAGTGAATCTTCTATTAAACATTTGAATCAACTCACCTTCCTCAATCTAAATTCCCATCAAATTGTCCAACATTGATTTTACATCTACCTAGCTATCAAAATAATCAATGAAGCAATAACTCAACTCATCCCATGAAGAAATAGAGGCTACAGGAAAAAAAAGAAAACCACTCCCTTTCATCTCCCTCAAGAGTCTGGACAAACAGCCTCATCCACAAATCCTCATGGCAGACATCAAAATCACACATTAAATCAAAAAAAGCTTGCACATGCTTTCTTGCTGATGGACATTGATTCCTATTGAACTTTGGTAGATACTCTCTGATTTCATTAGGGACTTTGTTGGGGAAACTGAGTATGCCATCATAACAAAATAGTGCATAACCCCTACCAATAGGACCCCTAAGCACATCCATCACTGATATACAACCTTGTGCCTATACACTTGATTCTTTGTAAATCAAAAATAGGGAATCAAAACACTTGTAAATGACTCCCACCTCTCACTTAGCTATTCTGAGATACTTCACACTTGTCCTATCCCTTTAATGACACAATCATTTAATTAGGACCATGCATATACATAAAATTTTGATGGAGAATACCTGGATGACCCTGCTGAATGCTGCTACCTTCTTCTCAACTAAATGAAGTCCCAACAAAACTGTACAACTCAGGTTCTTTCTAGCATAGAGTCACCACCTCTCTTCTAAGGACACAAACTTTAATGATCTATCTTGAAACACCAATAGACTTTGAGCACTCCCATAGCAAAGCCACATATAACTCAATCAACAAATCCAGGTAGCACACTTGTAAATCTGAAAAGCAATTCTCAGATTGGAAAATGTATAAGACTCTTCCCCAAACTGAATACAACAAGACTCTGGGATACTCTTATTAGTAAACTTATTTCATTTCCCCAGAAGAGTCACCACCTTGTTAGTGTTTGAAAATGCTTATACCATCTAGGGCTGCCAATATGCCTTGAGACTGATGTTAGGAATGGTTAGCTCCAAGTGTGAAAGCTCTGCAAGACAACTAGACCAACTATAGGGACAAGACTGCCCTCTTCACTTTTGGCTCTGCAAAACCATCGTGGGTGCACCAAATCTAGTAACTTGTGGCATTTTAGGACTTTGGACTGGACTAAACAAAGCAGATGATAGCAAGAGACTAGTAAATGTTAACCAGACATTCATTGAATCTCAATTGCTATGAAGGGTAAAATGGCCTTGTGAAGGGTAAAGACTTGAAATGGTACTTCTATTCAAAGATGCAAGAAATAGCCAAAAACCATCAAGCATTGGACTCAACTAAATATACTAGTCCTTGATCAGTGCCATTATCCATTGGGCAACACTCAAAAACAAATATAGAACATGAACCAACTATTGTCAGAGACTCAAAGCCATAAATACAACTATTCCAGCCCATCCACTAATTATAAGATCCTTCTATAGATGAATCTAATGAATCTATGCCCTATCCAAAGTATCTTTCACTTGATCCTAGATCAAGAACTAAAGACTAGAACATATACAGAGGCAACCCAATGTAATGGACCAGAAAATCCAAAACTCATAAGACTGACACCAAGGAGAGACTTGAAAGCTTGAAACAATTGTATTAAGTCTGATGAATCATGTACATGTCTATACTAGAAAATGAAACTACCACTTCAATAACCTACAAAAGATGCAAAGAAATTCTATTCAGCCTCCTACAATGCGACAGAGTTTACTACTTCCCTAGAACTGACAAAATTTAGAACCCTTACAAAGTCAAAATTTTGACAACTTATACCATTGGTTACCTCGGAATCCTAAACCAGTAGGATGCAACAAGCTACAAGTAACCAGGGTTAGGATTTCAACTACCCAACCAATCTAAACCAATCAAGAATTTATGACAGGGGTAGGAAACCAAGCAATCTCAGAGAAATAGATCAAAGATGATCTCCAATTATGATAATTCTCAGAACAGTGTATAGAAGATCACAAATCCGCCAAGAGAACAAGTCAAATCAACTACCCTGCAACATGCCTCGAGCCATTCCTTGTTCATTCCTTACATGGTACAGATCCCTGCAAATGATCATCACACCCTAGACCACACTGTAATGGCAAAAAAATTACTTCTTACCAGTTCCAATCACTTTTGCATTGAAATTCAGTCGTTTCTATCACTGGAAACCCTTAGAAAATTTGAATTTTGAATTGCAACAGCTACTTTGCATCTCGTAGGCTTTATGTTCCTTAACTATTTTCCCTTAGTTGCACAATCACGTGGTCATCAACTTAACTACCACAGGAAAATGGGTTTCATTTTATGCTTGGTCGCATGATCACAAGGCACCAAACTAACCCTTTGCGATCATGCAACTGCAATCTCCTAGCCATGGTCAACAGTCACAAACCCTACTGAAAAGTCCTTGGTTACATTACCTTCACAACCCTGCAAGTTTGTAATGATGACATACTTCTACAGTTGTTGCATGATCACATAGCACGGAGACGGGCTATGTGAACATGTGACAACCCGCGAACCTTAACCGCCAGCATAACCACCACCACTACCTACCAATGTGACACCCTTGTCACATGATCACATGGCTGAAAGATGGCCCTTGTGATCATGTGACAAGGCAACAAGACTGCCACCTCACCCCCTTTACCTTGCCGCATGCCTTGTCATAAACCCATTGACCAATGAAAAGCTTCCACCTTTGCAACACCTAACACTGGACCCACCACTGAGAAAAGCCTTACCTTTTGGGAAGATCGAATGGTGGTCGCATGATCGCAAAGGGGAGGAATATTCCTCATGATCATGCAGCAACTGTAGATGTCTTCTACATTGTCATTCCACCTAAGAAATACCGGTCCCACTGATAAGTCCAAATCATCACCCAGCTCATTGGATCAAGTGATGACACCTTAGCCCAAATGGTCCCACTATGAAAAAACCCATCGACATCCAATCAGATGGTGTGTGCATGATCACATGGGGTGAGAATAGTCCATGTGATCACACACTGATTGTAGATCTTAAATCTTTGACACTGGGCCCCGCTGAAATGAAATCCAACTCATCGCAGGCAGCCAATAGAAAATTGACACATCAGTGCCATTGAGTAGATAGGTCCCACTACACTTATCCACCAACAAGCCGCAAGCAATAGATTTCAACCGGTCACATGGTCAGATGTCAGAAATTCCTGACATGCGATCATGCAACAACCAATAAGAACATGCACCCCTGCTTCCCTTCTGACACTGGGCCCACTTCACGCCCACACAAGAAAATTTGATGGCTGTCACAAAAGTGCAAAGGATAAACACCGTGTATCTTCACCATGTGAACATGTGACAACCACTGATTTTGTCTGAACTTTAACCACACTGGGCAATGGGAAGAATTGGAACCCACCAATGATCACACTTGCGCAGTTAAGACCAAGGTAAAAAACACACAAAGTTTTCGGCACCAAAAGACAAGTGCACAAAAGCTAGAAGGCAAAGGTTGAAAACAATGAGGGTTTTCAGCAAAAGATCAAAAACACACAGAGTTATCGATAGACCGAAAGGTAGCAGGGAAGCCGAAAACATCGTGGGTTTTCAAAAACATTGTGGGTTTTCGACACTTAGGCAGATTCTAAAAATATTTTCATGCAGACCTTAAAACATTAAATAACTCCCTGGGTTTTGTGATTATCACGTGCAATTTGGACTGGAGCAAGGTGACAACATGAAGCACATAGGGCTAAGGGCACACACCATGAAACATTATGGATTTTCTTTGCAAGATAAAACTATGCAGCAGGGTGGGAAGACACCATAACTAAGACTGCAGAGAATAGGCCATTTTCATAAAATTTTTACTGTGACAAGAAAATGGACTAACACGACTGATCTTCAATATGTTTTGGTTGATGCATCACTAAAACTTTATTTAGTGAACTTCGGATAGGGGAATGACCCCTAACTTACCTCTTAGATACAAGAATGCATCCTTAGGTAGTGGCTTGGTGAATATATCTACAATCTGTTCTTTTGTCTGAATATATTCCAATCTGATTTCCTTGTCCTACACCAATTCTCTAACAAAGTGATATTTTATAGCAATGTTCTTGGTTTTGGAATGCATTACTAGATTCTTTGAAATATTTAGTGCACTTGTATTATCACAAAACATAACAACTGGTTCTTTGATCTCAACCTTCATGCCTTCCAATAACTATTTAAACCAAACAATATTAGAGCAATTTACTGCTGCAGCAACATATTTTGCTTCTGCTATGGATTGGGATGTGCAATTTTTCTTTTTATTGGTCCAAGATACTAGCCTCTTGCCAAGAAAGAATGCTCCACCACTTGTACTCTTTTTGTCATCAATGTTTCCTACCCAATCAGCATCAGTAAACACTTTTAAGTCCAAATTGCCTCCAAATTTATACCACAAGCCATAATCTTTAGTTCCTTTCAAGTATCTCAAGATTCTTTTGATTGCCATCATATGATTTTCTCTGGGTTTTGCTGAGAATCTTGCTACTATACCAACTACTAAGGCAATATCAGGCCTTGTATGAACTACATACTGTAATTTTCCAATCATTGATCTGTATAAGGTCTGATCTACTTCTTTTGAATCATCATCTTTGGTAAGCTTTAGTCCAGTACACATGGGGGTACCAACTAGTTTTGCATCTTCCATACCAAACTTCTTAAGTATTTCCTTGATGTATTTAGACTAAGTAATGTAGATACCGTTCTTGCTTTGCTGAATTTGAAGACCAACAAAGAACTTTATTTGACCAACCATAGACATTTCAAACTCTTTGTTCATTTGCTCTGAAAATTCTTTGCACTGATCATCATTACCTTTAAACATAGTATCATCCACAAATATTTCTGCCAAAACAACTCTATTATTTGGTCCTTCCTTGATGTACAAACTACTGTTATCATTAGCTCTTTTGAAACCAATCTGAATAAGATAGTTATGTAATCTTTCATACCATGCTCTAGGGGCTTTTTTCAGACCATACAATGCTTTGTGTAACTTGCAGACCATATTCCTTTTGTCTGGATCAATAAAACCTTCAAGTTGCTCAATGTAGACTTCTTCATCAAGAATACCATTGAGAAATGCAAATTTTACATCCATTTGATATACCTTAAATCCTTTATGTGTTGCATATGCAAGTAGAGTTCTTACACCTAATCTTGCAATAGGAGAAAAAGTCTCACCATAATCTATGCCTTCTTCTTGAGAATATCCTTTACACACCAATCTAGCTTTGTTTCTTGATACTTGACCATCTTCATTCAACTTATTCCTGAATACCCATTTTGTTCCAATTACATTTTTATCTTTAGGTCTAGGTACAAGAGTCCATGTTTTTTTCTTCTCTATTTGTTTTATTTCTTCATTCATAGCCTCAATCCAAATTTCATTTTCCAATGCATCTTTGACATTTCTAGGTTCAAAATCAGCAAGTAAACATGTACCTTTTAGTTTACTTCTTGTCATAGTACCTTCTGATTTGTTTCCAATAATCTCATCTCATGTATGATGCCTCCTGACATACTTGGCCAATATAGGTTCCTTGCCTCTTGAATGAGTTACATTGTCATCTTCTTGAATTTCATCTTCAGGTTTTGGTTGCTCAGGCTCGGTAGATATTGGCTCGGTAGCTTCAGACTGAGACTCGGGTCCTTGTGACTCGGTTTAAACTTCTTCTTGTGACTCAGTTACTATACTGGGCTCAGTAGATGTAGTCTCCTTATTGACAGATGTGACTGGTAATGTATCAGGTTCAATGTAAACAAATCTCCTTTAATCCTTTGGTTCCTTTTTGCTTTCTTCTTCAGTCTTTTCTACAAACTCATCAACTTTCACATGTGCACTTTCTATGATTTTGTGAGTAGACAAATTCAAACATCTATATGCCTTACTCTTGCAAGAATATCTCAAAAATATTCCTTCATCACTTTTCACATCAAATTTTCCTTTTCTAGATTCTTTTAAGATGTAACACTTACTACCAAATACTTTCAGGTAACTTATATTGGGTTTATAGCCATACCATAACTCATAAGAAGTTTTGAATGTGTCTTTCTTCAATTATACTTGGTTTAAGGTATGAACTGCAGTGCTAATAGCTTCCTTCTAGTATTTCATAGCAATGTTCTTTTCAATCATTAGAGTCCTTGCACAATCCATGATAGATCTTTCCCTCCTTTCAGCTATTCCATTATGCTCAGGAGTTCTTGGGGCTGATACCTATCTTTTGATTCCTCTTTCAATGCAAAAATTATTGAATTCATGGGAGATGAATTCACCACCTCTGTCTGATCTCAAGCACTTCATTCTTTTCCTTGTTTCCTTTTCTACTCTTGCCAAATACCATTTGAATTTCTCAAATGCTTTTGACTTTTCTCTTAGATACATAATAGTCATCATTCTAGAGTAGTCATCAACAATGAGAATAAATAATTTTTCTCCAGTATAACTCTCAATTCTAATAGGTCCACACAAATCAGTATGCACAATTTCCAAAATATCTTTAGACTGATAGTTTTTACTTTTAAAGCTATTCTTTCCCATTTTACCAATCTGACAATTCTTGCATAGACCAACATCAGGTTTCTTCAAAGTAGGAATGCCTCTTACTTTCTTGAATTTGCTTATTTTCACCATGTTATCAAAATTTAAATGACATAACCTTTTGTGCCATAACCAACTTTCTTCAATTTGAGCAATAAAACATGAGCATTCACCAAGATCAAGATAAAACAAGTTACCTTTGGTTTGTTTGCCTAATCCAATCAGTTTTCCCTTGTCATCCAGCAGTCTTGCTTTGCCATGCATGAATTCAACCTTGAATCCAATGTTGATTAGCTGTGCTACACTTAGAAGATTATACTTTAGTCCTTCAACCCAATATGCATTATCACATATAAGTTCTTTGGTTAATGAGATTCATCCTCTTCCTTTTATGCAACAAGGTTCATTGTTTCCAAACCTTACTTTACCACCATCATAGTCTTCAAGGTGTTCAAACTTTGTTCTATCACTAGTCATATGATGTGAACATCCACTGTCTATGATCCATGTATCATTTTTTCTTACATGAAAGATAAGTTCCATCTTATCTTCATCATCATTAGATTCATCTTTTACAACAATGTAGACAATTTCATCTTCACTATTATAAGAATCCTTAGCCATAAAACATGTTTTCTTAGCTTTA
Organism: Chamaecyparis obtusa; assembly: GCA_027943335.1. Classification (NCBI taxonomy): domain Eukaryota; kingdom Viridiplantae; phylum Streptophyta; class Pinopsida; order Cupressales; family Cupressaceae; genus Chamaecyparis; species Chamaecyparis obtusa. The sequence goes on from BSBK01000077.1 coordinate 302,647, forward strand.
TCCTTGAATGATTTGAAATACTTCTTGACATTGTACTTGTGACCTTTCTTCTCATCCTTGCTTTGCTTGTTTGGGCACCTAGCTGCAATATGACCAATTTCTTCACATGAAAAATAGATTAAGGGAGTTTTACCTTTGTATTTTCCTCTACCTCTAGAATATTTCTTTACAAGTAATGCTTCAATAACTTCAAGATCACTATCAAAACTTTTCTCTGATTCTTCTTCACTCTCTAACTGGATGTCCTTTATTTTCTTGCCCTTCTTAAGTGAAATTTTGGCCTCAAATGTTGATTCAATATTTTTGGAAGTTGGAACATAGTTGTCATAGTTATCCAACTCAAAGGCTGTCAATCTTCCCACTAAGGCATCCAGAGTTATATTGTGATTTTCTTCACATCTTCTTTCTTGAATAGTAGATACTCTTATTGCATAGATAGGGAGTAATGTTCTAAGAACCTTACTTATAATAGTTTCATCATCAATTGTTCCTCTAGAAGCTCTGATTGCACTAACACTTGCCTTGATCCTTTCAACATATTTTGCAATGTTTTCATCTTCTCTCATTTTCATCTGATCAAATTTTCCTCTTAGGCTTTCTGCTTTGGCTCTCTTCACATTGTCATCACCACCATAAATTTTCTTCAGCTTGTTCCACATTGCATAAGCAGTTGTTCAATCTTTGATCTCATCAAATTATTCATAGCTGAGAGATGATGCAATGTCTAACATCATGGTGTTATGGTTCTTTTTATCTACAATGTCTTCAACAGATAATGTGCTAGTAGGAGCTGTATATTCTCCATCAAGATATTTGCATCTTGAATCACCAATGGAAGCCAGATGAAGTCTCATGAGTCCTTGCCATGCTAAAAATTTATCTCTATTAAGCCTTGGAATTTCTCTCTTGTAAGACATCTTGATCTTTAGCTTAGGTCCTTGAAACCCTTCCTATAAGCACCAAAAGCTCTGATACCAATTGTTGGAAGGATAGATGGAGTAACTAAGAGGGGGGTGAATCAATTAACCACAAAAATATTACCATAGATCCCTTAGATGTCTTATTAAATCATTTACTACTGTTACTTGGCAAACATACAAAGAAATGTTGAAACTCAGTTATTGCAGTGAGTGTTAATTATAACTGATCTTAAGCATTCATTAGTGATTAAAATGCATGCATAAAGAAAATAACATGAACACAAGAGACACCAGATTTAATGTGGAAACCCAATATGGGAAAACCACCAATGTAATTAGTTACTATTTTTCACTCTTCTGAAGTGATGCCCTATTAGGAGCTAACCCAGTAAAAGGTTACAAAACACACTGTTAGGTGTGACCTTGTTAGAGGATTTAATCACCCTATTAGGAGTGGCCATGTAAAAGGTCTTTGAAAAATTCAATAGAATTGTCACCTTGTTAGAGGATTTACAAAATGGCTGTTAAACTAACTCGGTTAAGAGATTTAGAAATCACTGCTAGAATGGTAAGAAAGTAACAATGAAATGACCCGAATAATGATGCAACTGAATTGTTGATTACAGATCTCTGTTCTGCTTCACTAGATCCTTCCTGATCAAATATATCTCTACTACTCCTCAAGGATATCTAACCATCCTTCAAAAAAATTTCACACTTTCCTTCAAAATGATTTGCATGTTCGCTCATCCACAAACTCTTCTTCTTTCACACTTGTCCACACTTTCACTCTTTTCCACTTGCACACACTTGAATTCACAACTTGACCTTCTATATATACCATTCGAATTATCCATTCACATTGTCAAGTTGACACTAATAATCATTACCATAGTTGGCTTAAATAAACAAACTTTATTCCTCAAATTAACAAAATTCTTTACTGGGCCGACCTTGCTCGGTAAACACTAATCCGAAAAGAATTCCTTTGGTGACTGAGTGAACTCGGTTACAACTACAAATTTTGCAACATCATTTGGAGACCAAGAGATCTTGGTAAAGATAGAAAACCACCTTGGTGACTGACTGAGCTCGGTAAACACTGAGAATTGCTTAGCTGACCAAGTGAGCTTGGTAATCACGAGGAATTGCTTTGCTGACCGATTGAGCATGATAATTGATATGACATTTGTGTGACATCAAAGACAACACATAATTAATCCAACAATCTCCTTCAAACAATTGTATCTAACAGATATGACTCACTTCCATGCCTACAATACGATGCCACAACTAGCATGTCATGACCAATCATAGGGAAAAAGGTATTCAAATGCAAATAGGGCTTGCTACAACAAAATGACACTTAGGCACATGCAAAATTGGGACAAGTGCTCAAAAAAAGACATCATCGAATGACTCAAAACTCAAAATTAATGACCTGGGATGTCTTCAAATGCCAAAAAAAAGGTGATGAACACTTGATATGCATGGAAAACATCAAAATTGCATTTGAGAAAATAGGTACAAGAGTAGTTGAAAAGGTGTTAGAACTGCAAAATTTTAACAAGGTGCTCAAAAACCCATGTATTTTTTAGTACCAACAAGATCAAAGAGGAACAAAGTAAAGAGTTCAAAATTCTTCAGGACTTTCACATAAAATCACAAATAAGTGGCCAAGGAAAAGTGTTGGTTAGAGTGGCTTTCATGCAGAAATCATTCTTCGATTATGTGCATGAGTTGACAGAACAATCTTCCTCTTCCTTGGATAAGGTGTCAAAACTCCAATAGTTGGGAGGGTGTATTTTCAAAGCCTAGGAAGAGTTACAAGATCATGTGGATGTGATCAAGAGTCTAGCCAAAGAACATTCCAGATGGCTCATCAGTTACACCAGTATCCATGTCGACAGACATGAGGAACTCATCCAAGTCATTACATCTGACACTGCCTATAGAGATAAATTAGGCAAAGGGAAAGAAATTGAAGCTTAGATAGATTCCCCCCTTACACTAAATTTTGATGATATTGTAATGGATGAACTTTTGTTTATCATTTCTACTCAAAGGAAGTCGAACCATTTTAGTTACCTTTTTTTCTAATGGTCAAAGACTCAAACTCTATATGTACTATGTTGAAAATTAATACAATTGTCGACTAAATTTTGGTGTGAAAGATAGCATTTTGTTGAGTCAAATTTGTGTGTCTTAATACCATTGTTTTATCTATTCCATTGCATTTTATTTATGTATCTATTAAATTTGAATATTTCTGTGGGATTAGATTTATAGTTTGAGGTTGAACCAAAGTTCTGTATTATGATTTGATACAGTTAAATTGGAGAAACTCTAGCATTTTTCTAAATCTGAGAGGTATTCATGTGAAATAGATCCATCCTTTATCATTTCATTATTAGATCTTTAAGTCTTTTGCCTTGCATTTTGATTATCTTTTATTGCATCATCAATTCTGGGGATTCATCTGATTGATGAGGTCTCGGAGTTGGCTAGTTTTAGAATGGTTTTCTTCCTGCCTAAGCTATTTCCTATCTAGGTTTAGGTTGGTTTGCCTCTTCTATTCTCAGGTTAAGAACATACCCCTATTAGATTAGGAGAAGATCAAAATTCACTGAAGATTATTCAAGTAAGGGAGTGTTGGTGTTCAAAAACTCTTATGCCACTTCGGGCTATCAATTACCCTCAGATGGATTTTAGGAATGGTTAGCTCCAAAATGTAATGAGGTCTTAGGGTAACTAGACCAACTATAGGGAATAAACTACCCTCTTCTACTTCTGGCTCTGTAAAACCAAGGCGGGTGCACCTAATCCATACAAAATTTAAACTCACTACACACCTTATACTTCTAGATTTATATAGCAGATCATAGTAAAGGATTGCTAAATACTAACTAGTTATTCATTGAATCAACTCTACTATGCAGGGTAAAATGGTCTTGTGACCTCAAAACTATGAGGCATTATAGGATTGGAGATATTAAATATAATTGGGTTTCTTGCAGGATGCAGACAATGATACAACACTTTGCATCAGCACAGGGATACTAACTTAAGATCAGTGCCTTATCCATTGGGAATCACACCTGAAGTGAACATAGAACACAAGGACAACTTCTAGATTCATCTAAGAATCCAAGCCATAAACATAGTTAAACACCTCTTACACTACTTACAAGTATCCTTACTAACTAAACCAAATGAATCTATGCTTCACTCAAAGACTTTTAACCTGATTCTAAACCAAGGTTGAGAGATGAAACATATGCATAAGCAACCAAATGCAATGAGCCAAAAAACTCAAAATTGATTAAGAACAACTAAAGGAGCGATCCAAGAATGAGATACTATATTAAGTATGTGGATTCAAATCCCTGCATTACAAGTTGATTCAGAAAACACCATAGACAATATGCAAAAGATACATGAGGTTTTTCCCTAATGTTGATACAACCACTGGAACTAACAAAAATTTAGAACCCTTACACAGTCAAGAATTCAACTATTTATACCACTAGTTACCTTGGAATCCTAAACCAGTAGTATGCAACAAGATACAGGTAACCAGGGTTAAGACTTCAACCACCCAACCAATCAAAAATTCAAACTTCAAAAACTCCTGCAAAAAGCCTCAAACAATAAAATCTATCCACCACCATACGAAAAAACATCCCTGCAAACACTCATGGCACCCTAGACCACACTACAACAACAAGCGCCACCAAACTAGTCAAATCTGGCCATGAAAGTATTGAATTCTAGTACCTTTGGCCACTGCAGATCAAAATTTGAAATTAAATGGTCACCATTCATTTTGTGGGCTTCATGTTCCTTAACTGTTTGCCCCTAGTTGTGCAATCATGTAGTCATAAACTTAACTACCACAGAAAATGGGCCTCATTTTATGCTTGGTCACATGATCGCATGACTCCCAACTCACCTTTGCAATCATGTGACCGCAGACTCTTAGCCATGGTTGACAGTTGGTCCAAAACCTTTGCAAAGTCCTCGGCCCCATCAGCAATCAGGCAACCAATCAAAAACTAGCACATTGGCAAGACTGGCATCATGGACCCACCTTCGACTCCACACCTATGACATCTGGTGGTTAGTCGCATGATTGCATAGCCTAGAAATGAGCTATGCAAACATGTGACAACCCACAGACCGTTACCTTGCCGTAACTGCATAACTATCGCGGCATAAAGATAACACCAAGGGGTTTGTCACATGATCAGAAGCCATGGAAATGGCCCTTGTGATCATGTAACAAGGCCATAAGGCCACCACACTATCACCTACCAGCCAATAGAACACTGCCACCTCAGCACCTAGGAGATGCCCCATCACCACCTACCACCAAGCCCTGCAGACACATGTCAACCGGTCGCATGATCGCATGTCAGAAATTCCTGACATGCAATCATGCAAAAACCAATTAGAACATGCACCTTCACTCCCCTTCTGACATAGGGCCCACTTCGAAGAAACACCGAAAACAAACAAGATCAATGACAGGTGCATGATCACATGGGGAAAGAATATTCCATGTGATCACACGCCGACCGTCTATCTCCTCCCTCTGCCACCTGAAGAAGGTAGCCCCACCAACCATCACACTTGTGCACTTAAGACTGATGAACAAGGAGTACTGATAGAAAAGAAGAAATGCAAGATCGAAAACATACAGGATTATCGACAAACTGAAATGTAACAGGGAAGCCAAAAACATCAAGGGTTTTCATGCAGGCCAAAAAGGTCAAAAACATCATGGATTTTCAAAAACACTGTGGGTTTTCGACACTATGGCAGATTTTAAAACCATTTCCTACAGACCTTGGAACTTGGATAACTTTCTAGAGTTTGTGATTCAATGTGTGCAAATTGGACTAAAGCTTGGTGACAACATGAAGAACATAGGGCAGGACACTTTTACAAAAACATTTGTAGGGAAGAGGCCATTCTCATAAGATTTTGCTATGATAGAAAAATGGCCTAATAGTGGCTCTAGTGGGGGATGCATGGCTCTTGCAGGCATGACAAGAATTCAGAATCACTAGGAGAGTAGACCAACCACTAGACAAAAATAGGGAACTCAAAAAATGTAGGGAATAGGAAGGAAAAGCACACAATAGGAAAGGGAAAGATTATTTATAGAGTGTACATTTTTTACAAAAACCTGCAGCAACAAACATGAGTTAATTCTTGCCTCTATCAAAAATCTAATTTTCATTTCTTCCTTCATGAGGCACACCAGACATTTTGTTTTCATTTGTCTCCATAGGCTTGTCAACATGTTCAACCGGCATATCAAGAAGAAAAAAGTAGCTTTCTTCACAGTGTATGTAAATTTTTTGGCACTCTCTCCATCTTGCTCACTTTGAAGAAACAAATCAGTATACCCATGAACAACACCATTAGATAAGAACCTATTCTTCTCCATTGATTCATGTATGCCATCAATTGGAAACACAAAGAACTCATACTCTACCTACTGAAAGGCCTCACCTAGACCCTGTCTTTGCATTTCCACAGGTGTAACCGGCTGGACCTCAAATGAATAGTCAAATTCATACCCATGAGTGGAAAATGAACACCTTGATTCAACTAGATCTGAGATCTCCACATGTTCTTCAAATAATGGATTGATAACTCCATGCAATACACCTTTTTGAACATCATGACAAAAAATGGGCTGACAGTCAAATTCTTCATCATATAAAGCATTAGAAAACACTTTAAAATCAGTACCCATCTCAACCTCATGGAGACTCATAGCACATGAAGAAAAATCAGAACCATATGAATACTCACTAATATCACATTCAAACACCACTTCCTTGTCTTCATACTCCTCACTGAAGGAGTGTTCACTTCCATCATTACTCTTTTCCTCCCATGCCTCATCTGATTCACATGAGGACACATCAGCATCATTTCCTTCATCATCCTCACCTGAATAACCACTGAAATCATATTCAGACATCTCTGAATGAATGGAGGATCTTGCACACCTTGACCCTGATTTCTACTCACTGCCACAATCTGAATACTCCTCTAAAAAAAATTCATCAGAAGAAGTACCCTCAGCACTAGAAATGGATTTCTCTAGAATATAACATTCATTCCCCTTTTGCTGATAGTCATTTTGTAATTCATTCCATTCATTATCATTAGTAAACTCCTCCAAGAACAACCACTTGAATTCAGTCAAAGAAGAGATGCATTTTGGGGGAAGATTTAGATACCAAGTAGATGCAACTCCCTTGAGGGATCTCCCAAAAAACATCATGCTAACATCCTCATCCAAAATTTGATATTCTATAATAAATCTATAGAATGCTAGGACATGTCTGACTGCTGAATCAAACTTACAATCAAAGGTAGGAATCAAACCCAAAAGCTCACTAGGGAAAGAATGAGGGGACTTTGGAAGAACATAACTCAGAGGTCTATCCAACTTGAGGAAACCAAGCAGCCTAGACTAACTTTTCCCTTGATTTTCCATTTGATTTAAAATAGGATGAGAGCCAATCATCTTATTTCAGTCTTCCCTTTATACTAGCACTAAATACTTGATAGGGAATCATTGTAAACATAAATAACTAGAAGTTTTACAGTAGAAAACTTTGTTAACTAGAAGGCAGGGCAGATCTTGAGCTCACCATGGAACTCCATCAGATTTTGCAATGTAGAGTTTCTCCCAACCAATATAAAACCCCAAGTAACTCATTGTTTATCAGAAGGAACACTGATCAAACAGACAAAATCAAAGCCACCACTCACAACTAGGCAAGAAAATTTTAGCAAATGCTTTCTTTTTATATTTGACTCTTTCCAATGGCCTCCCCAGCAGAGTCACCATCTTGTTGGTGTTCAAAAACTCTTATGCCACCTAGGGCTACCAATATACCCTCAGATGGATTTTAGGAATGGTTAGCTCTAAAATGTAATGAGGTCTTAGGGTAACTGGACCAACTATAGGGACTAAACTGCCCTCTTCTGCTTTTGGCTCTGCAAAACCAAGGTGGGTGCACCTGATCCAGACAAAATTCAAACTCACTACACACCTTATACTTCTGGATTTATATAGCAGATCATAGTAAAGGATTGCTAAATACTAACCAGGTATTTATTGAATCAACTCTACTATGTAGGGTAAAATGGTCTTGTGACCTCAAAACTATGAGGGATTGTAGGATTGGAGATATTAAATATAATTGGGTTGCCTGCAGCATGCAGACAACCATGCAACACTTTGTATCAGCACATGGATACTAACTTAAGATTAGTGCCTTATCCGTTGGGAATCACACCTGAAGTGAACATAGAACATAAGGACAACTACTAGATTAATCTGAGAATCCAAGCCATAAACACAGTTAAACACCTCTTACACTACTTACAAGTATCCTTACTAACTGAACCAAATGAATCTATGCTTCACTTAGAGACTTTTAACTTAATTCTAAACCAAGGCTGAGAGATGAAACATATGCATAAGTAACCAAATGCAATGAGCCAGAAAACTCAGAATTGATTAAGAACAACTAAAGGAGAGATCCAAGAATGAGAAACTATATTAAGTATGTGGATTCAATTCCCTGCATTACAAGTTAATTCAAAAAATAGCATAGATAATATGCAAAAGATACATGAAGTTTTTCCCTAATGTTGATACAATCACTAGAACTGACAAAAATTTAGAACCCTTACACAGTCAAGAATTTAACTATTTATACCACTGGTTACCTTGGAATCCTAAACTAGTAGGATGCAACAAGATACAGGTAACTAGGGTTAAGACTTCAACCACCCAACCAATCAAAAATTCAAACTTCAAAAACCCCTACAAAAAGCCTCAAACAACAAAATCTGTCCACCACCATATGAAAAAACATCCTTACAAACACTCATGGCACCCTGGACCACACTGCAATAGTAAGTGCCACCAAACCAATCAAATCTAGCCATGAAAGCATTTAATTCTGGTACCTTTGGCTGCTGTAGATTAAAATTTGAAATTAAACGGTCACCATGCATTTCGTGGGCTTCATGTTCCTTAACTATTTTCCCCTAGTTGCCCAGTCGCGTAGTCATAAACTTAACTGCCATAGAAAATGGGCCTCATTTTATGCTTGGTCACATGATCGCATGGCTCCCAACTCACCCTTGTGATCATGCGACTGCAGACTCTTAGCCATAGTTGACAGTTGGTCCAAAACCTTTGCAAAGTCCTCAGCCCCATCAGCAGTTAGGCAACCAATAAAAAACCAACAGGTCGGGAAGACTGGCATCGAGGACCCACCTTCAACACCGCACCCATGATGTCTGATAGTTAGTTGCATGATCACATAGCTCAGAAATGGGCTATGTGAACATGTGACAACCTGCAGACCGTTACCTTGCCCCAACCGCATAACCACCATGGCATAAAGATAACACCAAGGGGTTTGTCACATGATCGCAAGCCATGGAAATGGCCCTTGCAATCATGCAACAAGGCCATAAGACCACCACACTGTCACCCACCGGCCAATAGAACACTGCCACCTTAGCATCTAGGAGACGCCCCATCACCACCTACCATCAGGCCCCATAGACACATATGAACTGGTCCCATGATCGCATGTCAAAAATTCCTAACATGCGATCATGCGATGACAAATTAGAACATGCACCTTCGCTCCCCTTCTGACACTGGGCCCACTTGAAAGAAACACCAAAAATAAATAAGATCAACAGAAAGTGCATGATCGCATGGGGAAAGAATATTCCATGCGATCACATACTGACCGTCAATCTCCTCCCTCTGCTGCCTGAAGAATCTGGCCCCACCAACCATTGTGCTTGCACACTTAAGACTGATGAACAAGGAGTGCCAACAGAAAATAAGAGATGCAATGTTGAAAACACATAGGATTATCGACAGATCGAAAGGTAACAGGGAGGCCGAAAACATCAAGGGTTTTCATGTGGGCCAAAAAGGTTGAAAACATCATGGATTTTCAAAAACACTGTGGGTTTTCGACACTATGGTAGATTTTAAAAACATTTCCTACACACCTTGGAACTTGGATAACTTTCTGGATTTTGCGATTTAGCACGTGCAAATTGGACTAGAGCTTGGTGACAACATGAAGAGCACAAGGCAGGACACTTTTATAAAAACATTTGCAGGGAAGAAGCCATTCTCATAAGATTTTGCTATGATAGAAAAATGGCCTAACAGGGAGGTGTACCCTCAAATTCAGAGGAAAATTAGTTTTTCAGTTACAATTTCCCAACTGTGGTATTCAATTGTCTATTGAATATTCAGGCATTTGAGAGTTAAAGTAAAAGAACAATTTGTTTACCAACAATATTAACATGAAGATGAGATGTATGAGAAAGATATGGATATGGTATTCATTGGGTAAATTATTGATGACTTTATGACATTATGTTAGTGATTTGATTGTATTACATAATTATGTTAAGAATTTAAGATCAAGAATGTACAAGTTTATATCGTCGGTAAATGAAGAACTTAGTATACACCATGAAAGTTTAGTGTAAACTGAGTACAATATTAATTGAGTAACAAGTCACCAAAACATCATGTTATTGACCGAGTGAAATAAATAAAATAACACATTTGATTGTCGACTAAAGATAATAAGTTGGATAAATATGGATGATTTTGAGGTTACAGATAAAGTTTTTTATGAAGATCTATGGCAAACAAAATTCATAGAAGATCGGATGATGGAGAATGAAATGTGTTTAAGTTACAAGTTTTGAGGAAGGTTGAAGTGGAAAAATCAATGATGGAGATTAAGAGGAAAAATATATGGATGAGAAGAAGATGTTTTATCATGTCTATTTAAGGAGACAAGAGTTCATAATGAGTTAATGTGTGTGAGAAGAATATTTCATTCATGTGAAGATGGTTAGACAAGTTAAAGTACAAACCAAGAAATTGTCTAGACTACACCAAGCATCAGATAAAGGAATTAACCAAGTAGAATAGAGTTGGAGAATACAATAAATTGAAGGATTATGATGGCCAGAGGTATTATAAGCTTAACATAGATCTGAAAATCTACAAAGAAAGTTGTATTTGAATCAGATCATTTACTAGTGCATTCTAACCATTGCTACAGATAAATCTCTTAACTGAGTGGGACTTAACAGTCTTTATTTATTTTATTATGAAATTCAATGAATGTTGATTGTTTTCTTGTTGACTCTGAGTAAGTGTTTGATCATAGAGAACTATTAGTGATAAATTCTATAACAAGGTCACAGCTTACAGTGTGTTTTGTAACCTTTAACAAGGTTGGCTCTTAACTAAGCTCACTTCAAAAGAGTGAAATTATTTTGGGTATTGATCTTAGGTGGTTTTTCCCCTAATAGGGTTTCCACATTAAAAATAAAGTATTATATGTGTATGGATGTGATGATTTTTTATTTTACTTTACACAAATTACTATTACTAGTTTGATCGGTATATGCACTAGTTAATTTACTAGTATTCGATTAATGAACTGAAAGGCACAAACAAAGTTATACCAAGCTGTTTAGGTTATTTGAAGGATTGTTTTTATACATTTGGGATTATTTGGGACTATATGATAACTGTACTTAACTGATTCACCCCCCTTCTTAGTTTTCTAAGATTTTTGTCCCAATAGATAGCCTTAAAATAGACCCAAAGAAAGTGAATGCCATCCTTGAATGGCCTACTCCAAGAAGTACTACTAAGTTAAGATATTTTCATGGTTTTGGTCACTTTTATAAAATTTTATAAAAAAAATGTATTAGTATCTATGGAACCTTAACATAAGCAATTAGAGGGGATATAAAAGAGTTCAAGTGGACAACAAGATTAGCAAAGAGTTTCGATTTATTGAAAAAAAAAGTTATCGAAAAACTTATTTTAACACTTCCATATTTTAATAAGGTATTTCAAGTAGACTATCATGCTAGTGGAAATCCCATTGGAGCTATTTTGAATTAGGAAGATAAACCCATTTCCTATTTTAGAAAGAAGTTTAATGACGCTGAAAGAAAATATTTTGTTTACGATCAAGATTTTTATGTTATAGTTCAAGTATTGAGTAAGTAGAGACATTATCTTTTTCCTAAAGGGTTTGTTTTATTTATTGATTATCAAGCCTTATAGTATTTGAATATCTAAGGAATTTTGAATCAAATACATTTAAAATGGGTTGAGTTTTTGTAGAGTTACACTTTTATTTTGAAGTACAAGAGTGCAAAGTCTAATAGGGTTGTAGATTCCCTAGGAAAGAGGTAAAATTTGTTGATAGGGATGGAGATTAAAGTTGTTGGGTTCCAAGAACTTATAATTTTGTATCCTCAAGATCCTAATTTTGGTGAGGCCTAGAGAGCTTTCATAGAGCCTATTACACTAGACAACACTAGATGGTTGGATCTTATAATCAAAGATGATATGTTATTCAAAGGTATCCAATTGTACATTTCAAATATTTCCATGAGGGAGAACCTAATAAAAAAAAATCATAGTGAAGGTGTTGGATGTTCCAGGTAATGCCTCAAGTTTACCTAAGAATTAGCCTTATTATATTAATGGAAACCTGGAATCACTAACCAATTACTCAAGAATTCCTTATAAATGCAGAATATCTCCTTCACTTTAGGATTCACAAAACCCATGCAAGTATACCTTTGATGCAATATTTGATTGAGATTTCAAGTGGGGCTTGATATTGCACATTCACAAAGATTACACTTCCAAGATTAATGTAATAGAGTATACATTGGTATTATGTAGATTCATCTCAGCTCTAATTTATTAAAACTTTATTATGGTCTAGAAGCTTCAAAGTAAATATACCTAAAGGAACAACATAAACTAAAACTATATAAATTATTTCAATTATTGCTAAGAACTTAGGTAGTCATGTATATACCTGTGGCTAACTTAGGGTTCTAAAGTCAAATACTGGGTTATATCTAATTCCCATAAATATGCAAGGCAAGAATCATTAATATTATGGTATGCTAATTCTTGGAATTAATACATCCCTCTCATATTGGCTTGAAAATATTAAGAATCCATATCTCATACATTAATTACTATTGTTTATATGTAAAACATTTTAATTCTATCCTTGAAGGAGAGAAGATGGATAAATAATACAAATTACATTCAAAAAATGAAAAGATGAATTCAAACAAAACCTTAGTTTATCAGATTCAAATAGTTGATGTACATTTTATGGAAACCATTTTTCACCAGTTACAGTGCTCTACATGAAACAGAACACCTATTCTTATAAAAATTAAATAAAACTTTATTTGAACCTCTTCTCCCTGAACATAGGAGTTTCCTATGCATATGCCTATTCTACTTAGATTTTTGGCACCCTTATATTCAGCCTTGGAATCCCTTTTATAGGAAATAAGGGATTCTATAAGACATAGACCAAAAATGCTAAAAGAATATTTAACCTCTACTAATTAATCAAAGAGGAATACCACTCATCTTGATAGATTATCTAGTAGTTTTCTCTTTTAGTGAAGTTTTGGCACTATCTCATCACTGGTCACCAAGTTAAGGCAACTTAGTAAAACTATGAAATCTATGAGTCATCTACCATTGCATTAAGATGGTCAATATTATAGAGGAGCCAAAAATACAAGATTTACAACCTCATTCCTTGAAGGGAAGACCACGGGTGGTGGCTTCTCATCTTCTACCTTCATTGTTGGAATATTTTCAAATGAGTCTGAAGGGGGTGTAGCATATCCACAAGCCCCCATCTCTAGGTCTCACACCTAGATTTTCTAATGCAATATTCCATGAAAGATAGATTGAGGGGGAAAAACATAGCTAGTTGTCACTTGCAAGAGGAAGAAAGATCCTACTCTTGCAATTAAAGGTGTTGATATCTATATAGTCCCTACGAGACCTTTTGATACCTCTGTATCCACTAGACAAGCTATCATCCTACTTGTGGCAATGGTCTTTGTATATATCCCGCAACAACATAAACATAGTCATACCTCCTCTTTCATGGACAAAAAATACTAATGATATAGTATAAAAAATAAATTTTGAATGTAATTTATATAACTCTAGAGGGTATTAATCCTTTTCTTCTCAAATATTTATCCTCCATATTTTTAAAAAATTACCAAATATGGCAATAGTATTTTATTATTTCTAATGTAACATGTACTGAACAAACCCAACATAAAGGATTTCCAGCTTGGTAAAATTTATACTATAGAAACTCACTATTTGATACTCAAAATATCTCAATCATGAAGTGCATTACCTCATGCCCTAACTAATTACAAACCCCTCTTTAATTTGACCTATAAGTGTCACTTCATAGTTATGATTCTCAATTCTTCATTTTTCCTTTAAAATGCATTATCAATTTGCCTTGACTTCAACCTTTTAGTAATATCCTCCTTATGTGGCACTATTTGTCATTATTTGATAGGCATGATCACCCTAGGATCACATAAATAGTGAATATTTGTATATCCTGTTACAAGTAGTAGTTGTCATTGCACCAAAAGTTTGACCTATCAATACTTGATACAACCACTAGAATTATAGAACACAGGAGGTTGTTAAACCATGTCATGAATCTCGAAGGGAGATGTTGGTGGTTAGTCTAAAAATCCCCCCCTTAGCATCACCCGAGGGGATTTGAACCTATGACCAAGCTCTGATACCACTTGTTACAAGTAGTACTTGTTTTTGCACCAAAAGATCGACCTATTAATGCCCAATACAACCACTAGACTTAAAGAACACAGGAGGCTATTAAACCATGTCATGAATCCAAAAGGGAAACATTGGTGGTTAGTCCAACATATCCTTCTATTGATGCAAGATCCTCCTAGGTGTAAGGTCAATCTTGCATCACCCAAAAATATTGTCTAGTTTTTCAATATGGGCTATCTTTGTGCATAGTTACTATTTCTGGAAATTAATTATTTTTCGTAAGATATTCCTTTGACTTTAGAATGTTCAAAATTATTCCCTGGAGGTTCACTTTTTTATATCATTCTGCTAGTAAAGTTTCATTTCAAGTTCAAGTCTAGTTTTGAAGATATTGAAAAATTTTGGTTTTGGGACAAGGGTATAAAAAATTTGAACTCATTTTTAAAGGCTTTAGAAGCTCTAAAAAGGGTTAAAACCTTGGTGGGAGTTGGGGTTCATTACTCAAGCCTATAGAGAAGTTTTTCATTTCCAAAATGGGGTTATAATAGCTAACCAAGGAAATCTTTAAGAGTTATGGTCTTTGAAAGTTGTGCTACTTAGGATGGAAAAATAAAATTCCTTCAAAATATTATTTTAGTTCCAAAAGTTGTTTGTAGCCCATTCAAATATAATAAAAGATAAAAAATAATATCCTAGGGATGGCCAGCCTCAAATTTTAGGGTTATAAATTCTAGATCCTTCTTGGATGGTCAAAATTCCCCCTATATAATGAAGGCCCATAGGGCTATCTAGGGTAGCTCTAAGGATGTATATGGTGGCTCTAGCTTGAAGAATATTGTAAAAAAAATTCCCATGTGGCTATGCATGTTATATTTTAAAATATTTTAATTCAATTTTATTGGAGATAATAGAAAGAAAGCTCCATATTCCTGTAATCATTTGGTTCATACAATTTTCTATTATTTCTCTACTATATTGTTTGTGTTTTTTTTGATAAGGGAGTACCCTTCATCAAGTGGTTTTAGAGGAACTTGTTTTTATTATGGTGAGGAAGGGAATCAAGCCCATGAATGTCTACAACTCCAAGGAAGGATGGATAGAAGGACTTAAGGTCAAGCACGAGTTGCACATGCAAATGAAGAAGCTCAATCAAAGCACTGAGATGATGCTAAGAGGGGAGAAACACTCATTTTTAGGAGAACCTTTTTAAATGAAGAGAAATATTTAGGTTAGAAGAAGAGCCTATTTCACACTAGGTGCAAGTGTGAGGATAATAATTATGATGTAATTATTTATAGTGGAAGCACTAATAATTTGGTATCAAAAGAGATGGTCACAAAGATAAAGATCAAGTGGGAGAGATACCCACATCTGCATTAGATTTTTTGGGTGAAAGATGACCACAAGGTCTTGATCAATGTGTAGTTCCTAGTGAAGTTCAAGATTGGGAGCTACCAAGATGAGGCATTTTGTGATATCATACCCATGGATTCATGTCATATATTGTTGGATAGGCCATGGTAGTTCGACATGAATGCTATACATGATGGTCATGCAAACACCTATTCTCTAGAAAAGGATGAATTTTGTCATAAGATGAAACCTATAATGAAGGTGGAGGGAAAGGTATGAAATAGTACTAGAATATGTTTAGTTGATAGAAGGAAGGTTCTAGAAGGCATGAGACATGATCATATTTTTTTTACTTTAATTCAAAAAGTTAGCAAAGAGGAAGTACAAGATGTACCTACAGAAGTTGCAAATTTTTTTGATAAGTTTTACGATATTGTGTCTAATAATATACATGATGGATTCCCATGAGTGAGAAAGATTAGTCATCACATGGACTTGATTTTAGGAGCTAGTTTTCCAAATAAGGAGCCCATAGACTGACTCTAGTAGAGAGTGAGGAGTTGAACATGAAAGTAAAAGAGTTAATGTAAAAGGGGCTGATTCAAGAGAGTTTGAGTCCATGTGCTATACCAAAAGTACTATCACCAAAGAAAAATGGTAAATGGAGGATGTGCATAGATTTTTAGGCTATCAACAAGATTAATATCATTTATATATTTCCCTTACCAAGGATGGATGAAATTATGGATTGTTTGATTGGAGTTGTTTACTTCACTAAGATAGATCTAAAGAGTGGATATCACCAAATATGGATCAAAGAAGGAGATGGATGGAAGAAAACCTTCAAGACAAAGGAGGGCTTGTATGACTAGTTATTCATTCCTTTTGGGCTAACCAATGTACTGAGAACATTCATGCAACTCATGAATGAGGTACAAAAAAATTTCTAGGTAAATTTTTTATTATTTATTTGGATGATATTTTGATCTTCATTAAGACATTGGAAGAGCATATAATGCATATTAATACGGTCTTTGAGAGGTTAAGGGAAGAGAAGTTGTTGATTAATTTGAAGAAGTAGTTGGTGGATCTGGGATTTATAGTTTTAGTAGATGGTCTTAAAATGGACCTAGAGAAGGTAAAGTATATCCTTGAATGGCCTACCCTAAGAAGTGCTACTGAGGTAAGATATTTTTATGGTTTGGCTAGATTTTACAAAAGGTTTATTATAAATTTCAGTAGTATCTATGGAGCCTTTAGTAAAAAAATGAGAGGGGATATGAAAGAGATTAAGTGGACTATAGGAGGATAAAAGAGTTTTGATTTATTAAAAAGAAAAATTACAGATCAACCTATTTTGTCTTTTCTTGATTTTAATCAAGTATTTCAAGTAGACTGTCATGCTAGTGGTAATTCCTTTAGAGTTGTTTTGAATTAGGAAGGTAAACCCATTGCTTATTTTATTGAGAAGTTTAATTATTCATAAAGAAAGTATTTTTTTTATGATTAGGAGTTCTATGCTATATTTTAGGAATTGAGAAATTGGAAAAATTATCTTTTTCCAAAATATTTTGTTTTATTTACTAAGAATCAAGTTTTGTAATATTTGAATAGTTGAGGAAAATTCAATTAGAGGAATTTGAAATGGGTCAAGTTTTTGCAGAGTTACACTTTTGTTTAGAAGCACAAAAGTGGAAGGTCTAATAGGGTTTTAGATATCCTCAATAGGAGACAATTTTTTTTGACAAAGATGTAGATTGAGGTTGTTAACCTCAAGGAACTCAAGATTTTATACTTGTTGGCAAGTTGGCTATACTAGTGTATATGACTTGTTATAGTGTTGTCATTATGGAAACAAATTCATATAGTAGTATGGAGTCAGCGTACTTGATGGGAAGATAAAAAATTAGCTAAGTGTTGAAGACTGGATAGTGTACAGAGTTCCTGAAGCTTAGAGCATCAATGCATGTGCATATGACCGAGTTATGGTATGTGCCCTAGAAGATAAGTTGGTTAGAATATATTCATGCTTAGTATATGAGTGCATGATCAGATATGCAAGTATGAGAAAGATATAGATAGTTAAAGTTACACAGCTAGTGTGTGCCAGAGAAAAATAGAGTAAGCAGTCGATTGTTAGCATTTTGAGTTGTGCTTATATTATAATGATGTAAAGGCTATGTGCCTATTGTAATTATGTTGCTGACACATAAATATGTTTTTTTTTAAACACACTTATGCCAATTCATTTGGAAGCATTGTATGTAATAGGTTTAAGGGCTGACCTAGTTGTTTGTTTTGTATGCACATGTAAATATGAGATGTGCCCATTGTAATTAGCATGGAAGTTGATATAGAGTTGTAATAATCAGAGTAGAAGTGTGTGAATAGACTATAAGATGTATTAGAGCTTTGCAAGAGGTCAAAGCATCAATGCATCAAAGGAATTGATTTGACAAGCAGTGTCAAAGTGGTAGTTCATCTAGCATATATAGTGTGTATTTGAGACTAGAAGGTTGTAGCCTTCACCACTTGAGTAGTGAGCTCTAGGATAGTGCATCCACTCCCTTAACAGGGACTATTGTAAAAAAACCCTAATAGGGTCTAACCCTTGAAAAGGTCTACTATACTTAATACATTGTAAAGCAACTCCTAATAGGGTTAAGGATATTCTAACAAGGATCATAAAACACTAGTACAAAATATTAGTGGGTGTCAATTCCCACTGGGGTTTTTACCTATTTGGGTTTCTCCATAATCATATCAGTGTTATGTGTTGATTTCATGTTTCATGTCTATGTGTATGTTCATTTTAGTACTTAAGCATTTAAGTTCAATTTAAAGATTAAGGGAAAAGATAAAATACAGTGAACACTGATTCAGCCCCCCCCTCTCAATGTTCCCATTCCTAATAATTGGTATCAGAGCTCTAGTCCTCAGCAAAGAAGTTTAAC
Organism: Chamaecyparis obtusa; assembly: GCA_027943335.1. Taxonomy (NCBI): domain Eukaryota; kingdom Viridiplantae; phylum Streptophyta; class Pinopsida; order Cupressales; family Cupressaceae; genus Chamaecyparis; species Chamaecyparis obtusa. Next base: position 321,594 of record BSBK01000077.1, read on the forward strand.
CACTTGAGGAGATCATGGAAAAAGTAGAAATGAAATATCTAAAAAGAAATCTTGAAGCTGCTCTTGAAGACCTAGACAAATTTGAAAGAGAAATTGAAGAACTGAAAGAAAAACTTAGTGATGCTCAATTAGTCATCAAAAGGCTAAGAAAAGATTTGAAAGAATGCTCTACTAGTGATCTAGGGACAATGGTCAAGAATGTAAATGAAGAAAATACATCCTTAAAAGAACAACTTGAAGAATTTGATGATAATCTAACTAAAAATCAAGAAGTCTATGATGAGAAGATCAAAGAGAACCTTCAACTGAATGAAGAATTGAGGCAAGAAAACATAGAAATCTTGGAGCTAAGGAACAACAAAGAAACCTTGGAATCTATATTGAAAGCTGCTAAGAATCACATTGATAAATTACACACCAGTTCTGATTTGATAGAATCTCAGTTATATGCAAGAAGAGGTAAAGGAGATACTAGCTGCATTGGATACAATGAGGCACAAAATTAGATTGACAACATGTGAGAAAGAATGAAAGAACTAGACGGCACCTCTGATGCTAAGGAGACTAGAAGCCAGACTAAGGATCATATTGAACCACCTAAGAATGAGTGCAAGCTAGTAGACTGCACTTGTTATGCACGTAACAAGCATGGACACATAGCAAGGAATTGTACAGAGGTAAGACCTTTCAATGGTTACTATGATTCATCCAATAAATTTGGTCATAGAGCTATGAATTGCAAGACAAGTCAAAAGAACAAGGCTCGGTATAATCAAAGAAATTAGAATCAGTCAAATGAAAGTTCTTAGAATGTTACATGTTAGATATGTAACTATAATGGTCTCTCAACTAGACAATGTAAAATGGTGACTCATGTCAATGCACTGAGGAATATAAGGCCACCAGTCATTTGTCACTCATGTAACAAGGCTGGACACATCTCAAAGTTTTACAGATCAAGGATGCAAGGTTAGGAAAGCCCTAAAAATCTTGAAGAACTAGTTTTGTATGACATGAAATTAATGCTAATTTTTTAATACATCAGAAACATAGTAAAAATAAAGAATCTAAATCATCATGTAAAGAAAATGTAGATGTACATTAATATATTGAAAAGAAAATAATATATTTTCTTGTATGCATATGCCCAGCTATCTTTGTTTTTTAAAATATAAAATAGAGACATGTTTCTAACATGAAGTACAAGAGAGGAATTTTTTTTTAATGAACTTATTGAAAGCTACAATGTAAAATATCTCTTTTTTAAAAATAAAAAATAAATAAGGAAAAGGAGAATTATATCCAGCATTCCTTTATGACACTTTGAAGAGAAGGAATATACTTTTGCAAAAAATATGCAACTAATATTGGAAAGTTGACTTTGCTAGTATATATGACTAAGTCAAATGTTGTTATTATGGCAACAAAGTCATATGAAGTTTTGGAGTCAGCGCACTAACTTAGAAGATTAGAATTTGGCTAAGTATGGAAGACAGAGAAAAAAGAGAAGCACATAATGATCAGAGCATTGACGCACATGCAAATGACCAAGTTTTGGTATGCACCCTAGGAGATAAAATTTTGATTGTGTTACTATGCAAAGTCTAAGAACACATGGTCAGATATGATAGCATGAAGAAGTTACAGCGAGTCTAAGTGACACAGTCAGCAAGTAGTAGAACAAAATAGAACAAGGAGCCAACATATAGTATTTTGATTAGCGTATATCATTCTATTTTCTAAAGGCTATGTGCCTATTTTAGTTGTGTTATAAACATGTTAATATCATTGGATGTAAACACGTTTGAGCCAACTAACTTGGAAGCATGGTATGTGTTAAGTTATAGGCCAGCTTAGTAGTTAGTTTTGGTTGCGTCTATTCAGCATGTATATATGTGACATGGGATTTTGTATTTGAGTATGATATAGAATATAGATATTAGAAGAAGTATAAAAAGGATGTATTAGAGAAGTAACAATGATTTAGAGCTTTATAAGAGGTTAAAGCATCAACACACAAAAGGAACTGATCAGACAATAGTGTCAAAGTAGCAGTTCACCTTGCAGATATAGTGTGTATCTGATAACCAGGAGGTTGTAGCCTTCTTCATTGAGCAGTGAGCCATCCACCCTTAAAATGGTTTGTTACTTTAAGAATCCTAATACTTCTCCTAACAGGGCAAAGGAACATTAGCAGGTTTATAATACAAAGTACAATTATTTGTGGGTACTAATTCCCACTGGGGTTTTCCTCTGGCCAAGGTTTCCTCATAAACATATATTGTGTTATATTTTATGGTTGAATACTTCATTTTATTTACTATTCATTTCAATATTTAAGTAATAGAGTAAAGTTTCAAGAATAAGAAATTAATTATAAAACACTGATTCAGCCCCCCTCTCAGTGTTCCCATTCCTAATAATTGGTATTAGATCTTTGGTCCTATAAAGATAAGTTTAACCACTTGAGGAGATCATGGTTTTGGAAGAAGTAAAACATCTGAAGAATAATCTTGAAGCAACTCTTGAATATCTTAACAGATCTAAAAAAGAAATTGAAGAACTGAAATTGAAGGTTAGTGGTTCACAAGTATTCATAAAGAAACTGAGAAAAGATTTGAAAGATTGTTTAAGAAATGATTTGGGAAAAATGGTCAAAAAGATGAAAGAAGAAAAGACATCTCTAAACAATTAGATTGAAGGTCTGGATGAAAATCTAACTAACAATTAGGAAGCCTATTAAGAATAGATAAAAGAAAACCAACAGTTGGATGAAGAACTTAGGAAAGCAAACATGGAAATATTGGAGTTAGAAAACATAAAAAAAAAAGATAGAATTTGAGCTAACAGAAGCAAGGAACCATATTGACAAATTGCACACAAGTACTGATCTAATAGAGTCATAGTTTTATGCATGGAAGATTAAAGGAGATACCAATGGTATTGGATTCAATGAAGCACAAAATCAAATCAATGATATGTGAGAAATAATGAAAGCACCAGAAGAATATACAACAACCAAGAAGACTAAAAATCTTACTAAAGCTAAAGTAGAACCATCTAAAGATGAATGCAAGCCAGTAAATTGAACTTATTATGCCTGTAACAAGAATGGACATATAGCAAGAGGTTGTAAAGAGGTAAGACCTTGCAATGGTTATTGTTATTCATGTAATAAATTTGGTCATAGAGCTATGAATTGTATATCAAATCAAAGAAGTCAAACATAGCACAATTAGAGAAATCAACCTCAACAAAGTGTTAGAAGTCATCTAAACATCACATGTCAGATATGCAATTACAATGGTCACACAGCTAGACAATGCAGTATGGTAACTCACATCAATATGCCAAAGAATACAAGGCCTCCAGTTATTTTTTACTCTTGTAACAAGGTTGGACACATCTCAAAGTTTTGCAGATCACAAGAATAAAGACATGAAAGACCTAATAAGTCTCAAGGATAAATATTGGATGAATCTAGAGAGTCAAAATTGTGAAAGCTACAGAAGATGCAAGCAAGATTTGGATGGAAGTAAAGAAAGTTAATGTCAGTGCCACAGTAGTAGATGCATCCTTAGTGGACACACCTACTTTTGGATAAATGTACCTCATGGTCATAGTGGGAGCTAGATAAGCTCTAGACCTATGCACAGATGGTATACTCACCATTAGAGTATGTGCCTTTGGTTTTAGTTTTTTGGTTTCTAGTTGATGTTGTATGCAAGATCGCACATCTTGATTGACAACAAGAATGGAGATTGGAATTCACTAATCACAACCTATGTTTATGTGACAAGCATTAATTGTAGAAAGTTGATTTATAAGTCATTGGAGATCTATTGTCTTCACTTTTGCATTTGAGATCAAGCCTTTGAGAGCACAAGAGATCATAGTAGCTAGTATTGAATGATTAAAGTTGTTTTTGTCAAAAAAGAAGTGTTTAAATTATTGCAGAACCCTAGTTGGGATGTGGCATTTCAAAAATATTTTGAAACCCTACTTAAGCATTGAATCAAGTAAGTAATGGCCACTCCAGTTGTATTTGATGTCACAAAGAGTAAGATATATGTCTTCAAGAAATATCCATTTAAGTCAGTCCTAGATGACCTAGAAGGAGCACTTTCTAGAACTCTGGTGGGAGTTATGCATGTAGAAGATATTCATGCCTATATCTACTGAAAGAAGGAACATGTAGGAGTAGATAGGATAAGATAACACATATAATTCAAGGATGAATTCACACACTTATCAAATAACCCTATAATTGAATATGTGACTGCATATGAGTTCTATGAATTTGAATGGATCAATATATTGCTAAGAAGAATTCATGATGACTTGTTTTGGATTGGAGAAGTTACTATTCACATAACCACATATCTCATTTATGAGATGACCGGACTTTCCAAGACTAGCACCATTCTTCCTACTGGTAAAGATGTAAGGAAATAAGTTGAGTAGGCTTGTAAGTCCTGGAGTGACAAGTGCAACATGAAAATTGAGCCTATAGAGGAAAAGGATATCAAAATAATGGCTATGATCCTAGGATACAAGTTTTAATATGCTAACAAAGTGAACAGTGTATCCACAACAATTCCAGTAGCTATAAGGATTGTGAGAAAGAATGGAGAGTTTAACCTATGTGAGATCCTATGTGCATAGTTGTTAGACAACATTAGAGCCATAAAGCATGAAAAAGGAAAAGTATTTATATTTGGTTCACTAATCATCTACATGTACTTACACATAGTTGGTAAAGTCTCTAATCTTGATCCTGACAAGAGCCTACTTGCATTGCCTCAAATCTCATTTAAGGAAACATTAGAGAGTACCTTGAAGGATTTCATGGATCTTGAAATCAAAACATTCATAATTAAGATGCATAGAAGGTATAGGATAGTTGAGAGTATAGTGGAGAAACACAAGGACAACATATGCTTCATGGTGGAAACTGATATCACATGCATGGAAGCAGTTGAGTCTAGGACAAAGTGGATTCATCCACTTGGATATGAAGTAGAGGAACACATTTTGGAAGATTATGGACAAATACTCCTATCTACACCTAAGGATCCCAATGACCTGAGATGGGGAACTTATGAAGAGAAGATAAGACAATTAGACTCTATCTTATATAGTGCTACGACAAAGACAAAAGCATCAAGGATTACTTCAGACATTCTAAAAATTCATTGTGTCACCTAAGTAGACTTGGATAAAGAAAGTGAATCCAATATTTCCATGCAACTTGAGAGTGTACCCTCAATTGAAGTGAAAATATAGAAATCTTGTGATCCGAAGGAGAAGAACAAAAAGATTGATGATGGCACCTCTACACCCACAACCACAATTGATTTAGAGTCCTCTCCACCTCCCAAGCCAAGTAAGATGCCTAAAAGGAAGAAATAGACCAGTGCAAGCCACCCATCCTCAAGGACAACTAGAATTAAAGGTAAAACCACTCAAGCACCTCTTGAGGTAGGATTCACACTGAATCTACAAGTCTTGAGAACTAGAGTAGCTGATGAAGGAAGAATAGATCAAATAGAAAAGTTTTATGAAAAGTATCATGAGATTGAAAAATCAGAGATTCACTGTATGATTATCATACACATGATTAAGTTCAAAAAATTAGTTTTGGAACTTAAGATAGTCATTCCTAGTAATGTATGGAACATTTAGGATTCTTTGAAGAGACAAGCTATAGAAGAGGATTTTAGGATAAGAGAAAAAACACTGGATGACAATCTTCTTATCTGTTCACTAGAAGAGAAAAAATTGTTTCTAGATTTGGTAAAGCCACATCTAAGAACCAAAATGAGAACTCTATAGATAATGAACAAAGAGTATGAGTTAGTTTCAAAGGAGATAGAAAAGGCATTTGAAAAAGTGTTCTTGGAAAGACACATGCACCCTCCTTCTGCGCCTACAACCCAAGCTCCCTCTGAGAAAGAAAAGGAATCAGAGATCCCTAATGCACCTATGACATGTCCATAGGAGTCTATGCCAATGCTTGAAGCTAAGGATGAAAGAATTATGATTGATAATGTTGAAATCACCATGGCAGCAACAGATAATGAGTTGGATAAGTTTGAACAAACCTTTGTTAGTACTAAGGAAGTTGAGATTCTATGTGGTGAAGAATCACCTAAGTAGAAAGAGGAAGTCAAAATTGAGGACTTAACAAGACAAGAAGAAGAGAAGGAATTTTAAAAAGAGTCTTCTATTGTGATACTAGTTAAGGTAAAAAGTGAATTCATGGATGTAAGTCAAGGCACACTCCTTACTCCTAAATCATCTATTTCATTGTTGTCAAGTTTGACACTTGATACAATAATTCTAGACTCTTGGGTAGAAGAAGATATGATGAAAATAAGTGTGTTAGCTATGGAAAAAGAAAAAGAGAAACAAGTAATGAGAAATCCATTATTTGTAGAGCTAGTTAGCATACTAAATAGTTTACTTCCTGAAGATAAGAAAGTGATAAGTGTTCATTCAATGGATGATGTTCACAGCATCTTGTCAAGCTTCAAAGAAAATTTCTCATGTCTAAAAGAATCAACATAAAAGATTGCAGAAGAGAAATATATCCAAAAAAGGCTGAATGAATTAGTAAGAAATTTCTCACTTGACTTGAATTCTCTAAAGGTTGGTCAAGCTATGCTAAAGGAGTTAGTAGCAAAAGGAAGGAAAATAATTGTTGACTATATGACCAAGGATAAGCTAACTATAGACATCTCTAGGAAGATTTAGGAAGTAGAATCTATGATGGAAACAATAAGAAAATCAATGGCAAATCCCACTCAAGATATTAACATGTGCAATAATGTTCATCAAGGATAGTTGGATCAGATTCAGAAGGTAGAAAAAGAAATGGAAAAGATAAGGGCTAGAAAAACTCAGCTAAGACATGCACTAGTGCCCTCTATAGATGTGTTGAATCATAATCTCAAGGAGATAGTGTTAGAAATAGGGAATACTAAGAAGGGGGGGTGAATCAGTATTCTACAAACTTTATCTTTTGCCCAATTATGGATATAATAGATTATCTTTATACATGCATAACATAATAACCTAAAAAACATGCATAACAATAAAGAACTCATAACACATTATTTGTTCTTGAGGAAACCCTGGCCAAGCAAAAATCCTAGTGGGGATGGTACCCACAAAGATCCACTAATCAAAAGTATCCTGTGAAGGATGTTGACCCTGTTAGGAGTTTATTACCAGCATATAGTGTATTAGTCCTAATTAAGGGACTATAGGCCTTGTTAAAAGCCTCAACCCTTTTAGGATTTGTAGTACAAAATGTGATTACTAGATGAGCCCACTGCCCAAACAAGTAATGTACAATATACACTGATTACACAATAGGTTAAGGTACATAACCTTATACTTCTTGCATCAATATCAGTTTTCTGCTCTTTCACTATCACTATTACATATGCTTCATATACTTCACATCATATCACTTGTCCTTTCTCAATCATACTACTTACTGCTACAATTAAAATTACAATTACATTTACATTTATACCAATAACTTTATCCAAGAGTTAAAATCTAGGATGTCATCCCTTTATATTGTTAAGTCATTATTTTGATAAACAAAATAATCCCTTAACTCTTTACTAGTTCTATCTTCATATTCTATCTTGTCAGCTTCACACTGTCTTTGGTAAAACTGTCATAACTTCTTCCGTACATGCCATACTAACTTGCACTCTGAGATGGGTGATCAATATGTTAGAAAGCAAAGATCCTCAAGATAACTGAGAGGGGGGGGATGAATCATTTATCTAATAATTAAACCATTTATCAACTTTAACAGCTTTAAACCATATAATCAATGTAGTAACCAACCATAGAAAGATAATCATACACAATGACACAATAACACAAGATATGTTAACTAGGAAACCTCTTGATCAAAGAGTAAACCCTAGTGGGAATGATGCCCACAAAATAATGCACTAATATGAAAGTTCCTTGTGAGAGGATGGACCTTGTTAGGAGTCTTATGAAATACATTCAGTACATATGAATCTCTATTAGGAGATTTTGAATCCCTGTTAAAAGATTCTAACCCTGTTAGGAGTTAAGGAAGACAGAAGGACCCACTGCCCAAATAGCTTCAAGGCAAGATCTTTGAACTCACTGTCCAATAGATCTTAGGATTATTCAATAGAATAATATAAAATATGTTACCTCCTTCACATTGTGCCAAAACCACACTCTCTACTACACAAGATCATAGATCTAGATCTCTGTACTTCACAAGTCTTCCTTCACCACTGAATTAGCTCTATTCTTCACCTCATGCATATATTCGCATCACAACTTTCACAATTTCATATCACAACTATTACAATCCCATCTTTCAACAAGGAAAACATTCCTTCCTTTATAAAACACTCAAATAATTACAAATGAGTTGGCATCCAAATATAAAATAATAATTTCAACACGCTACATCAAAATTACATAAAAACTATCAGCTTCCAGATACAATAACTTTCTAATCATGTGACCTCAAAGTTTTTTCTATGAACCACATTACCACCAATGAGTCTCAAACTTCCCTTTAACTATGTAGAATCATATTCCATCGCGGTTAGGAGATATCCTCCGATTACCAAAAACCACTACTCAGGAACATTGCTAGAATACTGCTTCCACCAAAATGCTTATAAATTTCATGAATAAATGAATTTATTTTTGTGCTATTAACCATAGGTTAATAACACACCAAATAACATAGCATAAACTACACAAAACTCAATTTTCAATATAACTTGTGCGCAAAACAAAACGGTATCTGCTTCTCTGCTAAACTCTAGAATATCACTATGTTGACATCAATGACTATCATAGTCATGAATGCAACAACCACTGCTATAGAATGATTTCCAAGGGCTTTAGAATTCATTCCTAACAATCTCCCCCATTGGAATTGATGGCAACATAGATGAAAAACATCCAATGTTCCAAAAATCCAATCACTGCTACTCAACTGCTCTGCTACTCTTCATCAATCAAATCTTGCTTCATTTTCCTATTCAGTTTCTCCAACAAATGTAGTTCCTTGATGTTTTTCATGATTATCTCCCCCATTGACATCAATGATAGAAATTCTATCACTATGTCAAATAATAGCTCAATGTCAAAAGACACTATTTAGAAAATACATTCACCAGAGTCCTCATGACTCAACTCAGATACACATACTCCCCCATAGAGGAAGTACCAACATCCAATCCAGAAAATAGATAGGGCCATAAACCACTAGACGGATGCAACCATCTACATCTTTACTCAAGAGTAGATTGGGGCATAACCCCAAGCATACCTCTTAGATACTCAAATGTATCATTAGGCAAAGGCTTTGTAAATATATTTTCTATCTACTCCTTTGTGCTTATGAACTCTAGTCTAACCTCTTTCTCAGTAGCTTTCTCTCTTACAACATGATACTTGATCTCTATATGCTTAGTTTTAGAATGTAATATATAATTCTTAGACATACTAACTATACTGGTGTTATCACAATGTATAACAACAGGCTCATCAAAATGAATTCCAATATCCTTCAACATTTGCTTCATCCAAATTATCTAGTTACAATTGTTTGCTGCTACTACATACTCTACTTCTATTGTACTTTGTGAGATACAATTCTACTTTTTGCTCAACCAAGAAACTAATCTTCCTCCAAAAAAAAGGGCTCCACCACTGGTGCTTTTCTTATCATCAAGATTGCCTCCCCAATCAACATTAGTAGATGTACATAGGGTAAAATCATCAAAAGTTTCATACCAAAATCCATAGTCCATTGTGCCTCTAAGATATCTCAATATCCTCTTTACTACTACATAATGTGACTCTCTAGGTTCAGCTTGAAATCTTGCTACCATTCCAACTGAATGTTGTATATCTGGTCTAGTGTGTGTCAAGTACTACAATCCACCAATCATGGATCTGTATTTCTCCTACTCAACTACTAGTGTTTCATCTTTACTATAGAGTTTATGTCTTGTAACCATAGGTGTTCCAACTGGTTTACAATTCTCCATACCAAATCTTTTCAACAAATCATTCAAGTACTCTTTTTGACTTACAAAGATACCATCTTTATTTTGTGTTATCTGTAATCCCAAAAAGTATTTCATTTCTCCAATCATACTCATTTCAAATTTTGTCTTCATTTCATCAGAAAATTTGTCACTAGCTTCATCTTCTCCTCCAAAAATAATGTCATCAACCAAATCACCTTCAAACAACATAGCTCTAGCTGCTTCAGTCATTGATCTGTTCCTTCTTTCTGCAATACCATTTTGTTTATGTGTTCTAGGGGCTGAAAATTGTCTCTTAATACCATTTACTTCACAAAAGGTGTTAAACTCTTTAGATGTAAATTCTCCACCTCTATTAGATCTCAAACATTTAATCCTCATTCCTGATTCATTCTCAACTTTATTCTTCATGACCTTAAACTTATCAAATGTTTCAGATTTTTATTTCAAAAATGCAATCCACATCATTCTTGTAAAATTATCAACAAGAATCATAAAATACCTTTCTCCATAGAATCCTCTAGTCCTAGTAGGACCGCTCAAGTCTGTATGAACAATCTCCAACTTTTCTATAGATGTGAACTTCTTGCTAGGAAATGAACTCCTTTTCTGCTTAGCCATCACACATTCCTTGCAAATCATGTTAGTAGGCTTCATAATCTTATGTAAATCTCTTACTGCAAGTGTAGAACTTACTTTCACAATATTATCAAAGTTTATATGATAGAACCTTCTATGCCATAACCAACTATCATCAATCTTAGTCATCAAACATGTCATCTTAGTATGGTTGAACTGGAATACATTACCTCTAGTTCTAGATCTTGTTCCAATGAGATTTCCATCTTTATCCTTAATCACACAAGTTTTCTCAGTAAACCAAACTTGATATCCCTTATCCACTAACTATCCAAAACTCAAAATATTATGTTTTAATCCATCAACAAAGTAAACTTCATCAGTATTAGTCTTTCCATCAAGAGTAATAGATCATATACCTTTAATCAAACAAAGTGCATTGTTACCAACTCTAACAACTCCTCCATCATAATTGTTAAACTTTATGAACTTTCCTTTATCACTAGTCATATGATGTGAACAACCACTATCTATAATCCAATCAGCTTTCTTTTCAACTTGGGAAACTAAGGCTTTCTCTTCCTTAACATTAGATTTAGAATTTTCTTCCTTAATTGCTACAAATCCTATGTCATCAAAGTTATCATTATCATTGTCACTCAAATGTCTTTCAATTCCTGCTTCAATTTCTTCATCATTTGCATAATAACATTCTTTAGATCTTCTAGGCTTAAAATTTTTTCTATACTTCTTAACTCTCTTACCATCTAGTTCTCTTTTCACAAGCAATGCAATACCTTCTTCAATCTTCTTATCTTCATCAGATTTGGATCTACTACTACTGGCATAATCTCCATTCACACTTGTACTTCTAGACAAAGTAGGTCTGATGCTAAGAGCATTGAATGTTGTCTCCACTCTAGGTAGTTCTCTTGATAATCTCAAATTCATCTCTGCTACTTCCAATCTTCCAAGAAGAGTCTCTCTTGAAAAGTTTGGTGTACAAGGTATCACTTGTTCAATCATTTTTGTAGTCTGCTTGAATACTGGTGTCAATGTTCTCAAAATATTCCATATTACTTCATTCTCTATCTTTTCACCTCCAAAAGACTTTATTCCTGCAAAAATTTCTGACATCCTACCAATATAGCTTCTAATAGATTCATCTTCCATCATTCTTATGTCTTAAAATGCACAAATCCAATTATGTAACCTAGCTTTCTTTGCATGTTCATCACCTTCAAAAGTAGAAAGTAAAGCTTTCCAAATATCACAAGATCTATTTAAACCTTTTACCTGACTGTATTCATTCTCTGGAAGTGCTGATAAAAGTGATTCTCTTGCAAGTATGTTACACATGAATAGATCTATCTCATCTTTAGAACTTGATTCAAGACTGTCTTCTTCAATTATAGTTCTCTCATTTTTTGTAATCAACCAATAGCCTGGTCCTAAACACAGGAGATGTGTCTTCATCTTTTCTTTCCAACTGTCAAAATGTACTCCATCAAACTTAGGTTTTTTTTTCTTGAAATTCACGATAGATCTCCTTAAGTTGTTAAACTTCTCTTTCAAGGACCTGTTGCTCTGATACCAATTTTTAGAAAGAAAAGATCCCCAAGATAACTGAGAGGGGGGGTGAATTAGTTATCTGATAATTAAACCATTTATCAACTTCAATATCAACTTCAACAACTTTAAACCATATAATCAATGCAGTAACCAACCATAGAAAGATAATCATACACAATGACACAATAACACAAGGTATGTTAACTAGGGAACCTCTTGATCCAAGAGTAAACCCCAGTGGGAATGATGCACTAATATGAAAGTTCCTTGTGAGAGGATGGACCCTGTTAGGAGTCTTATGAAATACATTTAGTACATATGAATCTCTTTTAGGAGATTTTGAATCCCTGTTAAAAGATTCTAACCTTGTTAGGAGCTATGGAAGACAGAAGGACCCACTGCCCAAATAGCTTCAAGGCAAGATCTCTAAACTCACTGTCCAATAGATCTTAGGAGTATTCAAAATAATAATATGAAATATGTTACCTCCTTCACACTATGCCAAAACTAAACTCTCTGCTACACAAGATCACAAATCCAAATCTCTGTACTTCACAAGTCTTCCTTCACCACTGAATTAGCTCTATTCTTCACCTCATGCATATATTCGCATCACAACTTTCACAATTTCATATCACAACTATTACAATCCCATATTTCAATAAAGAAAACATTCCTTCCTTTATACCACACTCAAATAATTACAAATGAGTCAGCATCCAAATATAAAATAATAATTTCAACACGCTACATCAAAATTACATAAAAATTATCAGCTTCCAGATACAATAACTTTCCAATCGTGTGACCTCAAAGTTTTCACTATGAACCATGTCACCACCAATGAGTCTCAAACTTCCCTTTAACTAAAAACAATCAGATTTTGTCTCGGTTAGGATATATCCTCCAATTACCAAAAACCGCTACTTAGGAAGATTGCCAGAATACTGCTTCCACCGAAATGCTTATAACTTTCATGAATAAATGAATTTATTTTTGTGCTATTAACCATAGGTTAATAACACACCAAAGAAAATACCATCAACTATGCATAACTCAATTTGTAATATAACATGTGCACAAAACAAAATTGTTCTTGCTTCTCTGCTAAACTCCAGAATATCACTGTGTTGACATCAATGACAATCATAGTCATGAATGCAACAACCACTACTACAGAATGATTTCCAAGGGCTTCAACATTCATTCCTAACACAATAGACATCATAGAGTCTATTTTCAAGTGCGCAAGCACTGAACTTACTCCAGTCAACATCGCAAACAAAAACTGTGTCCAGGTTCACTAGTAAAACACTGTCTCACACTTAGACAAATTTGCAATGCACTCTGTCATACTTGCTCCCTGACCCGTGTGATCTTCATGTGGATCATATGTTTGCATAATGAAAACATCTATGTAATCAACTTAGCCAAATTTTCAACAATCTCCCCCTTTGTCATTGGTGGCAACATATGAGAAAATTAGCTAAGTGTACAACTCAAAATCTCAAAATTGTTCAAAACTGTAGCCATAGTATAAAATACATACTACCCTTCTAGCTCCTCAAAAATATTATTGCCTCTAATATATTACTCCCCCTAAGAGTAACAACCCTTATCATATACTATCAATTTTATTCTATATATCTCTCCCCCTTTGACAATAATGACAAAATAAGGTAGGGAGGGTCACAAAATTGTAACACAAAAAATTTATTCCTCAATTCACTTATTGCAAAGTTGGTAGGCTTGCAACACAATCTATAAAATCTATCTTCATGGCTTCTATCTCCTTCTCCCATGATTTCTTAATGGAATCTACCACATTAAGTAGTGTGCTCAGTCCATAAGAAGAAATTTCAAATGCTTGGAGGTTTTCAAAGTTAAATTTTTGAAAAGATGTCTTTGTTGAAAGACATTCTTCCAACTGTTCTTCAATTATGCTCAACTTCATAGAAGCATGGTCTCTCAAAAGAGTATATCTTCTTAATTTCCTATCTCTCTCATCTTGCACAACTTTGATTTCATCATAAAGTTTTCTAACTTTCTTCTCAACATCATAGACCTTCACATTGGGGCTAGACAAAAGGTTTGTTTCATTCAGAATTTGTACTTCCTTCAATTTTATCTTCTGATCTTCCTCAGCTATCAAAGTTTCTAATTTTGTACACTGTATGCACAAAGATTACCTATTTCCAAGTGCTTCCTCAAATCCTTGATACAGATATCAAGAGTATTGATATCATTTCTGATATTCTGATTGATGTTCAAAACCATTCTAGCCTCATAGTTTGCTTGTGCTTTTACTTTTTCAATATCAGCTAGGTTTGTGAATTCATTATCAAAGGTGCTCATTACCTTCTTTTCCTTCTCCATAGGGTTTGCTTCTAAAATTTGTGTAGTCACAGTACTTTCTAACTTCTCAGTTAGTTCCTTCAGACACCCTTCAAGACTCTTTACTTTCTTTTTCTTACCAAATATTTTGTTCAAGGATGTAATCAGTTCCAACTAATCATCACCATCTACTTCTTTTCCCAAATGCTTAATCATAGATCCAATTTGAGTCTTCTTTCCAGTCTCAGGTGTAAGCCTGGTATCTTCTTTGGTGGAAATGGGAATTTTTTCTTTTGTAATTGGTGGTTCCAAAATAGTGGTATCTATCATCTCTTCTTATTTTGTAGCTTCCTATTCTTGAAAGGCCGAATTGTCAACAATATTCTCCAAATTCTTGAATACATTTTCATCAGTATCCAAGGTGATTTTTTTACCTTCTACATTCATTGTTTCTTCTTCAATATTAATAGCTAGAGAAGAGGGAATGTCCTCTTTTACTTTTTCACCTTCTTTCTCTGCTGCAACTGATGATTCTCCAACATATTCTGCCATAACCTTGATAATAGCTTATCTATCTCTGAATTTACTTCTTCATACCTGCCTCCCATAATCTGAATTATTCTCCTTTTGGTCCTCAGATGGGTGCTTAGGGATTTCATGATCTGATTGAAATGAGCTTCATCTCTTATTTCACAAAGCTTCCTCACAAGATTTTCTCTGATAGTTGTCTCTTGCTCTGATGCTCCCTTCTTCCTATTCAGAAGTTTGTTATATAGATCATCAGGTATCT
This sequence comes from Chamaecyparis obtusa, assembly GCA_027943335.1. Taxonomy (NCBI): domain Eukaryota; kingdom Viridiplantae; phylum Streptophyta; class Pinopsida; order Cupressales; family Cupressaceae; genus Chamaecyparis; species Chamaecyparis obtusa. Next base: position 336,948 of record BSBK01000077.1, read on the forward strand.
GTCCTTGAATAGTATCAAACTTCTTGCCAGTCAAGATCATATGCTTCACAATTGTATTCTCCAAATTAAGTCTATCAGTATAATCATAAAGATCATAATATTTGTTCATTCTTGCAAAGTCACCACTCTCAATAATCTTCTCATTAAGCTTTTCAACTTTTGGTTTCCAATCTTTCTTCTTAGTAGTGACATCATCTTTAATTTTTGCAATGTTTCTTGGAATAGGTTGCACTAGAGTTTTATGTCTCTTTCCTAGTCCAGTAGCACTTTCCTTAACTCTTTTCCTTGATGTGGAGGAAGTGGATCTAGTACACACCTTTGTTTCTATGTCCTTCTCAGGTACTCCACTTTCACCTTTACTTGTGGTTCTTTCTATGGCACTGCAATTGATGATAAAGGAGGGATAGACAAAACTTCCTTTTGTTGACTCTCTCTGATTGCTACTGATGTCTTCTTTGCTACCAAAAACTCTCTATCCATCATTCCTGTTTCTTTTAAGATTTTTTTAATGGTGCTCTCAACTCTCTTCTTAGACTGCTTCTCTTCAATTAGGATCTTTGCGGAGTTGAAGTTCTCCTCAAAGGTTCCAAACCTGTTACACTGAGTGTCCAACTTACACTTTAGTAGTCTACTAACATACTCTTCAGTTTCTACCTTAGATATTTCATAGCCAAGAGGGTCTATGAACTCTATTCTAGGCTCTAGTACTTCAATATAGGTAAGGTCAGTATCCACCATAAAATGTATATCATCTTTATATTTTTCAACAAGAGACTTAGGGATCCTTGATCTGCTAGACATAATATTTTGAAATATCTTAATAACAAGTACTGCACTCTCATTAACACTATCAATAACATGCCTTCTATATACTATATTAATCATTTCCATTGTAGTTTGTCCATCATTCTAGTCATTTCCTATGGTGTAAGGAAATCTCCTCAAAAGATGAAAGATCATATATGTGATTAGGGATGAGAACCTAAATTGTGTATACTTAGTTTTCTTGATCTTCTCCAAGTTCTCAAACAATTGAATTCTAAGAATTTCACACATATCAACTGGTACTCTATCAACACACATAAGATAAGCTTCATGTACCATTCTAGCTGCCATGTAGTCTTCTCTTGAATTTGCACAAAACTTAGTAGTTAGGATCTTGCATAAGTATCTCACATCATCTTGTTTAATCTTACTAATCACAATTCCTCTACCATTATAGGATGCTTTTGTGTTGTCAATCACTATTTTCCTTATATTTTTCTCATTAAAAGGAATAGCTCCAGTCTTAGATAATCTAGTGACCTCATGAATCAAATCAACTGTAATATCTATCACTCTATCTTCTAGCCAAAACTTTCCATTATGAATTTTGCTCAATATAATCTTAGTGCATTCTTCATTATCAAATTCATACTGTAATCCATATTTGACAATTTCTAATGTTCCAAATATTCAAAACCTTGTTTCAGTGTCATATCCTAATTGTAAATCTTCTAATATTCATCTATGAAATCACTATCATTTACTATCTCTAGTTTTCATCCAAGATAACTTTTGATATTCTCTAAATGTAATACTCCATCTAGTACGGATGATAATGCAAACCTAGGGTCTTCTTCCAAGGGTTCCACTGGTTCCCTTTTCAATTTAGGTCTATTCTTATCTCTGACATTGTTTATTAAGGAAACATCCATGATTTCTTCAAATGCCTTTACTAATTCAAAGATTTTGCAAGTAAAATACCTCAATTTCATGATTTTAGGGCTTGCGTAGATTCAGCACAAAATTCTTCTCCAAATCCTTGCAAAATGCTTTCTATCACTACTCTTTGATCTCCTTGACACTTGAATTCACTTTTATGATCAAGTAGTACCAATCATAACCTTTTATTAATTCAATCTCACTTAGATCTGACATTGCATTCAATTCTTTTGCTGCTTCTTTCCAAAAAGTTGTTTTTGCTAACTTGCAAAACTTAAAACATCTTGCGATCTTGGAAAACATAATATTTTTCTTTGCACTCTTAACCATAGCATTAAAACATCATAAACTACCTTGCATTAACTGTGCAAGACTTAGTTCATCATATATGTACTTGTATATTAAATCTAAGTTCCTATTCTACTACAATTTACATGAATTAAGTACTTTGAGATAGGTCAGGTAAAGATTCATTCTTACCTTTCAATACTTCACCTTCCTGATTACCTTCAATGTTGAATATGTCTCCTTGATCTGTGCTTTTGATAAACTTCACTTCATCTGAATTACTACATCATCCTTTCTAACTATTACTTACATCTTCATTTCTTCTTGCATGATTCCTGGGGTTAGGATTAGGATGAAAAACTCTATTGTTCATTATGAAAAACCTTGTTGTATGTCCAATCTTGTTGCATATCTGACAAACAATTCCATTGTTTCCATATCTTGGTCCAGGTTGATGGATTTGTGATCTTCAGCTTCTAGCAATCTCTCCAACCTTGTTGCATCTATAACATACTACTCCATTTCTTCTGTTCATATATTCAGTAGGTTTCTTATCTGCATTGTTAGTATTCCTAAACATTCTACTACCATCATTATTCTCAATAAATTTAGGTTTCCTACAATCAATAGCTCTATGTCCAAAACCATGACAATTGTAACAATAACCATTAAGAGGTTTAAATTGTTTACTTGTGCAATCTCTCTTCATATGACCAATAGTATTACAAGAAAAACATCTACCTTTGAATTCTCTTTGCATACCTTTGGGTGATTCCTTTAGCTTTGGTGATTCTTCTTATTTAGGTGTATATTCAAATTTTTTAATCTCATTAGGCTTCTTCTCATCCATGCTTTTAGATATCTTCAGATCTGGTTCCTTGCCTTCATCATTTTCTTTGAAAGTGTTGAATCCAAGACCAGTCTTATCATAGAATGGTTTTTGATAAGATATTTGTTCATCAATCTTCTCACTAGTTGAATATAGCCTTTCAAGTTGTTTTTTGGATTGAGTCAGCTCACCTTTCACAATCTTATTGTATTTCTCAAGTTCATCATACTGCAAATTGCCTTTCTCAAGTTCAGATGTTACTTTAGAAAGTTTAGATTTTAGTCCTTCATTTTTAGTCTTTAGACTTTCATTCTCAAATTTTAGATTTGCTTCATTCTTGACATTTCCATCTTTCAAACTAAGCTTCAAATTTTCTATCTTCAATTCATGTTTAAGGATTTCATTTTCTTTTTCCACATTCTCATCACAATCTTCAATAAAAACTTTGGGTTCCTTTTCAGATCTTAGATCTTCCAATTTGTTTTTCAATTTCTCAATGAGGTTCTTTGCATCATCATACTTTATTTTCAAAGTATCTTTTTCAATAGTAAGAAATTCAATTTTTTCAAGAGCTTCTTCAAGATTCTACTAGTTTTGTCTTCATATTCTGTCCTGTCAGCTTCACACTATCTTCGGTAAAATTGTCATAACTTCTTCTATACATTCCGTACTAACTTGTGCTCTGAGATGGGTGATAAATAGAAATCATAGAGTCTATGTTCAAGTGTGCAAGCACTAAAATTACTCCAGTCAAGGTCACAAACAAAAACTATGTCCAGGTTCACTGGTAAAACACTGTCTCACACTTAGACAAATTTGCAATGCACTCTATCATACTTGCTCTCTGACCTATGTGATCTTCATGTGGATCATATGTTGCCATAATGACAACATCTATGTAATAAAATAAACCAAATTTCCAATAGATAGATGATGCTAGGACATTTTTCTATCATAGTAAAAATCATAAGAGAATGGCCTATTTCTTTGCAAAGTCCTAAGAAGTTGCCTTTCCATGCCTGTAGGCTTGTTTCAGTTAGCGCAAAAGATATACAAGTTTTTATTGCTTGTGCCCTTAGCATATGATAGTTCATTGTGTTTCCAAGGTTGGGTTAAGAACGCATGTCCTGAAAAGTTACAACGAGGGAGATATTCAAGTTTTATGGTCTGCAGAAATAGTTTACTTCAAGTCATGTGGTTTCAAAAAATTATCTAAGCATAAAAAATCTCGATGTTTTTTGCCTCTTTGTTACCTTTGTGTCAAGGTGATGACCCTGGTTATTTTCAAGCTTTCACCTCTTCGTACTTAGTCTCTGACATCATTATTTCCTATGTGTGCTACTATGACCATGTGGGGCCCAGTTCTTCTAGACTGCAATTGTGTGATCACCAAGTTCCAGGCAGTTAACCCTTGACATTCAGTGAATGAGCGACTGGGTGTTCGTGTGATCTCTCAATTTTGGTGGTTAAGTTCTTTTTATTTAGTGACTCAACGGTTATTGTAGTCACATGTTTACACAACCCTGGTGGTTAGTTCCTTAACCTTCAGTGACCTAGAAAATGGTCAATTTTATTTCTAGTAGTTAATGTTTGGGGGTCCCAGTTTGGAAGCATGGTAAAGTTCGGTTGAGATCTATAGTGGTCATGATGCCACAAAGAAAAAGTGCCCAGATGTTAATCATTGTGGCTTGACAATGGCTGTTAGATTTTCTTGTAAAAGCATGTAGTGGGTTCAGGTGGGTTTGCATATCAGATGTTGCAGAGGTGCTCGTTCCTAATTGGCTGAAGGGTTGGTGACATGGCAATTGTTAGTGGGACCATGTTCTCTACAGGAATTAAAGGTCTGATAGTTGTAAATAGATCTGATGGTTGTCACATTGCTGCTAAGGAAAAGTGTTTGAAGATTAGTCTTCACAGCATTGCGATAGCCATCGATTTGGTATCAGGCCATAAAGTAAGGTAAGCGGTGGGTCTGAGTTGCCAGAAGTATGACGTGCTTGATTTTTATTGGTTGCCGAGGTGGTGATGTGGTGAAGACTTCTCAAGGGGCCCATGTGACTATTGTGCTGATTTTTAAGGGCCTCATGATTTGCTGGGAAGGAAATAAATCGATAGCTGCATTTTAAGCTTGTTGATTAATTGTTGCTAGCTGAAATTTGAATATTTTAAGGGTTTCTCAATGACAAAAGAACTAAAAATTCAATGTTTTGGCAGCCGATCTGCATGATATGATTTTGTACTCACTAGTACAGTATGGCCCAAGGTATGATTGACTACAGAGGGTGTCTGCACCATAGTGGTGGGTGAAATAGCCTTTCAAGTTGCATTGCTATTAGTGTTGCAGAGGGTAGACATGATGGGTTTCTAGTCTTTTGCATGCTAGTCAAGGATAGTGCCATTAATGAAGATCATTCATGGATTTTTTTGCTTGAGATTGCTTGGTTTTCTACCCTACAGTAAATTTTGATTGAATTTGGTTGGCAAGGTAGTTGAAATCCTAGTTCTATCCTAGCTATCTGAAGCTTGTTTCATCCTTTTCAAAGGATTCCAAGATAGCTAGTGACTATATTTTTTTGTCTAATGTATTTAGAAAGGTTGTTGATGGTTAATTTGGAAAATTGAGTAATGAGAGCTTGGGCTTAGGGTTTGTTTTCTTTAGCATTTTCTCATGTCGCAGTGTATTGATTCTACCAACTTTAATGAGAATACACTTGAATCCCAATTTCAGACTTTTGTATGTCTTCTTGTTTCTATCTTGAATCCTTATATATTAATGTCACAAAGTGAATTAGTATATGGTATACAAAGTATACTGTGAGATTGTCTTTGAGTTCTTGCCAAAGTCAGGATTAAATCCTTAAAGATAGTTTCAGAGAATTCAAGGTGAAATAAGAATTCGATGTCCAGGTGTGTGAGTGAGAAGAATAATAGGCAAAGCACTTATTCTAGATTTGGGTGTGTTTAAGTTAGATTTTTAGTTAATGCATGTTGTATTATGATACTATCCCCTAGGAGAAGACACTGGTCCATTCTCAGGAGGCATTTTCCCATCATCAATTAAAAAAATGTAAATGATGAAATCCTTAAATCAGTTTGTGAAGGCTATGAATGTGTAATATTTTGGAGACTCCTTTCAAGAAGTGAGTCAAGGGTATACCCGCCTAAGCATTAGGCTCAAAGTGTAGGAGGATCTTTGTTGATCCTTGTTAATTGACCCTTTTCCTTGTAGAGTTTTGAGTGGTGATAGAGTCAGTGACATTAGTTTGTCAATCATAGTGTAAATCTGCAAGTAGAAAGAAAAGGAACCAATAAAATGGTGACTCTATTGTGGAGAGTCTAGAGATAAAATAAATTTTAGCAGATTCTTGTGCTTCTCCAGTTTTAACTTGTGTTGTCTTTAGGGATTCTCAAGTTTTGTTTCTTAGGACATTCCCATTGAAAGTGGTTGGTGACTCAAAAGGTTAAGAACCAATGTTTATAAATTACAAACCATGGAAAAAAGAAGGAATACTATGCCTTTTGTCAAGAAGCATCTAGAGGTTACTTTGGAGCAATTTCCTAGGCTAGAAAAGAAGAGTTGGATCAGAAGTGATGGGGAATCTACTACTATGCCTATAAGAGAACAAAATAATGCTAGGAATAGAGCACCACATGCATCTTCAAAAGAGGATGATTCACAATATAAAAGTTCTAAATCTTATAGTGGCCACTTTGGAGATAATTTTTATGATACCCCATTGGCATTGTTTCAAGACAAAGATTCATATCCTGTAGATCACGATGTGCAAGCAAGAGAAATGGGTTTTGGACCAAATTTAGATCCTGATGAGGATATGTTCAGAAGGCAATCCATGGGACCAAGGTAGATCCATTTCCCATATCAAAATCTCACTGATATGGATGTGTAATCAAGCTCTGAAGATACTATGATAGACCCAAATGATTTGGGTGCATTGAGATTATAGTTAGCAGAGAAGGATGCCATATACAAAAGATTACAAAAGGAAAGAACGGATGAAAAAATAAATGCATTAATAGAAAGAGAGTCTCTACTTAGAAAGATTAATGAGCTAAAAGAGAGAAACAAAGTGATTGCTTCTACTCCTAAAACTTTGCATCACGATGTCTTCGGTGATCTTGATACTTTGAGAAGTGAAAGAGAACGCTTACTGCAAGACCATGAATTTGATAAAGAGGGCCCTGTGATTAGATAGGTTCAAAGCTATGCCTCTTTACCTAAAGATGCAAATGAATGTGCAATTACCAAACCTACTACTATTGTTAATGAAAAGAGAAAACAAAAGATGGTGGGGATTCAAATAAATGAGCCAGTGGCAATACCAAAAGTCCCACCACCTATTTCAAATGAAGATGTAGAGATGGAAGAGAAAAGGAAGGAAGATGATGATCTTGCAAGAGAATTAGAAAAGGCTAAAATTGAAGCCTCCATTACAAAAAAAAAAAGGAAGATTCATTTTTTGAAGGCTTCATCTGCAAATACCCTTGGACCATCTACCACTGAAATAGGTATGCCATCTACAACTTCTAATGTTGCTATATCTTGTAATGGTATTGCTCATAATCCACTACTTACTTCATCTACCAAGACAAGTGTTGACCCTAAACAACAGTCAAGTGCACAAGTAGATGGAAATGTAAATGTAAATGTTAATTCTAGTGGAAACACTAGTTTAAGTTTTCAAAGAAGGCCTATGCAATTAGAGTGGTATAGACAAAATAGCTTTGATGGAATACCAGGTTACTCCAATGCTTTCCCAACTGACATAATGATGTAGGAGCATCCTGGGTGTAAGAGCAATCTTGCATCACCCAAAAATATTTTTGTTTTCTTTTTAATAAGGGCTATCTTGTGCAGAGCTACTATTTATGGAAACTTACTATTTTTAGTAAGTTGGTCATATGATCTCAGAATGTTTTGATTTCATAGTTGGAGGTTCATCCTAGTCATTTTAGCCTACTAGTTGAGTTTCATTGCCACATCATCAGTATTGGTGAACTTATTGAGGTTTTTGGGTATGAAATCTTTCAGGTCAATTTTGAAGGCCTTAGAGGCTCCAAATCATGATCGACCCCCAGCTAATTGGTGGTAGCACATGTCAAGCACTGTAGATCTCATCATGGCATTTCTAAAAAATGGTTACAATAGAAAAACAGAGCTACGGTTAAAAAGTTACGGCCTCCAGAAGTTTAGTTAGCCTAAAGGGCTAAATTTCTGGAGCCTTCTTGGGCAGTGTAAATTGCCTATATAAGGAAGGCCTATAGTGTTGTCTTAGGCAATTTTGGGATTGTTTTGAGTAGTAGATCTGGGTATTGATTCGAGGCTTTGTCCTATAGAATATTGAAGAAAATGCCTATGTGGCTTTGCATATTGTAATTCTAAAAGTTTGTAATTCCACATTTGTGGAGATAATAAGAAGTCAATTTTTTATTTTTGCATATTGTTGTTGTTTCTTTGTTTCTATTATATGTTTTTGGTATTAAGGAGAGCACCCTTCATCAAGTGGTATTAGAGTAGGAGTTCTTAAGTGTGTAAACAGATCATCAATTGTGAGGTAGTTTGCACCAGGACCGTAGGTTAGGGTTTCTGTGTAAATAGATCACCGACTGTGAGGTAGTTTGCACCAAGACCGTGGTTAGGGTTTCAACAATATGCGTGAAAATGTCTCCATGAAGGGAACGTGGTGGAATAGTTAATGTTGTAACACTTGAGGTTAGGGCACTGCAGAGACAAGTGCAAGCATTGCAAGAGGAGATTCACAGAGGAATGAAATTTAATGTCAGAGATGAAAGCGAGGATGAAGCCGAAGAAGAAGATCAAGAAGAAGAAGGCAAAGTTCTGAACCAGGAGGAAGAAAGAATTTTTTGGGCCATTTCCAAGATCGGAAAAAGACCTAAGATTGAGGTCCCTACATTTTTTGGAAATCTTAACCCAGAGGAATTGATCAACTGGATCAATGAATGTGGAGAATATTTTGAGTATGAAGATATCGAGGATCCTAATCAGGTCAAATTTGTGAAGCCCAGACTGGAAGGTCATGCGAAGATCTGGTGGCAAGAGATTCAATCGGAGTGAAATAGAAGAGGGAAATATAAAATCACAAGGTGGGATCAGATGGTGGATAAATTGAAGTGATATTTCATCCTTGTTGATTATGAGCTTGACCTACTGAAGAAAATGCAAAGTTTGAAGCAAGTGAGATGATCTATTCAGGAGTATAAAGAGTTCTATTGAATCCTCATCAGAATAGGTCATGCAAAAGTTGATAAGGAGAAAAGTTGCTCATTACCTTAATGGGTTGAGGCCAAGAATTTAAGAGGAGCTGAATCTGGTTTGAATGAACAGTATTGAAGAGGCATACCAATTTTCCCCAAAAGTTGAGGAAAAGCTAAACAAGAAGTTTGAGAGTAGACAAAATGGAAGAGGGCATGGTGGGTGATCTGGTGGATGGTCATATGGAGGCTGAAATGAAGATCTGAAAAAGAAGGATGAGGCTAGTAGTAGTCAAAATCAAAAAGGAAACCATTCCAATCATTTGCAAGATCAGAACAATAGAGATCAAAGAGGAAGAGGAAGAGGACAAGGTTCAGGAAGATGAGGCTTCCATGGAACATGTTTTCACTATGGAGAAGAAGGTCATAGGGCATTTGAATGTCCTCAATGCCAAGGAAGGATGGATAGGAGGAATGTAGCCCAGGCCAGAGTTGCACATGTAGATGATGATGCTAGATCATCAAATTCTGAAGATGCTGAAAGTGGAGAAATGTTGATTAACAAAAGAGTCTTGTTGAGTGGTAAGAATGAACCTAAACAAAGGAGGAGCCTATTTCACACTAGATGCAAGTGTGAGGGTAAATGTTGTGATGTGATTATTGATAGTGGAAGCACTGACAATTTGGTGTCAAAAGAGATGATGACAAAGTTGAAGCTCAAGAGATAGAAACACCCACATCCATATCGAATTGCCTAGGTGTAGGATGACCACAAGGTCATGGTAAGTGAATAGTGCCTAGTAAAGTTCAAGATTGGTGGGTACTATTATGAGGTACTATGTGATATCATACCTATGGATGCATGTCACATGTTGTTGGGTAGGCCGTGGCAGTTTGACAGATGTGTTGTACATGATGGTCGTGTGAATACCTATTCCCTGACAAAGGATGGAGTGCAACATAAGCTAAAGCCATTGCAGTAGACCAAAGAAAAGGTATGTGGTAATGTGACAATAAATTTTGTTGATGGAAAAAAATTCCTAGATGGTATGAGGCATGAGCATGTGTGTTTTGTTTTAATTCCAAAAGTTGGTAAAGAGGATGTAGAGGATGTACCTGTAGAGGTTGCAGATTTGTTGAATGAGTTTCAGGATATTGTATTTGATAATGTACCTAATGGATTACCATGGGTAAGGAAGATCATTCATCAAATGGATTTGATTCCAGGAGCCAATTTTCCAAACAAGGTAGCACACAGAATGACACCAGCAAAAAGTGAAGAGTTGAATAGATAAGTACATGAGTTGTTATAGAAGGAATTGATTTGGGAGAGCCTGAGTCCATCTATTGTACCAGTAGTATTAGCACCAAAGAAGAATGGAGAATGGAGGATGTGTACAGATTCCATAGCAATAAACAAGATCATAATCAAATATAGGTTTCCATTTCCAAGAATGGATCATATTATGGATTGTTTGAGTGGAGTTGTGTATTTTTCAAAGATAGATCTAAAGAGTGGATATCACCAGATTTAGATCAGAGAAGGAGATAAATGGAAGACTTCTTTCAAGACAAAGGAAGGATAGTATGAATGGTTATTCATGCCTTTTGGGCTAACCAATGCACCGAGCACTTTCATGCGGCTCATGAATGAGGTTCTGAAAGAATTTCTAGGTAAGTTTGTGATTGTGTACCTAGATGATATTTTGATCTTTAGTAAGACATTGGAAGAGCATATGATGCATATTCATATGGTGTTTGAGAAGTTAAGAGATGAGAAATTGTTGATTAATTTGAAGAAGTGCAGTTTTGTGAAGAAAGAGTTAGTGCATTTGGGATTTGTAGTTTCAGCAGAAGGTCTAAAAATGGACCCAGAGAAGGTACAGGCTATCCTTGAATGGCCTACTCCAAGGAGTGCTACTGAGATAAAGTCTTTTCATGGTTTGACTAGCTTTTACAGAAAGTTTATCAAAAATTTTAGCAGTATTTGTGGACCCTTGACTGAAACAATGAGAGGGGATAGAAAAGAGTTCAAGTGGACTAGTGGAGCAGATAAGAGTTTTAAACTGTTGAAACAAAAAGTTACAGAACAACCTATTTTAGCACTTCTTAATTTTAATAAGGTGTTTCAAGTAGATTGTGATGTTAGTGGTAATACAATAGGAGCTGTTATGAGCCAAGAAGGTAAACCTATTGCTTATTTCAGTGAGAAGTTAAATGATGCCAAGAGAAAATATTTTGTTTATGATCAAAAATTTTATGCTATAGCTCAAGCATTGAAGAAGTGGAGACACTATCTACTTCCTAAGGAGTTTGTTTTGTATACTGATCATCAAGCTTTTCAATATTTGAATAGTCAAGGAAAGTTGAATCAAAGACATTTGAAATGCGTTGAGTTTTTACAGAGTTATACATTTGTTTTGAAACACAGAAGTGGAAATTCTAACAAGGTTGCAGATGTGCTTAGGAGAAGGCAACTATTGCTGATAGAGATGTAGATTGAGGTGGTTGGGTTCAAGGAACTCAAGAATTTGTATCCAGAGGATCTTGATTTTGGTGAAGCTTGGAAAGCTTGGAAAGAACCTGTTACTCTAGATAGAATAAAGTGGTTGGATTTCATCATTTAGGATGATATGCTATTTAGAGGGAGTCGGTTGTGCATTCTAAGAAGTTCTATAAGGGAGAATCTCATCAAGGAGAAGCATAGTGGAGGATTGGTTGGACATTTTGGTCATGATAAAACCCTTGCATTAGTTAGTGAGAATTTTTATTGGCTACAAGTGCAACAAGATGTCAAGAAGTTTGTAGAGAGTTGTAGAGTATGTCAGATGGTGAAAGGAGTGAAGTAGAATACCGAGTTGTATCAGCCATTACCAATACTAGAGAAGCCTTGGGAGGATATTAGTACAGACTTTGTTCTTGGTTTACCAAGGACACAATGTGGACATGATTCAATTTTTGTGGTAGTTGACAAATTTTCAAAGATGACACGTTTTGTTCCCTGCAAGAAGACTAATGATGTTGTTCATGTAGCAGAATTATTTTTTAGAGAAGTGGTGAGACTACATGGTTTGCCAAAGAGTATAGTTTCAGATAGGGACACTAAGTTCATTGGATATTTCTGGCGTACATTATGGAAGAAGTTGAAGATAGATTTGAAGTTCAGTTCATCACATCATCCACATACTGATCGATAGATAGAGGTGGTGAATAGGAGTTTGGGAAATTTGTTGAGATGTTTGGTTGGAGATAAGACAACAGGATGGGATTTGATTTTACCATAGGAAGAATTTGCATACAATAATTCTATCAATAGGAGCATTGGTAAATCACCATTCCAGATTGTATATGGGAGTAGTCTAAGAAATGCATTTGAGTTGAGAAAGATAGATAAAGGAGAAATAAGTAGTGCTGAAGCTGAGGATTTTGTAGAACATTTGAAGAACATCCATGAGGAGGTGAGGAAGCACATTAACAAGAGAAATGCACAGTATAAGGCTAAGGAAGATGAGAAAAGGAGGCATAAGGAGTTTCAGGTTGGAGATGAAGTCATGGTTCATTTGCGGAAGAAAAGATTTCTAGTTGGTACATATAACAATTTGAAAATGAAGAAGTTTGGGCCATGTAAGATATTGAAGAAGCATGATTCAGGAAATGCATATGAGGTCGAGTTTCCTACTAAGCTAAATATTTCACTAGTATTTAATGTTTTAGATCTAACATAGTATCATGAAGGAGGTGTTGAAGATGAGGTTACAACAACATAGTGGAGTATTCTAGCAACCAGTTCAAATATCAAGGAGATTGAAGACATACTAGATAGTCATGTTGGTAGAAGCACAAGGAACAAGACATATGAAGAGTATTTGGTCAAATGTAAAGGATGACTTGTTGAAGATTCATCATGGCTAGCGAAGCAAGAGGTTAACCATCTTGGTTTTCCTCTGCTCACCTGAGTCATGACAGGGTCACTTCTATAATTACCTTAGGTGTCTGATGCAGGAGCATCCTAGGTGTAAGAGCAATCTTGCATCACCCAAAAATATTTTGTTTTGCCTTTCAATAAGGGCTATCTTGTGCAAAGCTACTATTTATAGAAATTTACTATTTTTAGAAAGTTGGTCATATGATCTCAGAATGTTTTGATTTCACAGTTGGAGGTTCATCCTAGTCATTTCAGCCTACCAATTGAGTTTCATTGCCACATCATCAGTATTGGTGAAGTTATTGAGCTTTTTAGGTATGAAACTTTCAGGTCAATTTTGAAGGCCTTAGAGGCTCCGGATCATGATCAACCCCTAGTTGACTAGCACTAACGCATGTCAAGAACTATAGATCTCATCATGGCATTTCTAAAAAGTGGTTACAATAGAAAAAAAGAGCTACGGTTAAAAAGTTATGGCCTCTGGAAGTTGGGCTACCTAAAAGCATATTTTGTATTTCTTTTGAGCCGACCCTAATGTAATAATTGTGAAAAATAAATAATTCTATGTTTAGTCAGCCTAAAGGGCTAAATTTCTGGAACCTTCTCGGGGCAGTGGAAATTGCCTATATAAGGAAGGCCCATAGTGTTGTCTTAGGCAGTTTTGGGACAGTTCTAGGCAGTAGATCTGGGTATTGATTTGAGGCTTTGTCCTATAGAATATTGAAGGAAATGCCCATGTGGCTTTGTATATTGTAATTCTAAAAATTTTTAATTCCACATTTGTGGAGATAATAAGAAGCCAATTTTCTGTTCTTGCATATTGTTGTTGTTTCTCTATTTCGGTTATGTGTTTATGGTATTAAGGGGAGCACCCTTCATCACATAAGAGACAAAATACCTAAATTTTATGGTAATTATGCCATTAGTTGTGAAGAACACCTTAGGTTGTTTGTTGATGTGCTAAATGACTATGAGGTTGAACATGAGGATTTGGTCATAAAATTATTTGTTCAGTCTTTGGTGGAAGATGCTAGAGATTGGTTCAAAAGACTTCCTGATAGATGTATTGACACATGGGATTCCTTTGAGAAATGCTTCAAGGAAAAATATGGAAATAGTCCTAATGCTAGCTTTATGTTGAATGAATTTAATACCATAAAGAAAAATTAGAATGAGTCTGCAACGAGTTCAACATGAGATTTTAGAAATGTATGCATAAATTGTTTCAAGTCATGAGGTTAGATGATAATGTCTACTTAATTGCATATTTCAATGCTTTTGATGGAAAATTGGAATACTTTCTAAGGGACAAAGAACCAATAACTCGTAGAGATGCATTTAGGATTGCTGTCAATATTGAAAACAACATGAAAATATCAAGAAAATTGGGTGGAAAAAGAGATGACCCTAAGTTGTTTGGGGATTAAAAATACAAAAGCGATAGTGAGAGAAATATTGGAAATAAGAAGAAAGAGGAAGACAAGTTGGATAAGGTGTTGAATGCACTAAAGGACTTAAAAACACCTAATATTAGAAATGAAAAGGTTTCTACTAGTGACAATCCTTATTTCAACAAAAAAATTAATAGGAAAAATAGGCTACAAAATTATCCTTATAGCACCCAATAGAAGGATGGAAAACCTATTGTCCCTACTACAAAAGGAAACAATGACAGATCTATCCCCGATCCTTTACAAAAGGCTTCTATGAATTTCATGGAGGACACACCATGGTGTGTTGCTTGCCAATCTCCTCATTCTGCAGAACATTGTGTGGTTGCACAATCCATGGGTGCATACCAAGATGATGGTTCTGATAAACCTAATCAGTAAGAAAGGCATGATAATATTGGGTGTAACATGACATCTACATATTTTGGATATGAAGATGATTTTGATATTGGTGAGGAAGCTGATGTGTGCTTGAAGAGATAAAATAAGGCTTTTTTCTATCAACAGGTATTTTTTGACAATGAAGACATTGATGAAAAGACATGTAACATGAATTCTTCCTCAGAGCTAGTGAATTTAAGAATACCTTCAAAAGAATAAATTGCTAGGATTGCTATAGAAATGGTAGCTCAAGTGCAAAGTAGAATTATGACAGCAAATGATACCAATGGAAAAGCTATAGGAATGTTTATGAGGGATGCTAATCTCAAGGGACCCAATCAAAACAAACCAAAAGATGACAACTTGGTGAAGTTCAAAAATGAAAGAGGTAAATAGTGGGAACCAAGGGGAGTAGGAGCTGAAAATATCTAACTTATTCATGACAAAGATAATTAGAAGGAAGTAGAGAGGCCAGTTAGTACAATAGGTGACAATACAACTAATGCATCTAAGAAACAAAAGGATACTAAAGCAATGCAAGTTGAATTTCCATTTTCTACCCCTATTGATATGATCATAGTATTGTCTCATATTACTGTTAAGGTTCCTTTGTTAGAGTTATTAAGAATCCCTTAGCATAAGGATAGAGCTTTAGCATGGGTAGGGAATGTTCATGATAAAAATATTGCTTGTAATGCAAATGAACCCCAGGCTAAAGTTATGAAAGAATTGGAAGTTCAAGGAATGGTATCTCAAATACCACCTATATACTTGGACAATTCTGTGAATGCTAGCCTTGAAAACATAGATCCATTCTTCTTGAGTATCCTTGTGAATGGAATGAAATTAAGGAATTGTATGATTGATTCAGGTGCCTCTAACACTGTTATGTCTTTCAAGATCATGGAAAAGTTAGGTCTTAAAGTTGATACAGTCCAAGGAAAATGTTGTGCAATGGATCAGAGAAAAGTACCGGTTATTGGGACCATAAATGCAATGCCCTATAGATTAGTAGCCTATCTAGAGAAAAATTTGGCAATGAGTGTCTTGGTGGTGGATATCCCTCCTCATTATGGGATGTTACTATCTAGAAAGTGGAGTGTTTCCATGGGTGGAAGTTTACAATGTGATTTGTCCTATGCAACTTTCAAGATTGATGATCAGTTTATTAAGATTGAGCGAGAGCCAAGAGTATGACACATGATTGAAAGGAATATTGACAATGAGACTACATGTTTTGTGGATACTGACATCAATGCTTTCAGGGTAGAGATCACTATGATTGAAAAGGAACCTATGTTGCCACCTATCTCTGTGGAGGTAAATACTATATCTGAGAAGGGTGATCTATGGGTGATGTACTTTGAAAGTGCAAACTAGAAAGATGGTTCAAGAGTAGGTATTTTACTCATTTCTCCTGATGGAAATACTTACAAGTTCTCTTTTCCATTAAGCTTCTCATGTACAAATAACATAGCAGAATATGAGGTATTACTAATAGGATTGAGGTTGGCACAGAAGAATGGAATTAAAAGTGTAAAGGTTGTAGGTGATTAAGAGTTAGTTGAGTCCCAAGTAAGATTAGTATAAGCCTCCAAGAATAAGAGATTGAAACAATATAGAAATGTTGTTTGGGACATGATTGAATATTTGGATGCCTTCAATATTGTATGGAAGGATAGGAGAAATAATAAAATGTCTGATTTGTTAGCCAATATAGCAATCAATCCTAGTGACATTACATTTTCTGGTGTCTCTAAGGTTGAAATTTAGATTAGGCGTAGTATACTAGATAATGTTGAAAATTGGTAGGTCTTGGAAGATGACCAGGATATTTTGAGATTTATGAATTGTGAAGATCAATATCATGGTCAGGAACTAGATTGCTCAGCCCTGGTTGAGATTGCAGAAGTAAAAGAGGTTATCCTTGGTAATGAAGTCCTGCAACTTAAGTCTAATAAGGTTCCTAAGGGAATTTTTGTTTTAGAAGCTATATTTGATAGTCAGGACAGAGTTTAGATGGATACTAAGAAAAAAGATCAAATTGATTTGGATGAAATTAACCTTGGTACACAAGAGGCACCTAAGAAGGTCTATATTGGAAGAGAGATGTCTCACAAGGTAAGAAAGTCTTTGATTGAATTGTTAAGAAAATTTAGGCATGTTTTTGCATGGTCATACGATGACCTAAAGGTTTATAGGGAAGACTTGTTTCACCATATTATCCCTCTGGAGGAGGATGCTAAGCCTTTTAGGCAAAAATAGAGGCCAATTAATCCTACCTTAGCACCCAAGATGCAAGAATAATTAATGAAGTTGAGAGATGCTGGAATCATAAATCCTATGAGGCACTCTTCTTGGGTGTCAAATTTGGTTTCTATTAGGAAGAAGAATGGAGCTATTAGATTATGTATGGACTTTAGGAATCTAAATGTATCTTCTCTAAAGGATAATTACCGCTTGCCTAATATGGAGGCTATGCTACAAAGAGTAACTAGTTCGGATTTGATGTCTATGATGGATGGTTTTGTTGGAAATTTGGCTGAGTTTATTACATAAATTTTGTCATTATGGAAACATATGATCCACATGAAGATCACACAGGTCAAAGAGCAAGTATGACAGAGCGCATTGCAAATTTGTCTAAGTGTGAGAGAGTGTTTTCACCAGTGAACCTAGACATAGTTTTTGTTTGTGATGTTGATTGGAGTAAGTTCAATGCTTGTGCACTTTAACATAAACTCTGTGATGAATATTGAACACCCATCTCAGAGCGCAAGTCAGTAGGGCATGTATGGAAGAAGTTATGATAGTTTTATTGAAGACAATGTCAAGCCGACAGGATAGAATATGAAGACATAACTAGTAAAGAGTTAAGGGATTATTTTGTTTATCAAAATAATGAATTAAAAATATAAAGGGAATACATCCTAGATTTTAACCCTTGGATAAATTTATTGGTATAAATGTAACTATAATTATAATTGTAAAGAACACGATAGAGTGGACAATTGATGTATAGTGAAGTGATATGATGCAAAATATATGATGCATATGTAATAGCGATAGTGAAAGAGCAGCGAAGAGATATTGATGCAAGAAGCATAAAGTTATGTACCTTAACCTATTTTTTTAATCAGTGTATATTGTACATTACTTGTTTGGGCAGTGGGCTCATCTGGTAATCACATTTTGTACTACCAACTCCTAACAGGGTTGAGGCTTCTAACAAGGCCTATAGTCCCTTAATCAGGATTGATACACTATATGATTGGGATAGACTCCTAACAAGGTCAACATCCTTAATAGGATACTTTTGATTAGTGGATCTTTGTGGGAACCATCCCCACCAGGGTTTTCCCTTGGCTAGGGTTTCCTCTAGAACAAATAATGTGTTATGAGTTCTTTGGTTTTATTGCTATGCATGTTGTTTATCTTCTTATGTTATGTATGTATAAAGATAATCCGTTATATCCATAATTAGGAAAAAGATAAAGTTTTTAGAACACTGATTCACCCCCCTTCTCAGTATTCCCTATTTCTAACAATTGGAATTAGAGCTTAGTTAGTCAGAAAAGAATCATTCAAGAAAAGCCTAGAAGCTTGAGTAAGATCTCTATGGATATGGATCAAATTCAGAAGAATCTTGAAGAAGCTCTTGAATAGATTGACTAGCTTACTATTGAAAAAGATACTTTGAAAAGAAAGTATGATGATGCAAAGAACCTCATTGAGAAACTGAAAAAAAAATTGGAAGATCTGAGATTGGAAAAGGAATCTGAAGTTCTTGTTGAAGATTGTGATGACAATTTAGAAAAAGAAAATGAGACCCTTAAGCATTAACTGAAGATAGCAAATTTGAAGCTTAGTTTGAAAGATGGAAATGGAAAGAATGAAGCAAATATGAAATCTGAGAATGAAAGTCTAAAGACTGAAAATGAAGGACTAAAATCTAAACTTTCTAAAGTAACATTTGAACTTGAGAAAGTCAATTTGCAGTATGATGAACTTGAGAAATACAATAAGATTGTGAAAGGTGAATTGACTCAATCCAAAAAACAACTTGAAAGGCTATATTCAACTAGTGAGAAGATTAATGAACAAATATCTTATCAAAAACCATTCTATGATAAGACCAGTCTTAGATTCAACACTTTTAAAGAAAATGATGAAAGGAAGGAATCGGATCTAAAAATATTTGAAAGCATAGATGAGAAGAAGTTTGATAAGATCAAAAAATTTGAAGATACACCTAAAGAAGAAGAATCACCGAAGCAAGAGGAATCACCCAAAGGTATGCAAAGAGAATTTAAAGGTAGATGTTTTGCTTGTAATTGATGAAGGGTGCTCCCCTTAATACCACAAACACATAACAGAAATAGAGAAACAACAACAATAATATGCAAGAATAGAAAATTGGCTTCTTATTATCTCCACAAATGTGGAATTACAAACTTTCAGAATTACAATATGCAAAGCCACATGGGCATTCCCTTACGATATTCTGTAGGAAAAAGCCTTGAATCAATACCCAGATCTACTACCCAGAACTATTCTGAACTATCTAAGACAATAATATAGCCTTCCTTATATAGGCAATTTTCCACCGCCTAGGAAGGTTCCAGAATTTTAGCCAATAAGGCCGACCAAACTTAGAATTATTTTATTTTACATTTTATTACATCATAGTCAGCTCAAGATAACCTTTGAAACCCAAACAAAAATTTTGAAGAAAATTATTTTTCGCCATTTCGGGTGGCCCAACTTCCGAAGACCATAAGTCATCACCAGCTGACCTGATCGGCTATTATAACCCCATTTCAGAAATGTCATGAAGTGCTCTATAGGCTTGACCAGCGCAAGCACTCGTCACCCAAATTTTCAACCTCATCCGGGGCCTCTAAAGCCTTCAAAACTGAGTTCAAAGTTTATGTACCTTGTTGCCAATACCGAAAATTTTCAATATCTTCCAATATACACTTGATCTGGCAATGAAACTTTACTGGCAGACTTATATGACCAAAATGAACCTCCAAGAAAGAAATCAGATCATTCTGAGCACATACAAAAATTACCAAAAATAGTAACTTTCCATAAATAGTAACTCTGCACAAAATAGCCCTTATTGAATATAAAAATAGAAATTTTTATTTTTTTTTGGGTGATGCAAGATTGCTCTTACACCCAGGATGCTCCTGCATCAGACACCCAAGGTAATTTGAGAAGTGACCCTATCATGACTCAGGTGTGCAGAGGAAAACCAAGATGGCTAACCTCCTCCTTTGTCAGCCATGATGAATCTTCAACAGGTCATCCTTTCCACTTGACCAGATATTCTTCATATATCCTATTCCTTGTGCTTCTGCCAACATGACTGTCTAGTCTATCTTCGATCTCCTTAGTGTCTGAACTAGTTGCTGGAATACTCCACTGTGCTGTTGTGATCTCATCTTCAACACCTCCTTCATGATACTCTGTCAGATATGAAATGTTAAACACTAGTGAAATATTTAGCTCAGTAGGCAATTCTACCTCATATGCATTTCCTGAATCATGTTTCTTCAGTATCCTACATGGTCCAAACTTCTTCATTTTCAGCTTGTTATATGTACCAACTGGAAACTGCTCCTTCCGCAAATGAACCATGACTTCGTCACCAACTTGAAATTTTTTATACCTCCTTTTCTCATTTGCCTTAGCCTTATACTATGCATTCATCTTGGTAATATGCTTCCTCAGCTCTTCATGGATGTTCTTCAAGTGTTCTGCAAAATCCTCAGCTTCAGCACTACTTATTTCTCCTTTATCTATCTTCCTCAATTCAGACGCATTTCTTGGACTACTTCCATATACAATCTGGAATGGTGATTTACCAGTGCTCCTGTTGATAGAATTATTGTATGCAAATTCTACCTATGGTAAAATCAAATCCCATCCTGTTGGCTTATCTCCAACCAAACATCTCAGCAAATTTCCCAAACTCCTATTCACCACCTCTGTTTGTCCATCAGTCTGTGGATGATGTGATGAATTGAACTTCAAATCTATCTTCAACTTCTTCCACAATGTACGCTAGAAATATCTAACAAACTTAGTGTCTTGATCTGAAACTATGGTCTTTGGCAAACCATGAAGTCTCACTACTTCTCTGAAAAACAATTCTACTACATGAACAACATCATTAGTCTTCTTGTAGGGAATGAAATGTGCCATCTTTGAAAATCTGTCAACCACCACAAAAATTGAATCATGTCCCCACTGATTCCTCGGTAAACCAAGAACAAAGTCCATGCTGATATCCTCCCAAGGCTTCTTTGGTATAGGTAATGGCTGATACAACCCTGTATTCTACTTCACTCCTTTCGCCATCTAACATACTCTGCAACTCTGTAAAAACTTCTTCACATCTGTCTGCAACTGTGGCCAATAATAATTCTCACTAACCAAACCAAGGGATTTATCATGACCAAAATGTCCAGCCAATCCTCTGTTATGCTTCTCCTTGATGATATTCTCCCTCATAGAACTTCGTGGAATGCACAACTGACTCCCTCTAAATAGCATATCATCCTAGATGATGAAATCCAACCATTTTGTCCTGTCTAGAATAACAAGTTTTGTACAAGCTTTCCAAGCTTCACCAAAATTAGGATCCTCTGGATACAAATTCTTGAGTTCCTTGAACCCAACCACTTCAATCTGCATTTCTGTCAGCAATAGTTGCCTTCTGCTAAGAGCATTTGCAACCCTATTAGACTTTCCACTCCTGTGTTTCAAAACAAATGTATAACTCTGCAAAAACTCAACCCATTTCAAATGCCTTTGATTCAATTTTCCTTGACTATTCAAATATTGCAAAGCTTGATGATCAGTATACAAAACAAACTCCTTAGGAAGTAGATAATGTCTCCACTTCTTTAATGCCTGAACTATAGCATAAAATTCCTAATCATAAATAGAATATTTCCTCTTGGCATCATTTAACTTCTCACTGAAATAAGCAACAGGTTTACCTTCTTGGCTCATAACAGCTCCTATTGCAGTACCACTAGCATCACAATCTACTTGAAACACCTTATTAAAATCTGGAAGTGCTAAAATGGGTTGTTCTGTAACTTTTCATTTCAACAACTGAAAACTCTTTTCTGCCCCATTAGTCCACTTAAACTCTTTTCTATCCCCTCTCATTGTTTCAATCAAGGGTCCACAAATACTGCTAAAATTTCTAATAAACTTTCTGTAAAAGCTAGCTAAACCATGAAAAGATCTTACCTCAGTAGCACTCCTTGGAGTAGGCCATTCAAGGATAGCCTGTACCTTCTCTGGGTCCATTTTTAGACCTTCTGATGAAACTACAAATCCCAAATACACTAACTCTTTCTTCACAAAACTGCACTTCTTCAAATTAATCAACAATTTCTCATCTCTCAACTTCTCAAACACCATACGAATATGCATCATATGTTCCTCCAATGTCTTGCTAAAAATCAAAATATCATCTAGGTAAACAATGACAAACTTACCTAGAAATTCTTTCAGAACCTCATTTATGAGCCGCATGAAAGTGCTCGGTGCATTGGTTAGCCCAAAAGGCATGAATAACCACTCATATAGTCCATCCTTTGTCTTGAAGGTAGTCTTCCATTCATCTCCTTCTCTAATCTGAATCTGATGATATCCACTCTTCAGATCTATCTTTGAGAAATACACAGCTCCACTCAAACAGTCCATAATATCATCCATTCGTGGCAATGGAAACTTGTACTTGATTGTGATCTTGTTTATTGCCTTAGAATCTGTACACATCCTCCATTCTCCATTCTTCTTTGGTGCTAATACCACTGGTACAGCACAGGGACTCAGACTCTCAGGGATCAATCCTTTCTATAATAGTTCATGTACTTGTCTGTTCAACTCCTCACCTTCTGCAAGTGTCATTCTGTGTGTTTCCTTATTCGGGAAACTCGCTCCTAGGATCAAGTCCATTTGATACTAATCTTCTTGACTGGTGGTAACCCATCAGGCACATTAGGGGATACAATATCCTGAAACTCATTCAACAAATCTGCAACTTCTACAGGAACATCTTCTACTTCCTCTTTACCAGCTTTTAGAATTAAAGTAAAACATACATGCTCATGCCTCATACCATCTAAGAAATTTCTTCCATCAACAAAATTTATCCTTGCATTACCACATACATTTTCTTCAGTCTCCTTCAATGGTTTTAGCTTATGTCTCACTCCATCCTTTGTCAGGGAATAGGTATTCGCATGACCATCATGTACAACACATCTGTCAAACTGCCATGGTCTACCCAAAAACATATGACATGCATCCATAGATATGATATCACACAATAACTCATCTTGGTATCCGCCAATCTTGAACTTCACCAGGCATTGTTCATTGAGCATGACCTTGTGGTCATCCTGTACCCAGGCAATATGATATGGATGTGGATGTTTCTGTCTCTTGAGCTTCAACTTTGTCACCATCTCTTCTGACACCAAATTGTCAGTGCTTCCACTATCAATAATCACATCACAACATTTACCTTCACACTTGCACCTGGTGCGAAACAGGCTCCTCCTTTGCTCAGGTTCATTCTCACCACTCAAAAAGACTCTTCTATTAATCAACATTTCTCCTCTTTTAGCATCTTTAGAATTTGATGATCTGGCATCTTTATTTACATGTGCAACTCTGGCCTAGCCTTCATTTCTCCTATCTATTCTACCTTGGTGCTGAGGACATTCAAATGCCCTATGACCTTCTTCTCCACAGTGAAAACATGTTCCACGGAAGCCACCTCTTCCAGATCCTTGTCCTCTTCCTCTTCCTCTCTGATCTCTATTATTCTGATCTTAGAAGTGATTGGAATTATTTCCTCACTGATTCTGACTACTACTAGCCTCATCCTTCTTTTTCAGATCCTCATTTTGGCCACCATATGACCATCCACCAGATTGTCCACCGCAACCTCTTCCATTTTATCTGCTCTCAAACTTCTTGTTCAGCTTTTCCTCTACTTTTAGGGAAAACTGGTATGCCTCTTCAATACTATTCATTTGAACTAGATTCAGCTCCTCTTGAATGCTTGGCCTTAACCCATTAAGATATCAGGCAACTTTCTCCTTATCAGCTTCTACATGGCTTGTTCTGATGAGAAGTTGATAGAACTCCTCTGTATACTCCTAAATAGATCTTCTTGCTTGCTTCAAACTCTGCATTTTCTTCAGTAGGTCAAGCTCATAATCAACAGGAATGAACTGTCACTTCAATTTATCCACCATCCGATCCCATCTCATGATTTTCTCCTTTCCCCTTCTATTTCACTCCAACTGAATCTCTTGCCACCATATCTTCGCATGACCTTTCAGTCTGGCCTTCGCAAATTTGACCCTATCAGGATCCTCACCATCTTCATACTCAAAATATTCCTCACATTCATTGATTGAGTCGATCAATTCTTCTGGGTTAAGATTTTTTAAAAATGTAGGAACCTCAATCTTAGGTCTTTTCCCAATCTTAGAAATGGCCCGAAAAAGTCTTTCTTCCTCCTGGTTCATAATTTTGACTTCTCCTTCTTGATATTCTTCTTCAGCTTCATCCTCGCTTTCATCTCTGACATTAAGATTTAGTCCTCTATGAATCTCTTCTTGCAATGCTTGCACTTGTCTCTGTAGCTCTCTAACCTCAAGTGTCACAGCACCAGCTCTTCCACCACGTTCTCCTCATGGAGGCATTTTTGCGATGAGCACTGAAACCCTAGCCATGATCTTGGTGCAAACTGCCTCACAGTCAGTGATCTGTTTACACACTCAAGAACTCCTGCTCTGATACCACTTGATGAAGGGTGCTCCCCTTAATACCATAAACACATAACAGAAATAGAGAAACAACAACAATAATATGCAAGAACAGAAAATTGGCTTCTTATTATCTCCACAAATGTGGAATTACAAACTTTTAGAATTACAATATGCAAAGCCACATGGGCATTCCCTTACAATATTCTGTAGGACAAAGCCTCGAATCAATACCCAGATCTACTACCCAGAACTATTCTAAACTGCCTAAGACAATAATACAGCCTTCCTTATATAGGCAATTTTTCACTGCTTGGGAAGGTTCCAGAATTTTAGCCAATAAGGCCAACCAAACTTAGAATTATTTTATTTTACATTTTATTACATCATAGTCGGCTCAAGATAACCTTTGAAACCCGAACAAAAATTTTGAAGAAAATTATTTTCTGCCATTTCAGGTGGCCCAACTTCCGAAGACCATAAGTCATCACCAGTTGACCTGATCGGCTATTATAACCCTATTTCAGAAATGCCACGAAGCGCTCTACAGGCTTGACCCATGCAAGCGCCCGTCACCCAAATTTTCAACCTCATCCGGGGCCTCTAAAGCCTTCAAAACTGAGTTCAAAGTTTCTGTACCCTGCTGCCAATACCAAAAATCTTCAATATCTTTCAATATACACTTGATCTGGCAATGAAACTTTACTGACAGACTTATATGACCAAAATGAACCTCCAAGAAAGAAATCAGATCATTCTGAGCACATACGAAAATTACCAAAAATAGTAACTTTCCATAAATAGCAGCTCTGCACAAAATAGCCCTTATTGAATATAAAAATAGAAATTTTTTTTTTTTTGGGTGATGCAAGATTGCTCTTACACCCAGGATGCTCCTGCATCAGTAATACTATTGGTCATATGAAGAGAGATTGCATAGGTAAGCAATTTAAACCTCTCAATGGTTATTGTTACAATTGTCATGGTTTTGGACATAGAGGTATTGAATGTAGGAAATCTAAATTTATTGAGAATAATGATAGTAGTAGAATGTTTAGGAATACTAACAATGGAGATAAGAAACCTACTAAAGATATAAATAGAAGAAATGGAGTAATATGTTATAGATGCAACAATGTTGGACACATTGCTAGAAACTACAGATCACAAATCAATCAACCTAAACCAATACATGGAAATAATGGAATTGTTTGTCAGATATGCAACAAGATTGGACATACAACAAGGTTTTACAAAATGAACAATAGAGTTTTTCATCCTAATACTAATCCTAGAAATCATGCAAGAAGAAATGAAGATGCAAGTAATAGTCAGAAAGGATGTTGTAGTAATTCAAATGAAGTGAAGTTTATCAAAAGTACATATCAAGGAGACATTTTCAACATTGAAGGTACTCAAGAAGGTGAAGTATCAAAAGGTAAGAATGAATCTTTACCCGACCCATCTCAAAGTACTTAATTTATGATAATTATAGTAGAATAGGAACTTAGATTAGTGTAGAAGTAGATATATGATGATCTGAGTCTTGCACAATTGATGAAAGGTAGTTTATGATGTTCTAATGCTATGGTTAAGAGCACAAAGAAAAATATTATGTTTTGTGAGATCACAAGAAGTTTTTAGTTTTGTAGGTTAGCATAAATAGCTTTTTTGAAAGAAGCGACAAAAAAATTGAATGTGATGTTCGATCTAAGTGAGGTTGAATTAATAAAAGGTCATGATCAGTATTATTTGATCATCAATGAGAATTCAAGTGTCAAGGAGATCAAAGAGCAGTGATTGGAAGCATTTTGCAAGGATTTGGAGAAGAATTTTGTGTCGAATCTATGCAAGCCCTAAAATCATGAAATTAAGGTATTTTACTTGGCAGATCTTTAAACCAGTAAAGTAATTTGGAGAAATCATGGATGTTTCTTTAATACAAAATGTCAGAGATAAGAATAGAGCTAATTGAAAAGGGAACTAGTAGAACCCTTGGAAGATGACCCTAGGTTCGCTTTGTCATCCATGCCAGATGAAGTTTTACACCTAGAGAATGTTAGAAGTTGTCTTGGATGCAAACTAGAGATAGTCAGTGATAGTGATTTCACAAATCAATATCAGAAGATTTACAATTAGGATATGACACTGAAACAAGGTTTTGAATATTTGGAACATAATAAAATTTTTAAGTATGGATTACAGTATGAATTTGATAATGAAGAATGCACTAAGATTATCTTTAGCAGAATTCATAATGGAAAGTTTTGGTTAGAGGATAGAGTGATAGATATTATAGCTGATTTGATTCATGAAGTCACTGGATTATCTAAAACTAGAGCTATTCCTTTAAATGAGAAAAACATGAGGAAAATAGTCATTGATAACAAAAATTCATCCTATAATGGTAGAAGAATTGTGATTAGTAAGATCAAACAAGATGATGTGAGATACTTATGCAAGATCCTAACTACTAAGTTTTGTGCAAATTCAAGAGAGGATGACATGGTAGCTATAATGGTACATGAAACCTATCTAATGTTTGTTAACAAAGTACAAGTTGATATGTGTGAAATTCTAAGAATTCAATTTGAGAACTTGGAGAAGATTAAGAAAACTAAGTATACACAGTTTAGGTTCTCGTCCTTAATCACATATATGTTTTTTCATCTATTGAGGAGATTTTCTTACACCATTTGAAATGACTAGAATGATGGAAAAAATATAATGGAAAGGATTAACCTAGTGTATAGAAGACACGTTATTGACAATGTAAATGAAAGTGCAACACTGGTAATCAAGACATTTTAGAATATTGTGTCTAGCAGATCAAGGATCCCTAAGTTTCTTGTGGAAAAGTATAAAGATGATATATGTTTTATGGTAGATACTGACTTTACCTATATTGAAGTAGTAGAGCCTAGAAAAAAGTTCATAGAGCCTCTTGGCTATGAGATATATGAGGTAGAGATAGAAGAGTATGTTAGTAGGTTACTTAAGTATAAGTTGGACAATCAATGTAATAGGTTTGGAACATTTGAGGAGAACTTCAGCTCCACAAAGAGCTTAATTGAAGAGAAATAGTCTAAGAAGAGAGTTGAGAGCACCATAAAGAAAATCCTAAAAGATATAGGGATGATAGAGCATGAGTTTTTAGTAGCAAAGAAAATAGCAACAACAATTAGAGAGAGCGGACAAAAAGAAGTTTTGTCTATTCCACCTTTATCATCAATTGCAGTACAACATGAAGAATCACAAGTGAAGGTGAAAGTGGAAGATATTGAGAAGGATAAACAAGAAAAGATATCGACTAGATCCACTTCCTCCACACCTAGCAAAAGAGTAAAGAAAAGTGCTACTGGACCAGTAAAGAGACATAAAACTTTAGTGCAACCAGTTCCAAGAAAGATTACAGAAATAAAAGATGATGTCACTACTGTTAAGAAGAAATCTTGGAAAGAAAAAGTTGAAAAGCTTAATGAGAAGATCATTAAGAATGGAGACTTTACAAGAATGAACAAGTACTATGATCTTTATGATTATATAGACAAACTTAATCTAGAAAATGCAGTTGTTAAGCATATGATTTTGGCTGACAAGAAGTTTGATACAATTCGGGGATAGATACCTAATGATTTATATAATAAACTTGTGAATAGGAAGAAGAGAGCATCAGAGGAGGACACAACTATTAGAGAAAAGCTTGTAAGGAAGCTTTGTGAAATAAGAGATGAAACACATTTTAATCAGATCATGAAATCCCTAAGCACCCATCTAAGAACCAAAAGGAGAACCATTCAAATTATGGGAGGTAGATATGAAGAAATCAATTATGAGATAGAACAAGCTATTATCAAGGTTATGACAGAAAATGTTGGAGAATCATCAGATGCAGCAGAACAAGTAGGTGAGATAGAACAAGAGGACATTCCCTCTCCTCCAGCCATTAACATTGAAGATGAAACCATGAATGTAGAAGGAAAAAAGATCACCTTGGATACTGATGATAATGTATTCAAGAAACTAGAGAACAGTGTTGGCAATTCATCCATTGAAGAGCAGGAAACTACAAAAGGAGAAGAGAAAGCAAAAACCACAGTTGTAGAACCACTAGTAATAGAGGAACAAGTACCCATTCCCACCAAAGAAGTTATCAGTCTTACTCCCGAGACTGGAATGAAGACTCAAATTGGATCTATGATTGAGCATTTTGGAAAGGAAGTAGATGATGATGATGAATTGGAATTGATCACATCCTTGAATAAAATCATTGGCAAGAACAAGAAAGTGAAAAGTCTTGAAGGATGTCCAAAGGAACCAACTAAGAAGTTACAAAGCATTGTAACTACATAAATTGTAGAAGCAGACCCTATGGAGAAAGCAAAGAAGGTAATGAACACTTTTGACAATGAATTCACAAAACTATTTGATATTGCAAAATTGAGAGCCCAAGAAACCTATGAGGATAGAATACTTTTGAACATCGGTGAGAATATAAGGAATGATGTCAAAACTCTTGATATCTATATCAAGGACTTGAGGAAGCATTTGGAAACAAGAAAATCTTTGTACATATAGTGTACAAGAACATAGACCTTGACAGTAGAAGAAGATCAGAAGATGAAGATGAAGGAAGCATAAATTCTGAATGGAACTAACACTATTAAATTTGGCATCGATTTGCGATGGCTATGTGTCGCAATTGAGACAACCATGTGTTGTAATTGTGACAGTAATAGACATCACTATTTTTTTATTGCAAAATATGACATCTTTCCTTTTCTATCACAATTATGACTTCAATCCGTCGCTATGCAGCCCCTTCATTGTGACATCAACCCCGTTGCAATTTCTTATATTTACATCATAATTGTGATGAATACCATAGTACTTACAACATGCTTGCCTGATATTGCGATGACATTTGGGGTGTTGCCAATACAGGAAATCCATTGTAATTTTATGTGTAACCATCGCAACTGTGATGTACACCCAAAGAAACTACAATGGCATTTGGGTGTCACCAATACATCAAATCCATCATAATTCTATGCGTATACGTCGCAATGGTGACAAACACCCAACCAACTATGATGACATTTGGGCGTCACCAATACAGTGACACCGTCATAATTTTGGAGGTTACCATTGTAATTGCGATGGATTCAAGATTAAAAAAATTTTAAAAAATGGAATGCTGCAGCAGAATGCAATAGCAGATAATTCCCATAACATAGGAATGCTACTCTTACACAACCAAAGATAATCCCCAGAATTAGGAGTAGTAAAATCCAGTATTCTAAGGCTTATCACCCAATATAAGCAAATCTTCCTAGGCACGCTACCAGGCTATTCTCTCAAAGCGCACCTATTAATATTGATATAGGAGCTAGTAAGGCCAATAACAGGCCAGAAAGGTAAGTTCTAATGTGGTTTACTTGAAACACAAAACACTATTATTTTACTCTCAAACCAGATTTTCAAAGTCAACATCTGCTCAAACTATTTCTGTAGCACAAATGTAAGGTCATAAATAAAGACCTTACAGACACGTATCTATTTATATTCCATCATGTCCACTTAAAAAGGATATTTCCAAATTTGGCCAGATGAAATGGATTTTTCAATAATGTACACATCCAATTTACAAGACCCAACTATGATGCCAATGCTACTGCACAGAAGTCCAAACTCTGACCGTTTGGACATGAAATCTATGTCCATTGTATTTCTTGGATATCCATATATCCATATATTAACCAAGATATGATCTAAATGATATCAATCAACATAGACACCAGTGAAATTAGACAAATTAACCAATCTCCCACTCCTAGTGTACTGATGCAATATGACTCTGATTCACTGGATGATGACTCTCAAGCTAGACAACTTAATGTTTTAGGAGTGAATATTAAATATTCTCACTACCGGTCCATTGCTAAAACTCACAGCAAAATAAGCCTACCTGTAGTTTTCCAGTCTTGATGGATGGGAACCTACCTAAAACAAAGGCATTTCTTGTAGAATAATCATGCTCTGTTGTCTATATAAGATGAATCAGATAGTAAGCTCGGAAAGAAAATTGACTTTGGTGGGGTAAAAGATTTGAAATTCTCAAGTAGATAATTCTGTGTAATTGATAAATGCTTCTACATTGTTTTACTGATGTACATATAATTCTATAATGCCCGGGTTCATAGATTCGATTTAGTTCATCAAAAACTTATAATGGTGTTTATTATACTTAATCAGAGGCCAATTGCATTTTATTCTTTTTTCTTTGGACAAGTATATTTGAATCAATTGCCATCTATTCTTCTTCCATGTCTAAAACTATGGGAAATCACTAGCTTCACAAAAAAGAGCATTTTGGATTCGTGCCATCAATTGTGGCATTACAAAAGAAAAAAAGTTTGAGTCTCATAAGCTACTGTATCAAATCTGATTATGGAGAGTATACTAATGCATCAGGTTAGATTTACCATTTGTTCAATTTGTGAAATTCAGATGACATAGACTTGTTCCTTTAGGTTAACTGTGAGTTAGTTTATGTTAATATTATAAGTACCTGAATCAAATAAAAGAC
This sequence comes from Chamaecyparis obtusa, assembly GCA_027943335.1. Classification (NCBI taxonomy): domain Eukaryota; kingdom Viridiplantae; phylum Streptophyta; class Pinopsida; order Cupressales; family Cupressaceae; genus Chamaecyparis; species Chamaecyparis obtusa. Next base: position 368,158 of record BSBK01000077.1, read on the forward strand.
TTACTATTTATCAATCTTTATGAATAGTAATCTTTGATTAGTTAAGAGTAAAAAATAAATTTGATAAAGCGTGATAGTTTAATTAAAATGTAAGTGTTTATGGACAACATAAATGAATTTAAGATGTTATTAATGTGGTCCTATCTGGTTAGCATATTTGCTGTTGAATTACATATTTCTTAGTAGTAGGCCTATTGGGAGTGAATTGATTGAGTGACTTGACTGGTCTTTCTTTTGTGCTCACATGAATACCTAACCAAACACATGCTACATCTGTCATTGAGCTTCTTGCTGCCTCTGAATTTAGCAATGTTTTTTCAAGACTTCAAGCTCTTTCTTTTATCATCTAAAGATGACAAGTGTCAGTGGAAACAAAGATAAAATGATTAGAACTGTTTGAGTTTAGGGTTTCACATTTTTATGCTAAAATTTGAGCAGATGGATTCATTTCACAAAAGTGCAGCATTCATGAGATTTTATGGGAGCCACCAATATAGGTGCACTGCCAAAAAATATCAGGTAAATTTCCCCAATTGTGAATTTTCCCTTTTTAAAACATTGAAAAAACTAAGGCAACTAGAAAAAAATAGTCCATACAAAATTTGGATCGGTACCAAGACAAGAGTTTATCTTTGTATCTTAGACATGATTTGGCTCTTCTCGTTCATAACTATGCTCTAATCATTTGTAACTGAATAGGATGATCCCATAATGCTTGAAACAAATTTTTTTAAAACATGAGGGGTAACTATTTTACATGTGAATAGCATCTCTAGGGAAGACTTGTATTACATGGGGTTTCATGTCTTGACAACATCCATGGCATTGTAGGAAGGTTACTAATCTAGCAAAAATAAATTCACAATCCTAGTTATATCCCTACTAAATATAATTCTTGAATTGGAAACAGCTTAAAAGATGAACTAAAATATCATTTCATATTATTCTTATTAAGAATCATAACAGACTATTAATAATATAGCAGATTCTAGTCAAGTCTAAAGGAATGGTATACACAAGAAACAAATAAAAGAGTTAAATTAAAAATATTTTATTATAATTGTTACAAGTATTTAATTATTTTAAAGAACATAACTATGGCGCTCTTTACCTGATCTGGCCACATCATTTTGTCTGGACTCAACCTCAACATGCTCATGAACACTGACCCCTCGATCCTCTACAACTGCTATAAAAAATGTTACATTAATCCAAACACCAATTGCAATTACATATAAAAATTTTAATAGCAAATGTATACCTCCACCACTAGGATGCACATCATGTGAACCTTCATCATGCATAGATTGTGTAGAAGGATTGTCAGGTTACATTCCAATATCCTACGCATTGTTATCATTGCTTGTTTAAAATAGATATACTCACTTTATATTGGAACTTAACATCAAATAGACTAATTGGTAGAGTATTCAATTTGAAATAAATTTCATTTAGCTTATTTACCTATGGCTCAGATGCATCATTATTAGAACCTTGCGCACCAATTTCAGCTCGTAGCCATTCAGTGACGACTCTATAGCCTTGTTGGAAGCCAAATCTCTTGTCCTCTTCTATGAGGCATTTATTGAACTTTGAGCCCTACATTTTTTCTTGGTATGGTGAATTTTACTTGCATTGTTTCATCAAAAAAAAATTCCTTGCAATATAAAAAAAATTTGATACAATTTTTCATCTACTAATACTTACAACTCATGCTTGAAGTTTCAAAAAACCACCAGAGCTGAGCTTGTGTGTCCCATGCTTTTCTAGTCTTTCCTTTGTTGCCTTTGATGTGTTAGGAAATCTATGAAAAGTTTGAAATATGTTAGATCGTATAAATATAGAGGTTAATTAGTACATAATTACATTCTCAACAGTATCACATACCTTGCTCTACTCTCTACTAGTGTAATTCCTTTTTTGATGTTAGCTTTATACTTTCCATCCAAAATCAAAGCCTACCACTCAACCTCAGGAACATAGGGTGGATGCTCATGCCTGGGGTTAACCTGTAAATTTTTCCTATACTGGTCCCTAATATACTTCAAACATAAACTAGCTCTTTCAAGAAGCTTGTTTCTCTCGAATGCACGAGGTCCAAAAAGATGGGTCATACTCTCTACAAGATCATCCTTCAAAATTTTTTTCTTGGTTATTCCACCTTTTAAGTAAAAGAAAACATGTTAGACTCATAAATGAAGTGAAGCTACCTTTAATATAGTTCAAGAAATGGATGAAAAGGAAAACTATTCTAGAAATGATATGAAATCAAAATAGTGGTTGGGGTTTTAGTTAGGATATGATGTTCCACCATGTACGTAGGGTGGGCCCAAATATCTGCAAACACTCATCACCAATTTTTCACCAGAAAACATCATTCCCTACAAACCAATCATGGGATCATTAGTTGATGAAGAGTGATCAAAAACTAAATTACTATTATATCACTATAGAATAATAATAACTTTAAAGTACATGGAACTTTGGCTACTTTTAAGGGAATGCCTTCATCGTCGCTGACGATCAATATGCAATCCTTCACCATTCCTGTACTAGGAACATGGGAACATCCAGGAAATGATGCTCCATCAGGACTTGTTGCATCTCCTATTACAAAAAATGAAAACCATTATCAAATGCCTCCAAGAAATAATACTTCAAGGGAAATAAATTGGTGCAGAGCACCCATGGCACAAACACAATCAAGGGATCTACATCCTAAACACATAACACTTAAACACATAACAAAAGAGAGAAAAAGAGAGATTTGTGTACCAATAGATGGTGCAATAGTTGACGCCTGTAGGCTGCGCGTTGCTAACATAGCAGTCGGGAAGACATTTGTGGTTGTCTTGGATGTAGGCAGCGTTGTCATAGCATCATGGAAAGGAGCTGAAGAATAAAATTGTTAGAGCATGCATAAATATAGAACGCGTGGACTAGCATGGACAAGATTGTTAGAGCATTAAAAAAAAGGATTGTTCGAGCATGTATTGTCAATGATTATGATCATTCCTATATATATTCAGTGGAAAAAACAAGTGGGGAATGGAACATGCAATCTACCTGAACCACCTACAGTACCCTCATCATGGGAATGGGGTTTAAAATTATGCAAATAACTCTGTAAAGACAACGCATCCATATTTTAATTAATGCCATAAAAGAGCATAACATAAAAACCATTATTGAACTCTTGTTATAATTAAAAATTTCATTAATACTTACTTTTAAGTTTTCAGAAGTGCACAACAAGTCAACTCCCCTCTCTTTTATTTCTTGAGTCTAGGGCTATATGGATGCCAAACATAAAAGTTATTTTCCAGTTTTCTTTAGCAGCTTTTTAATGGAACCAATCGGGTCATCGGTCTCTACTAAATTAATTAAAAAAGGGTCCTCCTCAAGGGGGGACTCCTGAGGGACTACAGGTTGCTTTCCCTCTCTCCGACCACCAGCCCTCTATGACAACAATAGTATTAGTATTATCAAAATTACTCCAAAATAATGAAGAAAATAACATTAAAAAAATAACATTTTGCTTCTATCTAGTTTGCACAATTACAATGAGTTTTACCTGCTCATGTGTAGATAAGCTGGGAATATCATCACCATCCCCTCTGAGTGGTTGCTCCATATTGTGCCCCTATGTCAAAGATCAAGTATAAAAATTTTAGCCAAAAATTTAATAACTAAATGGTATGTTGGAGTCATTGATTAGAAGTTGGTTTAATAGTATGTACCACCCCCATGATAGTAGCCTCATTTGTATCTATGTGGTTCAAATTGTAATCAATAAGTAGCTCTTCCCATGCATGTATTGATTTTATCACATAGATGAATACACGATTTCCCTCACGTGCCTCAAATATGCAATTGGGTTGCTTTATAGTTGACCCAGGCCGTGTACTATTTATAAAACCCACAATATTCCCTGTTGCTTTTGGCCTTCCATCAATGTATATAGCCACACTTTTACTTTGATTATTGTCTTGCTATTGTATATAATATGCCGAGAGTGCATACCTACACATACTTTTTTTATATTGAACAATATGCATCCAACTTTTGTAATCGTAACATGGTCCAACATACTCCATCAATTTAGAAACTTTGTTGTAAGACACCTTTATTCTGTCCATAGAAAATAGGCCCAAACCATGTAATGATGATGGTGCTATGTGATATATCCTCTCATTAACACAAAAATTAGTGTTTATTGGAGGAAGTTCCTTGGGTACCCAATGTTTCTATAGATGTTGGTACTTCAAGGGCACCTCAATTTCTCCTTTCATCTCATCATCATAAGAACATGACCCCCCTTGAGCAAGGAAAAATTTCATGTGTTTATTGAATTTCCTTCTAGTCCTTTGACCTCTAGTTAATCTCCCTATTCTAAATAAACTGCATGTCTCACTTTCCTCTTCTATTCCTATATTTCTCTCACTCAAGGAAGACACTTCTAACAAATACCTATTTGATGGTACCTGCAAATGGGAGAGATCTTAGAAGACATCAATCTTACTTTTGATAAGTGTATTAAATAGACTGTCTATAAGGTGTATTGACTTATACCTGTCGATCCATGAGACTGTGCAGGATGCTCCTGAAAGGGGCTCAGTTTCCTACAAATGTAATTCAATTATCATGAGCATAATCACATCATAATAATAATCACATCCATCATAAGCATCACATAAAAATTAAAAACATTAAAAGGTACACATTATAACACTTAAATCAGGCTCACATTATAAGCATCACATAAATGCATAAATGAAGCTTTCACTTTAAGATAAGCTTAAAACTTCATCACTTGAGTATGCAAAAATAATGTGTACTTCTCCTATCATTGAAACTATCACTTCCTTCTCTTAGCAGCTCTAAACATTCATTTGATAGTTATTTTACATATTATACCTATTGAGAAAAGGATGTTTCTTACTAGTGGTGACATGAAGCATAAGGTGTTGAAGTTGAGGAAATATTTAATGTAAGATATGTGCCTTAATAAAATTACTTATATTATACATTCCTTTCAAAATTGATTTGATTTTGGCTTTCAATATTGATATTGATTATTTTAAAGCCTTTTGTATAGTATATAGTTTTTGTTAGGTTAGAGGTGCAATGATGCTCTCCCTTGACTTACTATACTATACTTTATCTTCAACCCATTAACTTTGTAGTTATTCATAGACATTAATAAATAATTCAATTTAAACTGTAAGAATACAAATCCATTTGTGGTGAGTGGTATGTGTATACAGATCCATTTAGGGGTATTTCATGCCTCTTGAGTTTTATATGATGTTGAATCCATATTGTATTTGAAGGACAGACCATTGAAGGGTACCATTGACTGTCATCTCTAGGACAGTAAGAATGAATTAATTTTGTGTTTCTTGTTAATTCATCAACTCACCTTGGAGTATGTGTTTGGAAATCAAGTAATTGCAAAGTATTTGGTGTCTTGAAGGTGTTCCTAGCCTAAGTACCCATCTCTTGTTCATCTCAAGGGTGCCATACCTAATGAGGCCATTAGGTTTGTGAAGCTTGTGTTGAGTTGGAGGTGCAAGATTGGGATGGAGACAAACTCATGTTAGTAACCATTGAAGGTTGAATGTATCTTGCCTAGGGTGTCTTGTGGATGAACTAAAATAATTTGTTGTTTACTCATTTTCCAAGTGAGTAAGTTGATAGACCAAAGCATAAGGTCTATCCCTGTGGGTAGGTTTTGAGATTGACCAAAGGATTGTTGATCATTGCCTTGAGTAGAGGGTCCATTGCCATTCCCTACTACATCATAGGAAACCATAGATATATTGCCAAATAGTTTCTTTTCATGTCTAGTCAGTAACGAGAAAATCTAATCCCACATGAAGAACTCTTATGTAGATTCACAAGAGATTTCAAGTTCTAAACGTATCAAGTATATGAACCTGGTTCAATAGGTAAGTTAATAGGATATGTTCATAAGTTTTTAGGACAAAAATTTGATGGGTATTGCTTATTCTGAGTGCCATATGCTCTGAAGTGTTAACTTTGCTTCAATAATGTGATATGTGAGTGAAAAAGTTTGGTTGTCTATTCCTAGCAGGAGATGAATAGTGGAGGAGACAGAGTGAATGCTCAAAACCAAATGGATGAGCAGGGAAGCACTCCATTAGGATTGAAATTGAGAAAGAGTCCTTCATTAATAGAACTTATTCACTTGAGCATGTGCCAATGAAATGGGGAATCTTCACATGGTGTGAACAACTTGACAATGGAGGAAGGAAAAATGCATAATAATGGGTGTCTAGGAGCAAATAGTGATGTTGAGGAGAAGAAGAACCAATCAAGAGGCTATGGTAAAGTGACATGGAAAGCCTATGCATACAACCTGAAGGCATTCACTATCCAATTAAGAGAAAATATATTCTTATAATAGCAACAAGAGGATAGTAAGAAATAGCACATAAGGAAGAATGCAAGAAATGCCAATCTGCACCAATGTGTGATAGTGAAACATAAGCCTTCTTGATGATCATGATACATAGAGACAATATGTTGAATGAGAAATAAAGAAACTCCAAAAGAGGTTTTTTAAAACCAATCGATTTAGGTAATAATGTATCCTCATTGCTGCAAACAAAGGACATAAGTTATTGAATGAAAAAGGATTGTATGGTGAAGCCAAAGTTTATTAATGATACTTTTTAGTAGAAGTAAGTTTCTAAATTTTTATTCATACACATTATCTTTAGGGATCTCATTATCTTATAAATATGACCTTAAAACTTTCATGTTAAGGTCAATACCTAACAAAGCCTTAGAGTAGTCCAATTGCTGCTATATTTTTTGGATTTTCTCTTGCTATTACACCCCTATAATGGTTTCCATGGTCATCAAATCTCCAATAGAGACTCAAGGAGAATTCCTATACACAGATCAAGTGCACACTTCCAATTATGAGAGGAATAAATAGTTTGATGGCATAGAATGTCATGTTAGGACCATGTAATGGTGTTTGATCCATTGGTATGATATGGAAGTGTTTGGAGTGGTCATTTTGGTAAAGCCCTAGGCTTATGCACCTAGGAAGGAGGGTTTGATGGTTTGAATATTAAATAGATTAAGGATTGATGGCATACCTCTAAATTTAATCATCATCATCATCATCGTCATCGTCATCGTCATCATCATCATCATCATCATAATCATCATTATCATCATCATCATCATCATCATCATCATCATTATCATCATCATCATCATCATCATCATCATCATCGTCGTCGTCGTCGTCGTCGTCGTCATCGTCGCCATCGTTGTCATCATCGTCATCATCGTCGTCATCGTCAACTCATGCAATGGTCTTCTTGCTTATCTCTAGAAGCTCTCCAACAATCAAAACATATAAGCTACAAGGCCTAACAACAATTTCAAAACATATAAGCTACAAGGAAAGACATATTACATGACATGGCAAAAGGAACAAAATTTACAAGCTTTAGCAAGACATATTAAATGACATCATAGTGCTAGAGAGATCACAATTATATGAGTCAAACATAGTCATGAAAAAGCACATAAATTAGTTATTATATGCAATTAAAAGATATATAGTTAGATAGGGACATCCATAGGGCATATTGAAGAAATGAAATGGTCATATAGATTTCATATAGGATTTTGAAAATGATAGTGTTCTAAGGCAAAGAATCCATTCATATAGCCATAATGACATTAAATGTTTAAGCATGGAAAATCATCAAATACCAAAATAGAGCAGAAATAAATCATTAGCAATAGTATTTGCTTGAAAGTTTCTAAAGCCTTTTCAAAAAATCCATTTTGTACATATCATGCAATCATGGCATTCCATGATACCACATTTCTTAGATGAATTTGTTCAAAGAGTTCATGTGCCTTGTCTATATTTCCACATTTTGCATACATGTCTAATACGACAGTTGCAACTACAACATTTGACAAAATTTCTTAATCCTTTATAAAGTTGCATTCAGATTTACATCTCCTAGTTGCATTTGTTTGAAAGTTTATAAAGACTTTTCATCAAATCCATTTTGTGCATATCCTACAAACATTGTAATCCATGAGACCTTTTTGAGGCAATCTATTAAACCATTCATGTGCCTTATCTATCCTTCTAGATTTTGTGTACATGTCTACCAGTGCATTTCCAACCATAATGTCTAACTGAAAAGCCCCTTTCATTATGCTCTGATGGATGTCCATACCCTATTCCAAAGCTCCCATTTTAGCACAGGTAGAGAGAATGCTGACAAATGTTGTGAAATTAGGATTTACACCTACCAAGTGTATTTGATTGAAAGTTTCTACAACCTTTTCAACAAATCCATCTTGTGCATATCTTTCAATTGTTGCAGTCCATGAGACCACATTTCTCTGAGGCATTCTCTCAAAAAATTTATGTGCATTATCTACGCTTTTACATTTTGCATATATGTCTATAACAGAATTTCCAACTATAATATCTCATGGAAACCCCCCTTTCATTATGCTTTGATGGATATCCATACCCTATTCCAAAGATCCTATTTTGGCACAGACAAGGAGTATGTTGGCAAAGGTTATCGAATTTTTCAAGTTCGGTTCAGAACTGTTTGATAAAACTATTAAAAATAGGATCAGTCGATCCATTCAAAAAAAAGAGGAAGGGAGGAATTATTTGTAACAACAATTATTCAAAAGACAATAAATTGAAACTGCATTAGATCAATAAGTGACTGTTGTTTTTTTTCTGTGTTATTATAGTTAAGAGGGATTCAAATTGCAAGTAGGTTGAATAAGAATAAAAATTCTAAAATAATTGTTAATTGGGTTGTGTTTCCCTATTTAATATGATTTCATGAAGGGATAGCACAACAAGATTGAGGCACATAAAATAGTAACACAAACAGAGTTACAAGTAGCAATTTTGGAATTTGTAGGGAATAACTATATCACAATTTGACACTTGGTATAGGACAAAAATGTATTATTGAATTAAAGCGAGGAGCTAAACCACTTATAATTCATCTTTAAAGGAATTCCTGATTTATTAACTTGGATAAAATAGAAAAGATAGTACAAGAACTATTAGATAAGGGTCACATAAAGCCTAGTAAAATTCATTTTATTAGTAAATAAATACGACGACTCCTTATTAAGAATTGAACAAGAAGACAATCAAAAATAATTATTTTACTTTTGGGATAGATAAATTGTTAGCTAAGTTACATGGTGGTAGTATTTAGAAATTTTAATTTGAGATTGGGAGATTACCAAATAAAGGGTAGAGTGTGTGACTAATTTTAAACAACCTTCAAAACTAATCATGGTCATAATGAATATTAGACTATGTCTTCTGGGCTGACCATTGCACCAACCCAATTTCAAGGTATAATAAATTTATGTAGCCAATTATTTAGCCTAATGTGATGGATTTTTATTTTGATGATATCCTTTTATAATAAAAAAAAAAAAGAATAGTAGAACACTTGAATTACTTGAGAATCATTTTGGAACTTTTGAAGTCATACTCCACATAAGTATTACTTTTCAAGAGTGAACCCAAGTACATTGGACAAATAATCAATATGAGGGACTCAAGGTTGGTCCAGCTAATTGGCCTACTCCTGAGAATGTAACTCAATTGAGAGGATTCAATGGGTGATACAATTTTTATTACAGGTTTGTCAAATTTAAGCCATACTTATTGGGTCAACATTTATCATAAAAAAAACCATCAAAGTTTGAAACATTTACTATTATTGAAGAATAAGAAAACAACTACCAAAGTGGGTAAGCAAAAATGAAATTCAAGAATGACATAAATAATGTAGTTTTAGGCAATATCTATGGTAGGATTGTCATGGAGAGGAGAAAATTTTGTTTGCTATGCAAAAAATTATAAAGGGTTTTCTTTGATACAAGAGGTGGAAAAGACATAAGAGAAGGAGATCAACTATACCCTTTTGGGGGATTTCTTTCTCATAAGAATCACATGTACCTTGTACCCATTTTAAAATTTAGTAATATGCTAGAAGAATGTCATTCTTCACCAACTACAAGTATTGGTGGCTTTTTAAACCCTAATTGAATATTTAGAACTTTTTTGGTAAAGAATTGAAAGATGTTAACTTCTTGTGGAACTTGTCAAAGAAATAAACATTGGCACTATGCCTACATTTTGCCCATGGTGCACTACTGTAATCTATTTACTAAATTCTATCATATATAATAATTACTATATAATATATAATAATTATTATATTTTATAAATCCTCATTAATGGGGTCAATAATGTTGATCTTCCTCTAAATCTTTGTAATGTTGTTACATGGATTTATCCAAAGAAAGGTTGGATAAAGATCAATTTTTTTGGTAATGGAGAATTGTAATATCAAATGCACAAGTAGAATTAGAAATTTCAGAGGTTTAAGCCCTTCTGCCTATCAACAACCCCAAATGCTTAAGGGATCTAACTTATTAAGGTTATCCTCAAGATTCCTAAGGGATGAATTTGGACTTATGGTCTATAAATTATTTGGTTTTCAAGGAATTTTAGGCTTCTAATACATTTCCAATCTCCCAATCCACAAAGCTTCTCAAACTAAACCAAAATATCTAGTAACCCATCTTAGTAACCCTACAACAGACTTGTTAGTGGAATAACCTGACCTTTCCTCAACTCTTGATAAGACAATGACAATTTTAGATACTCTTTATAGGGTCCTATCACATAATAAAGACTTTTGTATTGTTATTTTGCATCAATGCACCTATACCCGACTGATACCCTACTTTTCAATGCCTAAAATGACTAGTTTTCCAAGTGAAGTATAAGAAAGACTCCACCTGGCACTTCCAACTCTTCGACAGTGACTTATTATGTCTCCAATCACCCGAATCCAAAGGCAATTTGTCTCACATGCCCTGCAACACCAGTATCCCCAAATTTTGTCTTCAAACCCTTTGATATCTAGGGCTTCCTCAATTCCGCGGTTCTACACACTCCTGCAATCAATAGGTGATTGAATCACCTTCCAATCAACATAATAGACTATTCCCAAATATAATTTATATGCCTCATGTGGACGGATTGATCACTATCACACCTGAGCCACCATTTCACCATTTTCTTCTCACTGTTCAGACTGAGATCTCTCTCATCCTGCACGGTTCTCCATGTGCACTATTATTAACATATCATACATGTTAGATAGAGTCTTTCCATGAAAATGGATGGGAACAGAGGTCTCATGGTGTGCCCTAGCCGACTGTCGACACTCAAAAATTTATATTCCCTATGAACCGATAGATGGTTCCACATCTCAGTGAGGGAAATGTAACATTTTGCTTTATTTCTTTTGTTTCTTTTGTTTTGAAAAATGTTAATGCAGATAAGATGTTCAATGCCTAAAAATGTTAATGTGCCTGGTCACTACAAACTAGTATTGAAACTGTGACTTCTGCTTGTCAATAAATAGGCGTCAAAAACTTTGAAGGGTATTTGAGGAACATACCTAAGTCTCGAGTTATTTGGTATCCGCCCACAACATCAAGATCTTCGACGATAGTTGTGAAATGACCAACATTTTCTTTTTTTTTTCTTATATCTCGTTAACGTCACAATTGCAACATTGTCGGGTTATAATTGAAAAAAAATAGCCAAAACACATAACATTTGCCTGCCGTTGCAAATTGCTATCGCAATTTCACCCCAAATGTATTAGTGTATAACCTTCTTTCTAGCCCCAATTTGAAGGTATGTGATGTTCAGAAGAAAGTTCAAAAGCTATATGATGAAATCAGAGTTGTGCAAGATGAGAGAGAAAAAAATTTGAAAAGATTCACTCTTTTGAGAGAGCACAGTTCTGTGAAGTTAAGCATTATTGAAGAGTAGTTGGAAGAATGTCTTCCAGCTAAGACATCTTTTTAGAAGTTTAACTTTGAAAACCTCCAAGCCTGTGAAATAACATCTTATGGACTGAGCGCACTACTTAATGTGGAAGATTCCATTAAGAAATCATGGGAGAAGGACATAGAAGCTATGAAGATTGATTTTGTAGATTGTGTTGCAAGCCTACCAGCTTTGCAATAATTGAATTGAGGTATAATCTTTTTGAGATACAATTTTGTAACCCTCCTTACCTTTATTTTGTCATTGTTGTCAAAGGGGGAGAGATATATATAGCAAAAAAATGATAGTATATGATAGTGATTGATACTCCTAGGGGGAGTACTATATTAGAGACAATATTTTTGGAGGAGTTATAAGGATAGTATATATTTTATACTATGGCCACAATTTTGAGATTTTGAGTTGTACACTTAGCCAATTTTCTCATATGTTGCCACCAATGATAAAGGGGGAGATTGTTGGCAATTTGGTTGAGTTGATTACATAGATGTTGTAATTATGGAAACATATGATCCACATGAAGATTGCATAGGTTAGAGAGCAAGTATGACAAAGCGCATTACAAATTTGTCAAAGTGTGAGATAGTGTTTTCACTAGTGAACCTGGACATAGTTTTTGTTTGCGATGTTGATTAGAGTAAGTTCAGTGCTTGCACACTTGAACATAGACTCTATGATGACTATTGAACACCCATATCAGAGTGCAAGTCAGTACGGCATGTACGAAAGAAGTTATGATAGCTTTACCGAAGATAATGTCAAGCCGACATGACAGAATATGAAGATAGAACTAGTAAAGAGTTAAGGGATTATTTTGTTTATCAAAACAATGACTTAACAATATAAAGGGATGAAATCATAGATGTTAACCCTTGGATAAAGTTATTGGTATAAATTTAATTGTAATTGTAATTGTAATTGTAAAGAACATAAGAGAGTGGACAATTGATGTATAGTGAAGTGATATGATGCAAAATATATGATGCATATGTAATACCGATAGTGAAAGAGCAGCGAAGAGATATTGATGCAAGAAACATAAGGTTATGTACCTTAACCTATTTTTGTAATCAGTGTATATTGTGTTGGGACTAAAAACATAGTAAGGGTTTTTGAAGTACCATGTTAAAATTTTGCAGATTGAAGACCTATAAGTGCTTTTGTGCCTATTTTCCCGGATAAGATTTTGAGGTTTCTCATGCATCTCAAGTGCTTATCACCTTTTTTTTGGCATTTGAAGACATCTTAGATCATTAAAGTCAAGTTTCAAGTTGTTTCGTGGTGTCTTGTTTCAAGCACTTGTCTAAATTTGTATTTTTTGCCTAAGTGTCATTTTGTTGTAGCAGGCCCTGTTTGCAATTGAATATCTTTTTTCCTGTGATTGGTCATGACATGCCGATTGTGGCATCATATGGTAGGTATGGGAGTGAGTCATCTTGCTAGTTTTCAGCCCCTCATGTACCCGTTCAACCTGTTTGCTAGCATCATTTCATTTGCAATTTGTTAATTTCTCTGAATGTGCATTGTCCAGTTTTATAAATGCCCTACTTTGTGTTATCCCAGTTTGTGCCCTATGCAAGGTCTGGCATAATTGAATGTTGTTCTATACTGTAGACCTAGAAGACTAAGTGCCTGGTGATTTTCAAGTCCTTGCCAATCCGTTTGACCACTTTCCTAGGCCAATTCCAAAACCAGTTTTGCACTTTTTCACTGTTTTAATCCTGAAAATTTCTAACTGGTTGAGTTTGGCATTTTATTGTGATCGGCATTTAGACTTTCTGAGGAAGCTAGTTATGGATTCATATTCCTTGTATGAAGGTGTTTTAGTGTCCAGGATGCCAGGTCTCAAAAGTTTCGTTTGGTCAGTTTTAGAAGCCAATTTCGGGAGCTAGTCAGTGTTGATCAGTTTTGCCAAAATGTAAAATGTGAATTATGTGATTGAATCTTTGACATGCCATGTTTCTACTTCAAGTGGTTGACTGCATCTCGGTCTTACAGAGGAAGGTGTGCATCAAGAGTGATGCCTCGTGCTTAATGTCTTCAAGAGATTGTGCGTATACTTAACATGGACAAAATGAAAGGTGACCAAGGATGCCAGTGTCATTGCCTGTTTGAATGTAATGAAAGTCATCAAGGAATTGACTACTGTTGCCAATGCATATTGGTTTGATAAGAAGGACATGAGTGTTTCTTATATCTTCTTTCAATGGTTTCAAAAGGCCAATGAAATGGAACCCAAATGAGCATTGAAGGAAAATGACCATGATTGAGAGGTTGCCAGCCTTAATATGAATATATAAATGTCAGCATGTTTAATAAGTATGCATATATTTTGAGGGTTGTGATCATTACACACCACACCAAACAATAGAAGGGGCTGTCAGCGTGAGTGTTTAAAAGAGATGCAAGGCTTGGCTGGGCATATCTGGCAAATGAAAGTGATTACAGACTAAAGGCAATCAAAATGTGGTGCATGACAGTGAAGGAAAGATGTGCATAGAACAAATTGAAAGAGGAGTTTTAAATGTAACATGGATGTTGTGTATTAAATGGAAATAGTCTTTTTGAGAAAGCAAAGAAGAAATAGCCCACACAATGGATTTTGAAAACGCGGATTTGCAAAAAAGGAAAAACACAGTCATATTGCGGGGGCCATAACTTTTTATTGGACCATTGGATTTGGCCAATTTTTGGATATGTTGTTGCAAACCTAGTTCTCCAGATTCTCACTGGAGAGATTTTCCAAATTCTTTCTGGTTCGCGAGATACATGTGACTGAGTACGGCACTATCAAAACTGCCCATAAAGCCTTAATGACAATTATCCCACATTCACTGGGATTGGGGAGTTTTTAGCATTTAAATACATGGCCACCTAGAATGAATGTAAAGCAAAGAGAAAGAGGCACTTGTTCTTCCTCTTCCTTGTGGGTCTACCTTGGTGTGTGTGCCAACTAGCATGAAGGCAAAGTTTTAGTGAAAGTCTTTAAAAAACTATAGAAACTTAGTCCCACATTGATCCCAGATTGGCAATTTGAGGTGTTTATATACAACCAAGCTCACATATGAAGTAGATTGAAGAGCTAGAGGCTCTTCTCACATGAACTCTCAGAGATGCCTTGGTTTCCATGCCCATGCCTAGAAGGTCATTTTGCAGGAGTGTGACGACGATGAAGTGGACACATGTCAAGTGGTCGTATGATCGCAAGGGCCATTTCTGGCCCATGCAATCATGTGACAAGGTGACATGTGGCGTTCCTGTGAGGTGGCGGTCTGGTTCAGTTCAGGTGCCTAGGTGGATATGTGAGCCAACCAAACAGTGCCAAGTGGCAAAGGTCAAATGTGGCATCCAACTAGATGGTGAGGTGGCAACGAGGTGATTTGTTGGACCAATCTGAATGTGTCATGTGGCACATGTGGGACCCACCCATTTTTAAAATCTATATGCAGAGGATTTTAAACAAATTCATAAAGTTCAAACTATGTCAAAAATTCAAAATTTAAATGTGACAATTGCTTGGGAGCTGAAATTTGAAAATGATGCTGAGGACTCAATTTTTGTCCGAAATATAAAGTGTTATATACCGTTGGAATCAGGAGAAGTTGAAGAATCCATTTTTTGGATTAGTTTGTTGAAAGAAGAATGTCAGGGAAAATAGTAACAAGAAACAACAACTCAGATCAAATTCAGTTAAAGAAGTGAGAGGATCAAATCATATTTTTGGTTTGGAGAGAATCATTTCAGTTGAAGAGAGGATTGTAGTTCAAAGGCAATTGTAGAGGAAGGGGATATTTTGGGAAATTGACAGGTGTTTGTTGCTGGAAACTGGCTTTCCCCTTTCCTCCTATATCTTGTATTTTCTCTCATTTTGTAAAGGATGTTGGAATTAATGCTGCAGGGCAGCTCCCAAACTTGGATTTTTGTTTCCTGTGTTTCTTTGTTTTAGAAGTGTACAGTTTCAGATGATTTTAATAAAAATAAAGGAATCCTGATTCAGTTTATGTTTGATGTCTTTGTGTTCATAATTTGAATTCTTGTGTATTGATTTGTAAGGCATCTCTGTATACTTGTTTACAAGGTAAATGGCGCAATGACTTTCAAGTTTCTTTCAAGAAAAGTGTAATATCTTGAAGATTGTTGTTGATAACATGATGTTTTATAAGGATCTGATGTCTAGATAGGGGAAAGAGAGAATGGTGTACAAGGTGCATTGTTTGATTTTCAGTTGTATAAGATTTGAAGTTTCCTGTTGATGTGCATCTCATGACTCTATCCCTAGGATTAGGCACTGGTTTGACCAGACTTGTAATCAAAATATTTTCCAATCACTTTTCCCTTTCCTTTTTAAGAGCAGAAATGTTTGTCGATTGCATTGAATAGTGCAAGTGCTTTTGGTGATTCCTTGTAGAAGTGAATCAAATAGGTTAACCTGCCTGAGTTTTAAGCTCGAAGAGAAGAAGGGTGAATACCCTTGTCACTTTTGCCATTTTTCTGCAATGATTGTTTGCTTTTTTTAATATCATGGATTGGCTTTCTAAGCTCTGCATCAGTTGCAGCAAAAGACATTAGTGAATCATTGTGAGAACCCCTAATCCACTATAGGATTTCATTGTGAAGCAGTGAGTCTAAAGATAGGTACACCCGGCTGGGTCTGTGGAGCCCAAAGTAGAAGAAGGACTTGGTCCTTATCAATTAGCCTTTTCCCTGTAAGAATCCAGAATTGGGAACCTGAGAGTCAAGCTTAATAGCTAAATTGGTGATTCTACATGAAAAAGAGCTAACAAATTGGTGACTCTGTTGGGGGATAAACTTCTGAATAGCGTGCAAAAGGTTAGTGCAAATCCTATCTTTTGTGCATTTGTAGACCAGTATAAAATATTTTCATTCCTGCGTAAAAGTGGGTGGTGACTCTAAACTCTGAGCTACCAGTTGCAAATTGTTGTAAACTTTGCTAATATTGCTATACCATGAGTCGACCAAAGTACACTAGGTCTTACTACAAGGATCACCCCGAAGAAAATATGGGTGATGAACTCCGTACGCCAAGTAGGAAACAATGGTCTAGGAGAGGTTAGCATACTACTAGTTCCCAAGGCCCTTCTTGAGAAAGATCTTATGTCCCACTCCCTCATGAGTCTTCATCCTCTTCTAATGATCCCGAACATGTCAAGAGGGTTACACCAGGGGTGCACATGCAGAAAGAAATAATCATAGAGGCCACAGAAGCAAGTTTTTTCCCTTCAAGAGAAATTCTAGAACAACTAGAAGAAACCTCTGCTACTGAGGCCACCTCCTATGATTCTGACAAGTTGAGAGAAGAGGTGGAGAAATATACTATAGAGGCTTGATGCCATTGTTGAAATCTTAGAATATTTTATCAGATTTTGAAGTGTATTGATACAGTGAGATTTTATTGGAATATAAAAGAATTCCCTTGCATGATTTCAATTGTCTTCTTGTTTGAATTATATCACTTTTGTGTATTGAATCTATAAGGTAGTTTTGATATACCATTTACAAGGTATCTGTGATTTTAATCTCTAGCTCTTTTCAAGGAAAGGGTAATGTCTTTAGGTTAATTTCTGAGAGCTTAGGAATTTGGAAAGAATTTGATGATCAAACATGTTTAAGAGAGGATGAATTGTAAGGCACTTCATCTGGGATTTGTTTGTGTTTCATTTAGAAGATTTTTGTGAGTATATATTTCACTGTTTGACTCTATACCCGAAGATAAGGCACTGGTCTATCCTCGATTTGCAGAGATCTCACCCTCAACAATTTTCAAATAATAATTTACTTTCATGTATATTTTGAGCGATTGAGAAGATAAAGTTCATATCAAGGATATAAACTATTGTTGTGATCCTTTCAAGAAGTAGATCTAAAAGGGGTTAACCTACCTGAGTTCAAAGCTCAAAAAGAGGAAGGAGTTTATCCTTGTCACACTTGCCATTTTTCTGCAAATAAACATTTGCTTCCATTAATATCATCATGGAGCATTAAGTCTGAATATAGGTACACTCGCCTGGGTTTGTGGAGCCTGAAGTAGAAGAAGGACGTGGTCCTTATCAATTAGCCTTTTCCCTATGAGAATCCAGAGTTGAGAACTTGAGAGTCAAGTTTGAAGACTGTATTGGCGATTCTACATGAAAAAGAGTTAACATATTGTACATTACTTGTTTGGGCAGTGGGCTCATCTGGTAATCACATTTTGTACTACCAACTCCTAACAGGGTTGAGGCTTCTAATAAGGCCCATAGTCCCTTAATCAGGACTGATACACTATATGCTTGTAATAGAATCCTAACATTGTCAACATCCTTAATAGGATACCTTTGGTTAGTGGATCTTTGTGGGTACCATCCCCACTGAGGTTTTCCCTTGGCTAGGGTTTCCTCAATAACAAATAATGTGTTATGAGTTCTTTGGTTTTATTGCTATGCATGTTGTTTAGCTTCTTATGTTATGCATGTATAAAGATAATCTATTATATCCATAATTGGGCAAAACATAAAGTTTGTAGAATACTGATTCACCCCCCCTCTTAGTATTCCCTATTTATAATAGGCTTTTCTAATTATAATAAGGTAATTGTAAAAGAATCAGAACAGTTTAAGACAACCTTCACAGCACCTTGGGGAACTTATTTTTATGTGAGAATGCCTTTTGGTCTCACAAATGCTAGTGCTACCTTTCAAAGGGCAATGGATGTTGCCTTTGTAGATTGTATAGATGTTTTCCTTGTTGTTTATCAAGATTACTTAACTGCATATTCCAAAAGGGAAGAAGATCATTGTTCTCATTTAGAGAAGATATTTGCAAGATCCTTGGAGTATGGAATTTCATTAAACCCAAGGAAATGCCTATTTGGTGAGACTGAAGGCAAGTTGCTTGGCCACCTAGTTGGAAAGAAAGGAGTAAGAATTGATCTAGAAAGAGTGATGGAAATTGATAAGATTCGAAAGCTAAAAATTGTGAAGGGAATCCAGTCCTTCTTTGGCCAAGTAAATTTCCTAAGAAGGTTTGTTACAAACTTTGCTGAAGTTACTAGGCCAATATCCAAAATGTTAAAAGAGGGGTCTGAGATCATATGGGAAGGTGAGCCTAATGAATCTTTCAATAATATCAAGTAGGAAATTAAAGATGACCTTATCCTTAAGGCACCTAATTATGATGTTCCAATGCACATTTTCTCTTTTGCATCTTTCCATACTATTGCTACAGTTTTATTGTAGAAAAATAAGGAAGGTTTTGAGCAGCCTATTGCATTCTTTAGTAAATCTTTGCAAGCTACTAAAATAAAGTATGATATAAATGAGAAACACGCATGTGCTCTTGTCAAAGCAGTAAAGGCTTTTAGGTTTTATTTTATGGGAGCAATTGTTATTTCTTTTGTGCCAAATGCTGCAGCAAAGGATATTTTTTCACAACAAGAAGTGTCTAGGAGAAGATGCAGATGGATTAATAGAATTCAAGAGTTTAACATTGATATCCAAATTACCAAGTTGGTTAGAGGTCAAGGATTGACAAAATTAATGGCTTAGTCCAATCTTGATGCAAATCAGATAAATCAAGCTGAAGTTGATTACACATGTGATATGGATGGTTTTATCTGGTATCAAGATGTTATCTATTATTTGAGAAATATGAAGTGTCCATTAGGAATGGATGATAGAAAGAAAAGGACATTGAAACTACATGCAATCGAGTATGTAATTATAAAATACAAGTTATATAAAAGGAATTTGGATTGCATTCTTTTGAAATGTGTCGATGAAAATCAAGCTCACAAATTATTGAAGAAACGCATGAGGGGATATGTGGTGGAAATTATATGGGAAAAACTACTACTCAAAATATTCTGAGAGGAGGATTCTGGTGGCCCACAATCTTCAAGGATGTCGAACAATTGGTAAGAAAGTGTGATGGTTGTCAGAGATTTTTTGGTAAGCTCAAGTTTTCAAGAAATATACCATTCAAGCTAGTTGAAGTGCAAGCCCCTTTCCAACAATGGGGAATGAATTTTATAGGGGAATTCTCAAATAAGTCTAGTGGAGGACACTCTTGGATCTTAGTTGCCACTGATTATTTTACAAAATGGGTACAGGCTATTCCTACAAGGAATGCAACAAGCAAGGTGGTGACTGATTTCCTATTGAATAATATTGTTACAAGATTTGGTTGTCCTGAAAGGATTGTCAGTGATAATGCAATGTGCTTCAGGTCTACTGAATACAAAGAATTTTGCAGAGGTTTTGGAATCCAAATATCATTTTCCTCACCTTATCATCCACAAGGAAATGGACAGGTAGAATCAACTAACAAAATCTTGATAAAGATTCTCAAGGGGATTCTTGAAAAGAATAAGAAGGCATGGAATTCAAAAGTTCCATTAGCTGTATGGGCTAACAAAGTAACTTCGAAAAAGGCAATTGGATGTGCACCATTTGATTTGGTGTATGGAATACACGCAAGGATGCCTTAGAACAACTTACTAGAGATGTATAAGTTTTTTCAAATATATGATGAGGATCTAGAGGATGAAATGTAGTTGAGAATTGAGGATTTAATCAGGCTAGATGAAATTAGAAGAGAATCAGTTTCAAAGAATGCTAAGTTGCAGTTGTAGGTCAAGAGTTTTTATAACAAGAAATCTATAGAAAGAAGGTTTGAACCTAATGACTTGGTGTTAATCTAGAATTCTAGATTGGAAGATAAAGGTAAATATGGAAATTTTGATCTAATCTGGTTAGGATCATATTTGATTCATGAAAGGTGGGGACTAGATTCCTACATTGTTAAGGAGCTCAATGGTGATATTCAAGAGTTTCTAGCTCATGACAATTCTTTTAGAAATACTTTAGTTGAAGTACCTTTCTTTCTATGAATAGTAGTTAGGCTTGTATATACTGGTGTGTTTCTTTCTGTCTAGTCTTTCCTTAGTTTGTAAGTTTTTTTTTTTGTCTGGGTGCTCTCTCTAGTTGTTTTCCAGTAGGTGGTCTGCTCTCCCAAAATTTTGAATTCTTGCATGGGCACAAGTTACCCATCAACCCCAGATAGAGCCACTATTAGGCCATTTTTTTGTCATAGTAAAAATCATAAGAGAATGACCTATTTCTTCACAAAGTCCTAAGAAGTTGCCTTGCCATGCTTGCAAGCTTGTTTCCGTTAGTGCAAAAGATATATGAGTTTTTATTGCTTGTGCCCTTAGTATATGATAGTTCATTGCATTTCCAAGGTCGGGTTAAGAAAACATGTCCTGAAAAGTTACAACCAGGGAGATATTAAAGTTTTATGGTCTGCAAAAATAGTTTACTTTATGTCGGGTGGTTTCAAAAAATTATCTAAGCATAAAAACCCTCAATGTTTTCTACCTCTTTGTTACCTTTGTGTTGAGGTGATGAACTTGGTTTTTTTTTACCTTTTTCCTCTTCACAGTTAGTCTCTGACGTTAGTATTTACTATGTGTGTTTTTGCAACCATGTGGGGCCTAGTTCTTCTAGACTCAAGTTGTGTGATCACCAAGTCTCAGGCAATTAACCCTTGACATTCATCGAATGAGCAACTGGGTGTTCACGTGATCTCTCGATTTTGGTGGTTAAGTTATTTTTATTCAGCAACTCAATAGTTATTGTAGTTGCATGTTCACATAACCCTGGTAGTTAGTTCCTTAACCTTCAGTGACCTAGCAGGTGGTCAATTTTATTTCTAGTAGTTAATGTTTGGTGGTCCCAGTTTGGAAGCGTGGTAAACTTTGGTCGAGATCTACGATGGTCGTGATGCCACAAAGAAAAATTGGCCTGATATTAATCATCACAACTTGATGATGGCAATTAGATTTTCCTATAAAAGCATGCAGTGGGTCCAGGTGGGTCTACGTATCAAATGTTGTAGAGGTGCTCATTCCTGATTGGCCAAAGGTTGGCGACATGGCAGTTGTCAGTGGGACTATGTTCTTTGCAGGAATTAAAGGTCTGATAGTTGTCAGAGGATCTAATAGTTGTTGCATTGCCACTAAGAAAAAGTTTTTGAAGATTAGTCTTCATGGCATTACGACAGCTGTCTATTTGGTATCAGGCCATAAAGTAAGGTAAGCGGTGGGTCTAAGTTTCCAGAAGTATGACATGCTTGATTTTTATTGGTTTCCAAGGTGATGATGTGGTGAAGAATTCTCAAGGGGCCCATGTGACTATTGTGCTGATTTTTAAGGGCCACCCAATTTTCCACGAAGGAAATAAATCAATGGCTGCATTTTGAGCTTGCTGATTAACCATTGCTACCCGAAATTTGAATATTTTAAGGTTTTCTCAATGACAAAAGGATTGAAAATTCTATGTTTTGGTGGCCAATATGCATGATATGATTTTGTGCTCACTAGTACAGTATGGCCCGAGGTATGATTGACTGTGGAGGGTGTTTGCACCATAGTGGTGGATGAAATAGTCATTCAAGTTGCATCATTGTTAGTGTTGCAGAGGGTAGACATGATGGGTTTCTAGTATTTTGCATATAGGTTAGGGATAGTTCCATTAATGAAGATCATTCTTGGATTTTTTTAACTTTGAGATTGCTTGGTTTTCTCCCCTGTAGTAAATTTTGATTGAATTTGGTTGGCAAGGTAGTTGAAACCCTAATTCTATCCTAGCTATCTGAAGCTTGTTGCATCCTTTTCAAAGTATTCCAAGATAGCTAGTGACTATATATTTTTGTCTAATATATGTAGAAAGGTTGTTGATGGTCAATTTGGAAAATTGAGTAATGAGAGCTTGGGCTTAGGGTTTGTTTTCTTTAGCATTTTGTCACGTTGGAGTGTATTGATTCTGCAAACTTTAATGAGAATACACTTGAATCCCAATTTTAGACTTGTGTATTTCTTCTCATTTCTATCTTGAATCCTTATATATTAATGTCACATAGTGAATTAGTATATGGTATAAAAATTATATTGTGAGATTGTCTTTGAGTTCTTTCCAAAGTCAGGATTAAATCCTTAAAGATAGTTTCAGAGAATTCAAGGTGAAATAAGAATTTGATGTCTAGGTGTGTGAGTGAGAAGAATAATAGGCAAAGAACTTATTTTATATTTGGGTGTGTTTAAGTTAGATTTTTAGTTGATGCATGTTGTATTTTTACTCTGTGCCCTAGGAGATGACATTGGTCCATTCTCAGGAGGCATTTTCCCATCATCAATCAAACAAATGTAAATGATGAAATCCTTAAATCAGTTTGTAAAGGCTATGAATGTGTAATATTTTGGAGACTCCTTTCAAGAGGTGAGTCAAGGGTATACCCACCTGAGAATTATGCTCAAAGTGTAGGAGGATCCTTGTTGATCCTTGTTAATTGGCCTTTTTCCTTGTAGAGGTTGGAGTGGTGATAGAGTCAGTGACATTAGTTTGTCAATCATAGTGTAAATCTGCAAGTAGAAAGAAAAGGAACCAACATATGCAACTATTGTAACATATGATCAAGGTACCTGTACATATTTGGAAAAGATGGAGAAGCTAACATATGCATTATGCACCCATCTACAGACAGTTGATGCACTCAAGGTTTTTTGGCAGCAATAAATAAAAAATCTTTAGATTGCATACCTAGATGTACTTTCTATGTAAGTACTTAGAGATCCATTTTTTGAGCACCTTTGTCATTAATGTAAAAAGGGGAGTAGAGTGTGAGTAGAGTATATGGATTAAGGGAGATAAGGGAAATAGAAGAATATATGATGTACAATATATAGTATAGGATAAGATAAATGATAGAAAGTTTTTGTGTAAAGATGTAGTTTAGCAACTTCGCCATATTCCTTTGTCACCATTAATGACAAAGGGGGAGATTGTTGGAAAGTTAAATTTACTAGTATATATGACTAAGCAAGATGTTTTCATGATGGGAAAAAGTTCATATGAAATTTTGGAGTTAGCTCACTAACTTAGAAGATCAAAATTAGGCTAAGTATGGAAGACAGAGCAGATAAAGAAGCACTGAATGATCAGAGCATCAGTGAATGTGTGTGTGACACCGAGTTTTGGTATGCACCCTAGGAGGTAAGATTTTGAGTATGTTACTATGCTAAGTCTAAGAACGCATGGTTAGATATGACAACATGAAGAAGTTACAACGAGGCTAAGTGACATAGTCAGTAAGCGGCAGAATAGAGCATGGAGTTGATCGATTGTATTTTAATTAACGTATATCATTCTATTTTGTAAAGGTTATGTGCCTATTGTAATTATTTTATAAACATATTAACATTATTGTTGTGAGCAAGGCTATCTATATCTATTTTGAAAGGCTCAAATTAGTCAAACATTAAGTTATAATCTAACATGAAATCAATCCAAAATAAGAACATTTAAGCTAAGCCACCTCAGATTGAGCTAAAATAGATGCGCCCATGCACTATTTGATTTTCTCATTTAAAAGAATGTGGGTATGCTCTCAAAGCACCTAGAGCATCTTCCTAATGTAGATTTGGAGGATTTAAGCTTCATGAAAACCCCATAAATGGCACAATATTGGGTAGAACACCCAAAATTGCCCCTAAGGCTTCAAGAACTCAAGATTATGCAACTAATAATGATTAAGTAGATTTTTAAGCCCAAAATAGATGTTATATGATGTATGAACAAGAATCAAACTAAGTCAATCCATTAGTTCTATATTAAGATGAGCTAAAAATGCTTGAAAATAAGCTAAATTAGAATGATTATGCTAAATATGGAGCTAAATTAGCATGATAACAATGCTTGAAATAAAAGGTGAATGGGTATTTTGCTCTTAGAAATGAGGAGTATTTATAGGCTTTTGGAAAGGTTTGGGTTAGGAGGATAGGTTAGAGTTTGGCGTAAGGTTAGAGTTTGAGTCAAGGGGATAAGGATGAAGACTTTCTAGAAGAGTCTAGGCTTTGGATGAGGATAAAGACTTTCTAGAAAAGTCTACGCTTTCTAGGGATAAAAGAAATTTAGGAAATAAATAAAGTTTTATTTATTTCAAGGGTTTTAGGTTTGAGAAGATATTTATTAAAAATAAATTTAATAAATATGAGGATTAATATTTAATCTTAATTAAATATCTTGAGTTGGGATTAGGGTTAGCGAATGATGGGATTAGCCTTTAATTGAAATTAAAGAAGGATTAGAAGATTCTAGAAGAGTTTAGCGGTCTTTAGGAATTTGGCAAGGTTTTGGGCAAAAAATAAATAAATTATTTATTTTGGGATTTTTGGGTCAATTTATTAATTAAATAATTAATAAATGTTTTTGAGTTGGGATTAGGCTTAGGAAATGGTGGAATCACCCTTTAATTAAAATTAAAGTGAGATTAGAAATTTCTAGAAGAGGTTTAGGATCTCTAAGATATTTCCAAGGTTTAGGATTAAAATAAATTTTTTATTTATTTTAAAGTTTTTTGGTCAATTTATTAATTAAATAATTAATAAATAGGGGAATGGAGTTTAAATTTGATTTAAACATTTCTAAAAGGGATTTCTTAAATAAATATTTTTAATTAAGATAAAGGGATTTAATGACATAAAAATAAATAAATTAATTAATGATGATGTCATCGGGGGTTTTTCAGAAAATAAAAATATTTTATTTTCTAAAGAATTTTTAGGTGTCTATATTTTGCCCCTCTTTGATGTGATGCCACAAGTGGCATGGCGTCAAAGACAAGAAAATAAGATGCCCCAAGCTAGAATTTAGAGGAATGAGGGATTGTGCCCCCTCGAGAAAAGAACATAAGGAGTAAACGTTGTGGAATTTTCTCGAAAGGAAACAAAGAAGGAAGGACTTAGGAAGAAGGGGAGATAAATAACCAAATTGCCAAGAGAAAAGATGGGTGAATGCAAGATGAGATGGAATGCAAAATGCAGGATGCAGCTACATGAGAGATGCAAGATGCAAGATTAATCTATATGATGCAAGATGCAGGGGATGTTGGGAGTTCTAGGTGCAAATGTGGAGAGCATAACCTAGTTTAATATAGCAATGCTAGAGACCTGCTAGGGATACTAGGTTCACGAGGCCTTGTCACTAGTGTTGCATAGGACTGATGCTAAAAGGACACGCAGGGTTGCCCCAACATCACACATGAAACCCAGAGGAGGCATGGTCGAAACGATGCTGAAGAAACCACAAACACATGACTGACTCACAGGCAGAAACAAAAGATCAAAAGACCTTGCCTCAGATTATCCTCATTCGCTATGCACCATGATAGAAAGGATCGTGGCAACTTTGAGTAGAGAACAATGAGAAGCTGTAAAAGATTAACAAGATCCAAAGGATAAACTCCAAGATCAAAATGATAACTCCAAAAAGACATCCTTTGCCAAGGAGAGAGATTTGATGTGACAGATTGATTGATAGGGGGAAGATTGGTCTGAATGTGTGGAAGGATGCATCGACATGGACCTGGTGGGATTGGGGGAAGATTAGGTTTGATAGGAGGAAGGATACATCCTCAAGGACCCGCGGATTGATGAGAGAATAAGTGTTGGTTGTTCACTAGCAAATGATGAAGTCAAAGAATAATCACTATGATCAAGAATAGTCAATAATTGATGTTGCTAAAGTACAAGGCTAGGTAGGACAAAGAGTTTTGATCAAATGTAGCTACAGGACTGACAAGGACTATGTACAACAAAAAGGGATGACATGTACAATAGATAGGAAAAGATATAGACAACAGAGATGTACAAAAGCTCAAGATTGGGGATAGGAAGATCTCGCTATACAGGATATACAGGATATGGTACAAAAATAGGGTACAAGATATGTGCAGGTGGGATTGTGGATTTTCTTAAGGACTATAAAAAAAGAGGAATGCTGGGGGATGGTAGATGGGGATGGGGATGGTAGAAAAAGGACTGAGATGGTAGGATGGGGAGATGGGAGTTTGATAGATAATGACTCGGTCCACTATGTATGGCACCTGTTTGCTAGGTTTTCACCAACATACTTGTCCAAGGCACTTGAATTGCCAAGTTTTCACCATTGGATGATTATTTTTCTTTTCTTTTTTTCTTTTTCAATTTTTTTGTATTTTTCTTCTTTTTTCAATTTTTATGGATTTTCTGCATATGTAGGATTTGGTTCATGCATAGAACCTCTTCAAATGTATGATGTTGATTAGATCATGCAAAGGCTCACCTTCTAGTGTAGATAGCTGATAAGCTCTGGAGTAGAAGCATGTTGTGACAATATAGGGGCCCAACCAAGTAGGCTCAAACTTGCCTTTCTTTTCTCTATTTGCTTGGACTTTCTAATTTTCTTTAAGGACCATGTCACTGACCTAGAACTAGCTAGGATGGACCTTCTTGTTATAATTCCTTTTGAATTGATTTTGGTATGTAACTAGGTGATCATATGCTTGCTGTCTTTTTTCATCTAATAGGTCTAGCTATGTGAGATAGGCCACACGATAGTCTTCATCAGTGGTGTACTTCTTCATGGAGACTCACAATGATGGGAGCTCAACTTCGATGAGTAGAATGGCTTTAGCACCATATACAAGGGAATATGGGGTGGTGCCTATGGGAGTGCGATAAGAAGTGTGGTAGGCCCAAAGGGTGAGATTGATTTGGAGGTGCTAGTCACAACCAGAATCATTGACAACCTTCTTGAGGATTTTTAAGATAGTTTTGTTGGTTGCCTCAGCTTGGCCATTTCCTTGAGGGAAATATGGACTGGAGAAATGGTGATGGATGTGGAGTCTAGCACACAGATCATCCACATGCTGGTTTTCAAAAGGTGTGCCATGGTCTATGAAGATGGTAGATGGTATGCCAAAGTGGCAAATGATGTGGTAAAGTATGAACTTGGATATTTGTATGCCAGTAGTTAGGGTGAGCGGAATCACTTCAACCCATTTGGTGAAGTACTCTATGGTAGTTATTATGCACTTGTGTCCATCTGAGGAGAAGGGAGTGATTAAGCCAACAAGGTCAAAGATCCAACATGAAAATGGCCAAGGTGGCACAATGGGCTACAAGTCTTGTGCTAGTGCATGAATTAGATTTGCATGCTGCTGACATGGTAAACATTTTTTGACAAACTCACAAGCATCATGTTCTGTGGTTGGCCAATAATACCCAACTTGAAGCAACTACTTAGCTACAACCATGCCACTCATGTGGGCACCAAAAATTCCAGCGTGGAGCTCTTGTAAAGCCAGGATGACCTCATTTGAATCTAAACACCTAGAAATGATGTTGTGATATGCTTGACAATAAAAGGGTGTTGGCTACAAGAGTGTAGCGAGAAGCTCTGTGAATAAGGTTCTGGTGTTGGTTATTGGTGAGATGGGGAGATATGATACCATTTTGTAGATATGCATGGATGTCATGGTACCACAGGGACTAAGGACCAACTAAGACACACACCATTTCTGCATCGATGTTCTCATAAGCTGGCATGTGTAGCTGCTCGACTAGGAATTCATACTATGATGCATCATGTGGGATTTCTAACAAGGATCCAATAGTTACCATTGGATCTATTGCTTTGTTGTAAAGTCTTGGTATCTATGTGAATTGTAGATTCAGGAAATGCTCTTTTAGTCTATCCACTAGTTCTTTGTAGGGTAGCAACTTGTCATCCTTCATCTGATATTCATCTAGGACTTTCTTGATAATCAATTTTGAATCTCCAAACACTTGCAGTTCTATGATATTCCACTGAATGGCTATTTTGAGACCTGAGATGAGTGCCTCATATTCTGTAATGTTATTGGTACATGAAAATCCCAACTTGAATGACTTTGGGATGTAGTCACCTTGAGGTGTGACAAATAGGATTCCTACCCCCGATCCATGTAATGTGTAGGAGCCATCAAAGTATAGCTTCCACATGGGTTGTTCTTTGATCATACATAAGTGTTCATCAGGGAATTCCATAATTAGTGGATAAGCATCCACCAATGGTGCCTATGTTAGCTGATCGACAATGTCTTTCCCTTTGATTGCTTTTCGATCTATGTACTGGATGTCAAACTCACTGAGTAACATGACCCATTTTGCCATACGGCTTGTGAGAGTTATCCTTGATAGTAGATATTTGAGGGGATCAACTTTTGAAATGAGCTTGATTGTGTAATTAAGCATGTAGTGTCTAAGCTTTTGAGTGGCAAAGACCACTTCGAGGCATGCTTTCTCCATGGGTGAATAATTCATCTCACAGCCAACTAGAGTTTGGTCGATATAGTAGATGGCCCTTTCTTTATTGTCATCATCATGTTGCACTAAGAGTGCCCCCAGTGCTATAGTGGTCGTCGAGATGTAAAGTATGAGAGGGCATCCTAGAACTGGTGGTACTAGGATTGGAGAGTTGGCTAGATATTCTTTGAGCTTATCAAATATTTTCTGACATATGGGATCCCATTTGAAGCTTGTGTCTTTGCATAAGAGATGAGTGAAAGGTTGGCACTTGTCTTCTAGTTGAGAAATGAACCGACACACTGATTGAAGCTTTCCTTGTAGACTTCTGAGCTATCTAAGCATTCTTGGTGGAGGCATTTCTATTATTGCTTTGACCTTCTTGGGGTCAATATCTATGCCTCATCATGAAACTATAAAGCCTAGGAGCTTTCCATATGTAACACCAAAGACACATTTCTTTGGATTGAGCTTTAACTCATAGTGATGTAGGCGATCAAACACACTCTCAAGAATGTCAAGATGTTCATGGCGTGTCTTTGATTTTGTAAGAATATCATCCACATAGTCTTCTAGAATCTTGTGGATCATGTCATGGAAGATTGTTGTCATTGCTCTCTGATATGTGGCTCCTGCATTCTTTAGACCAAATGGCATGATGTTATAGCCAAAAGTACCCCATGGAGTGGTGAATGCTATTTTGTGTTGGTCTTCTACTGCTATATGAATCTGATTGTATCCAGAGAATCCATCCATTAATGACAACATTTCATGGCCCGTTGTAAGATCTACGATCATGTCTATGTTAGGTAGTGGGAAATCATCTTTAGGACATGCCTTGTTTAGGTCCCTAAAACCTGTACAAATTTAGATGTCACTAGAAGGGTTTCTGACAGGTACCATGTTGGAGATCCAATCTGAGTAATCTATAGCTCTGATAATCTTTGCATCCAGGAGCTTTTCTAGTTTTGATTTTACCAATAGAACTACTTTGGGATGCATTTTGCGTAGCTTCTACTTTAATGGCTTAACATTAGGGTCCACAGCTAGATGATGAATAATAAGTTTAGGATCAAGTCTAGGCATGTGTGCGTATGAGCATACAAAGTTCCTAGTAGCTTCTTGAAGTAGTGCAGTGAAAGCCAGTTCTTCACCATCTGTTAAAGATGCTACAATGTAGGTGATTTTGGGACACTCCTCTATACCCAAGTTGATTGGCTTTGTTTCCTCTATGATGATTGGTGACTGCTCAGGTCTATAATCTTGGATGGGAGGAAGAGGCAAGTCTTCATCTTCTAGCGCTTGAATTGCCAAGTTTTCACTAGAAGATATGCTCTTTATTTTTACTATTTTGGAATCAGAATGTGCCCCAGAAGGGTTTTCACAGAAAGATTCATTTTTACTCTTTCTATTCCTCTTTTGCAGCTAAAACTTGCCTCCCCCCCCAAAAAATATCCTTCTAGGTCAAGCTTATAAATGTGAGTTGACTCTAAATTTTGATCTGTTGCCTGGCCTGATGGCCCCATGAATTCTAGGAGTGCTTTCATGCTTTGGAACTCATTGATGTGTGTGACACTTGGTTGGTCCTAGTCTATGAGTTCAGGGTGGGTGAGGGGAAGTTCTATGAGATTGATGGTGAGTTTTTGGAGGATAGAAGTCCCCAAGAGGGTGTCATCGTCAAAGATATCATCATAGGATCTGATTTCTTTCTCTTTAGGGATGTCTTCGATCTCTACGAGGTCATCCTAGCTATTCAAGAGGGGAATGCTAGTCATGTTGGTGCCCCCAATTATGGTATTGGGCTCTTGTATATGTAGGCAAGGGGTATTAAAGCCAAGACCCTGATGCCCAGGATTATTTGATGCTATGATGGGATATTGGCTGCCACCTTCTTGTGATCCTAGACCACCGCCTTGATAGTTCCATTGTTCGGTGGTATACTTATGTTGTTTTGGATATTTATCTTTGAAATAGCCAAGAAGTTGAGTGTCAAGTGGCGGGGGATATTTGTACAACCACCTATTAATGTCAGAATCCATCTCTTGACTATTTATGTTGCCATGGGATTCAAAAGTCATAGATCTAATTCTCTTGATTTCATGAAGCTCTTCAACAGGCTTGCTTTGGTGACTCGGGTGCCCTTGGGTATGTGGATCATGTGGGAGGTCCCCTATGGAAAATGAATCATATAGGCTATATTCACCACAGCCCTAGTTATTGATCTTGATGGAAGAGAGGGTGGAGGTGAGGATAGTCTTTGGATCACAATGGGATTGGGATGAGCTGGAAATAGAAGTGCCAATGTCAGTTCCAGGACAATGAGTGGAATGAGGGAATGATGCTTCCATTGCATAACAATATGTGAAGGGTTGGGGGTTAGCATGGATGGTAACCTCAGTGCCTTGATGTAGAAATTTGATGCACTGATGGTAAGTAGATGGTACAACCTTGATGGAATGAATCCATGGTCAGCCTAGGAAGATATTGAATGGTAGGTCAAGATCAACAACATGGCAAATAGTATCCTATGTTATTGGGCCCAACTGAATGGGTAAAGTAATAGTACCTTTAGAGGTACGCTCCAAGTTGTCATAGGCTTTGATAATGATTACTTCATGTGATATATTGACATTTGTGAACCCAAACTGCTAAATGAATTTGAGAGTACATAGGTTTAGGGCCGAGCCATTATCTATTAAAACCCATTTGATGGAAAAGTCTCTGACCATAATGGTGATGCAGAGAGGGAGAGTGTGGTCAGGTGCAACATCCAGATGTCAGATGGTTTAAAGGATAAAGCACATGATGTGGATAGATGTCCCACAAGGGTCTCAAACTAGGTGGTGTTAATGTTTGTGGGGACATGTCCTTCTTTGAGAGCTTGGTCAAGGATCTCCTGATGGAGGGGTGAAGTGTGAAGAAGGTCCAAGATGGAGATTTGGGCTGGTGTGTTCCCAAGATGTTCTATGAGGTTCTATTGTGCATTGTGTGCTTTATGTGCTAGCCTTGGTCAAGCACCAGTGACAGTTATCCGACCTCTGCGGGTGGTAACAACACATTGACTATCTGCTCCTCTAACATGAATGGAATTGACTATGGGTTCAACTTGGGTTATACATCCAATAATATTATCATAATTGATATAGGCAGTAGTGTGATCTTCTTGTTTGCCTTTTCCATGGTTCTGGGGATGATTGGTTTTAGTTCTGGTGAGGCTTGAGTAGGTGTGTCTACTTGGATCTCCTTTTGGTCAATAAGATCTTAGATATAGTTTTTGAGTCTCATACACTTCAAGGTAGTGTGTCCTTTGACATGATGATAATCATAGTACTCATGATCTTTGTACCAATCAGGCTTGGGAGTGTTATCATCAACCGGCTGGATTGGTGGATATGTAATCAAGTTGGCCTTGACCATTCGATGAAAGATAACATCCAAAGGTTCACCTAGTGGTGTGAAGGTCTTCTTCAGATAATTTTTAGCTCTGGGTTTGTTTTGGTTGGGAGCAGTGTTAACGATATTGACTTGATTGTTTGGATTACCTTGATAAGCTTGATGAGCTTGCTGCTGATAATTCTACTGATTATTCTAAGAATGATATTGTTGCGTGGGTTGTTGATGGACCTAAGGAGATTGCTGATAGATAGGTGCTTGTTGTTTTTGGTATGTAGGAGTTGGTGTAGGACTAGCAACAATGAATTGGACATGTTTGGTATCAGTGGCTCCATCGGTAACAATGTTTTTGTTACAATTCCAATAACAAGATTTATCATTGCTAGGTTTATTTTGGGAATCATTTTTGAAGTGTCAGATTGTGTCTTCATCTAGGAGGGCCTTTTTGATACCTATCCCCTTGCTCTTGATATCCTGATAGGTTTGGAGACAATTCATCCTCATAAAATGGGATAGTTTAGGATGTAGATTATCAATAAAGATTTTGGTCAAATGTTTCTCAGGTGGTTGGTATGACAACTTGGTGGTAAGATTTTTCCATCATTGCAAGTATTCTGCTAGGCTTTCTCCTTCTTTCTATTTTGAGTTGTAGAGATCTAACAAGGTCAACTCATTCTCAACATTGTGGGCATAATGGGCAATGAACTTCTCAGAGAGTTCAGAAAAAGTGTGATAGTCCCATATGGTATTTTGTAAAACCACTCAATAGTAGTTCCTCCCAAGCTTTTGGGGAATAGGCATAAAATGTAATTATCACTATAAGCCACTTCTTGGCACACCATATAGAATTCTTTAATATGATTTATTAGATCTCCTTTCCCTCGATATTTATCAAATTTAGGCATCTCAAAGTGCTTGGGGAAAGGAATAGCGGCAATGGATCGATCAAACGGGTAAGGACACACCTCTTTGAACTTGTAGGTTTTGTTCTTGATACTAGTTTGAAGCTCCTTGAGAGTGTTCTTCATGGCTTCCCACTCAGCATTGATCAGTGTTGGAATGAGTACTTCCATTTGAGGTGGGTATTGTGGAGTGGGATATGGAGATTGCCCAATGGGATAGGTAGATTGGAGTGGATTTTGAAGTGATGTTTGCTGGGGAGGATACTACTGATATGGTGTGGGGGTATATTGAGGTGGAGGATATGGGACTTCTTGCTGGTGTTGTGGGATGATAGGGACTTGCTGCTAAGACTGATAGGAGGAAGCTTGTTGTTGCTGGGGAATGATGGAGGTTTGTTTCTATGACTGGAAGTATGGTTGCTTTGGGGGAGGTTGGTGGAATGATGTAGCTTGCTGATAGGATGGCCCTTCTTGAACTTGGCTTTACGATTGGCTGATATAGGTTGGGTGCATTCCCACATTGCTTAAGGGTGGAACTGATGTAGGGAAGCTAGAAGCGAAGGGTGGCTGGGAAAGATAACTTGCGGAATGAGAGGAACTTGGCTGCTGAGATGGAGGAACTTGCTGAAAAGCACTCAGTGTAGTGAATGGATAGCTTGCAAAGGATGAAGTTGGCTGAGGCTGTGATGGTTGTTGTTGTGCTGCTTGTGAGAAGGTGGCTTGTTGGTTTGCAAACATGGATGTAGGAGAGTGGGTTGGTATGCCAAAGGCTTTCATGTCTTCTTGAGTGAGGCCCCAATGAGAACTAGTGTGCAATGGGAATTGTGTTGTAGTAGATATCGGGAAGGTAGATGTGATGGGAGTTTGGGACATGAATGGTGGATTGGAAAAACCCATGGAAGGCTTTCCTGTGGTGAAGGCATTTTGCTAGAATTGTGCCTAGGTAGATGCTTACTGAGGGGAGAATGAAGAGGACACTTGTGTTCCCCATGAAAAAGGTGATGCTAATGTGGAATTTTTCTGAGTATGAAGGGGGAACAATTGCGCTGCCCCCAGAGTAGATGATGTAGAGGTTTGTTGGGTGAAAGAGGGAAATGATTGCGTTGACCATGGAAATGATGGTGTGGATGCTAAAGCTTGTGGGAGTAAAAGGAAAATATGATTGTGTCCCTCCTAGCATAAAAGGTGTGGATGTGGAAGCTTGTGAAGTGAAGGGGAAGGATGATTGCATCCCTCCTAGAGTGAAAGGTGTTGTTTGGCCCATGGAAGGTGGTGGAACTACTTGTGTAAAGGTTTGTGTAAGAGGTGGGAGTTGATTTTGTGATAAGCATTGGATTTGAGCAAGAACTTGAGTGGCCATGGTAGATGATGAAGTACCTGTGATAGGGAATGGAGCAGATGGTGTTACAGCTTGTGTTACGAGACTTGTGAAGCTTCCTTGCAAAAGAAGGGGAATGGTGGAGGTTTCTTGAGATGTTTGCAAGGTCATATTAGGGAATGGTTGGATGAACAAAGAGTATACTTGTGCTGGGATTTGGATAGTACTTATGGGAATATGAGGATGGAGATATGGTAGAATGGGAGTATGTGCTTGTGAAAAGTTAGTGAACATGCTTTGCTAGTTTTGGGCCATGAGTGCATTGAATACTGGTGCATTCTCTGGATGATTCACAAATGTTTCTATTGCTACAGGAGCTGAAGGGATATTTGGATCATCCCATGCATTGCTAGTTTGTACTTGGGGATCATAGGCTACCATCGCACTGGTAAAAATGTTGGGATAAGACAAACTGGTGATTGGATAAGGATTCATGTTCCTTCATTTTCTAGATCCAAATATTGTTTCGACAGGCAAGGAGATGCAGATGCTAGATGGATGCAAGATGTTTCCTAAAGATTCTAAAGAATGATGGATGCAAGCTTAAGGAACTTCTAAGGATGATGAACTTCTAGAATGTAATGCAAGGATTGGTGAGATGCTTGGATTTGGATCAGGGATGGTAGAAGATTGGTGGAAGATGGTGATAGATTGGTGAAATGCTTGGCAATGATGGAGGCTTGGTGAGATGCTCTGATTTGGGTCAAGATTGGTGGGATGCTAGTGGAAGATTACCAAGTGTAAAAAATGAGCTATTTTTTTTCCCGATGGAGGATCAGTGATAGGATTTGGCCAACCTAGGATAGACTAATGATGTTCGGTCAACTGGATTCTTATTAATGTAAGCCAATCTCTTGCTCGAGATGATGAGGCTGTGGAAGGACAAGTTGGATTTCCTTTAGACAATGCTTTGTCCAAAAGGGGATGATTTCTAATTTTAGATAGGGAATGGAAACAACTCAAAGGTTTTGAACACTAAGTGCTTGTGGATTTGGATCTTTGGATTTGATGTAAAAATATGGTGGGTTCTGATTTGGATGATGGATGCTAGATTTGGATCAAGGATTTGGGATTCTGATTGTGGATTGCTGATGAAAAGATGGTGAAGGATGATGGGATGATGCTATTTCTAAAAGGATGATGCAGATGCAACTAGGATGGATGACCTATGATGCTGGTAGGAAGATGATGATGAATGCAACTAAGAAGGACTCTAGAGTGCAACTAAGGTTTTGATGATGATGCAAGGATGAAACTAGGATGAAGGACTATCAAGATAGAATTTGAGATCTGAAGGTAGGATGGGACATGTGATGGATCCAGCTAATCTTCTCTTTCAAGATGGACATAGTGATGGTTTACTCAAAATCGATAGGCAAACTATTTGACTCTTGTGTTATAGTCAATATTATCAAGTTTTTTTTGATATTTTTCTTCTGCTTGGGTTTCTTGGATAGAGGATTGATGGCTCTTAAGGTTTCTCTCTGCAACTTTCTTCTCTTGATAGTCTTTGGATTTTGGGCAATTTAGCTTTTAGATGTTTGATAAAATTGGGCATATCTCAAGGAAATTCTAATAAAAAAGCTTTAGGTATCTGATTCTAAGGGTTTCTCTGCAATTTGTTCTAAGTATCTCAAACCAGGTTTGTTGATCAGTTTGATGTTTTCCAATGGAAAAGGATAGATTTCAAAAAAATATTTTTAGAAATGCAATCTCCACAAGGGACAAAGTAACCTTGTGGGATACAAACAGGATAATTGACTCTGGTAAAGCTTTGAAAAGTGTATGTTCCAACAATGTTTTCACAAAGTATTTGATTGTCAAGCACTTCAAGCAGATCTACCTAAGGAAAGTGAGTATCAAAATCACTTGCCCATAGCTTGGGACCCCCTAGAAGGGAATACAAATGGTGAGTAATCTTTAGGTGACCTAGTAAACCCCTTGGAATCGATTCTTGCACAAGGATTTTGATACTTTTGGATGTAGATAGGGTAGCCTCTATTTTATCAAGTTTTTAATAGTTCCATGGAGTCTCCATACCTAGTTATGTTGACCTTCCATGACTCACTTAAGAGCCTAGCCAACAATGCTAGGGGAGGAATATTTACCATCCCTAGTCATTGTATTTGGCATGAACGCATGTGGATTAGGAGATATAAGTGAGTACTTTTTTCCTTCACTTTATTTATATACTGACTGGGGGGGATACTGGTTTGAGGTCGTTCTCTAGAGAGGGAGCACTTTTCTCCCTGGACAGGCCTCGCTAAAAGTAAAACAAGTGAACTTGTCCAAGTTCAGATGTTCTACGTTGCTTACTTTAACGATGATTTACAGAAAAAGTAAAGCTCCTAGATTCAAGCAAGTTGTTCTTTTTCCCAAATTGATTAAGTGATGTTTGAATTTGAACAATTGAAGACACAAGTGTTTAGGCTTTGATTTGTACTTTTTCCAAAAGACTTTCGAGCGTTTGCAGTTGCTTTGACTTGGGCATTCAAGATTGAATTATCGTGTTGATTTAGAACTTTGAAGTGCTTTGTTTTGTCCTTAAGGCATTCAAGATTGAATTTTCACTTTTCTTGTATTGAAAAGGATGGAATTGAGATGTTTGTTCTTTTAATGCATTCAAGATTGGGTTTGATTTTCAAATGGACAATGACACTTTAGGATTTTAAGTTCTTTCCCTTAGTTTCATTCAAGATTTGTTGACTCCATTTTAGACTTCAAAACAAAGTTTCCTAGATTTAGTTTGATGTGTGAAATTTGAGAAAGAAGGCATTCAAGATTTTTGCAAAATGAAGTTAGTTTTAAATAAAAACAAAGTTTTTAGGATTGATTTTAGGAACTTTTGCATGCACTTTTAGGATTGATTTTGAATGTTTTTAGAAATGAGATGCAAATTTGAGGTTGTCTTTTTTTTTTTTTTAAAGTACCCAAAACTTGAAATATTCCTAATTTTTGCATGAATGCATCTAAAACCTTGATGTTGCAAGGATGCAAATGTTTTTATTGATTTTTCTTGTTTTTTAGAACAAATTTTGCAATTTTTAGTCCTTAATGCATTCAAGAATGATTTGGGGTTTCATTTTAAGCACTAAAACAAGGTGTGTATGATTTTGCTTCCTTATGGATTTTTTTGAGAAAAAAATGGCCAAGATCCTGCAAGAAGAAGAAGAAGAAGTAGATGGAATAGAAGAAGAATAAAGACAAGAAGAGGAAGAAGAATTTGAAGTGCTCCGTCCACCTATAAGCTTGAAAAATATGAAAACACTCCAAAATCCATCAGAATGTTTGCAAAGAACTCATGAAGTGGGTCCCACTGGGCATGCCAAAATGTGAGCAAGGCTATCTATATCTATTTTGAAAGGCTCAAATCAGTCAAACATTAAGTTCTAATCTAACATGAAATCAATCCAAAATAAGAACATCTAAGCTAAGCCACCTCAGATTGAGCTAAAACAGATGCGCCCATGCACTGTTTGATTTGCTCATTTAAAGGAATGTGGGTATGCTCTCAAAGCACCTAGAGCATCTTCCTAATGCAGATTTGGAGGATTTAAGCTTCATGAAAACCCCATAAATGGCACAATATTGGATAGAACACCCAAAATTGCCCCTAAGGCTTCAAGAACTCAAGATTATGCAACTAATAATGATTAAGTAGATTTTTAAGCCCAAAATAGATGTTATATGATGTATGAACAAGAATCAAACTAAGTTAATCCATTAGTTCTATATTAAGATGAGCTAAAAATGCTTGAAAATAAGCTAAATTAGAATGATTATGCTAAATCTAGAGCTAAATTAGCATGATAACAATGCTTGAAATAAAAGGTGAATGGGTATTTTTCTCTTAGAAATGAGGAGTATTTATAGGCTTTTGGAAAGGTTTGGGTTAGGAGGATAGGTTAGAGTTTGGGGTAAGGTTAGAGTTTGAGTCAAGGGGATAAGGATGAAGACTTTCTAGAAGAGTCTAGGCTTTGGATGAGGATAAAGACTTTCTAGAAAAGTCTACTCTTTCTAGGGATAAAAGAAATTTAGGAAATAAATAAAGTTTTATTTATTTCAAGGGTTTTAGGTTTGAGAAGATATTTATTAAAAATAAATTTAATAAATATGAGGATTAATATTTAATCTTAATTAAATATCTTGAGTTGGGATTAGGGTTAGGAAATGATGGGATTAGCCTTTGATTAAAATTAAAGTGAGATTAGAAATTTCTAGAAGAGGTTTAGGATCTCTAAGATATTTCATCAGGGGTTTTTTAGAAAATAAAAATATTTTATTTTCTAAAGGATTTTTAGGTGTCTACAATTGTATGTAAAAATACTTGATCCAATTAACTTGGAAGCATTGTATGTGTTAAGTTATAGGCCAACCTAGTAGTTAGTTTTGGCTGTGTATGTTCAACATGTATATATGTGACATGCGCTTTTGTATTTGAGTATGATATGGCATATAGAGATGAGTAGAAGTATGGGAATGATGTAGTAGAGCAGTAGGAATGATGTAGAGATTTACAAGAGGTTAAAGCATTAGCACACAAAAGGAACTAATTAGACAATAGTAGTTCACCTTGCAGATATAGTGTGTATCTGATAACTATGAGGTTGTAGCCTTCTTCATTGAGCAACGAGCTCTGGCAGTGAGCCATCCACCCCTAATAGGGTTTGTTAATTTAAGACTCCTAATAGGGTCTGATCTTTGACTAGGTCATTGTAATCAGCTTTGTAAAGAATTATCCTAGCATGGAAAAGGAACATTAATAGGTTCATAATACAAAGTACAATTATTCATGGGTACTAATTCCCACCAAGGTTTTCCTCTAGCCAAGGTTTCCCCGTAAATATATATTGTGTTATGTGTTATGGTTGAATACTTCATTTTCTTTACTATTCATTTCAGTATTTAAGTAATAGAGTTAAGTTTCAAGAATTAGAAATTAATTAGAGAATACTAATTCACCCCCCCTCTCAGTGTTCCCATTCCTAACAACTAAAACAATGAAATTATTAAATCACAAGCCATACCATAAAAAATCTCTCTCATAGGCATTTATACTCAAATTCCATTTCTAATAATTACATAAATCTGAAAAAAAATACATCACTCTATTTATTTCTAGAGTTTCATTGTAGAATTTAATTACAAAGAATCAAAACTCTTCATAGAGTTATTTTCTTTTACAAATGAAAACAATTACTAACTAAAATCTTTCCTTTACTAAGGAATTTTAAACAAGAATAATCCATGTTCAAAACACTTCAAACTGAATATATCTTCAACCTTCATCTAAGCCAGAACCTACAAACATAGACATCTCATACATGACCATGGTAGCTCACCTCCCAATGAAGGCCTTTACAAGACCACCCCCAAGATAGGAGAAACAAGGTAGGATGAGTGACAATCAAACAATTCACACACATAAAATTTCAAACAACAACACAAGGTACTCCCAATCCCATGGTTTCCACAAAGGATCACATTATATCCATAAATGGGTGGAGGTGGAAATAAACCATTGGAGAAGCCATACTTAAAAAAAACAACAAGCCTTTTTCCTTTTACAAAACATGCCTTCACAAGGTTCATATTCAAAAACAACTTTCTCATATCATTTAAAGCACAAATCAACTTTCCTTATGACCCCCAACATGAAGAACACAATTAGGCTACATGGATGTCCATACATCCATGCTTCTATTCCCCTCCTCTAAGAGGAAAGGCTCTACATAATTGGAAAAATTCCCAACTAACCCCTTCATCCTCAAGACTCAAATCCTCTCAAGGATGAGTATAGTCTTGCACTCCCAAGACACTCATAAACAAACCAAAGAAAAACAAGAAAAAACTTCATGAAACAATTTGAAAATCAACACAACACACTTATAACATGAATTTACATAACTAAAATAATTATAGAAGATGAATCTTTTCATGATAGGTGCACTAGCCTATCTCCAAGCAAAAATGGCAAGATAAAATTGATGAAAAACTCAATTTCCCTTCCTAGCTTTCTTTCTATAAATTCCAAGTCTTTCTCCTATTCTCTCTCTAAGCTTCTAGTCACTACCAAGATGAATTCTCAAAAACCAAAATGCAAGAAGTAAAATTATTCTCCTTTTTCCTCACCTTTTGTTATAACAAAGATATTCCTTTCATCTCTAGCCCCATCCCTAAGTGAATTAGATTTCTTGGTTGATGTATCCTTTCCACTTGTCCCTAACTAGGGAATGAGAGGATACCCAAGACATGGGGGAAGGAACTAATATTTAAACTATACCCAATTCAGTAACTCTCAAAGAAGGCTCTCTTTAAGAGGCCATTTGGAAGCTTTGGGTGATGAAAAAGGAAATAGTTGATCCCCATACCTATGTACATACATTAGGATAGCTAAAACTAAAATTAACTACACCCTAGTGATCATTTTAACCTCTCTAAAGCCCATGTGAAGTTAACTCATGAAAATGGGAAATGATGTGACTCATGCCTTGGTTCCCTAATCAATTAACTACACCTAGAGACTCACAAGGTGACCTAAGGGTAGAGTATAGTCTAGACATTCCACTTAGGCATGCCAACGCATAAGCACAAGTTTCAAGTGACACAATAAAATGAACACATCAGTCCACTTAAATTCACACATGGCATGCCAAATATATTAAACAAAATTACATTTACACATATAATTTGCATCCAATTATATACATATAAACACCTAAAATATAACATTCACTCATACATCACATTTATGAATTTAAAACACATAAGAACAAGGTCATTCTCTTCATACAGTTGACCTTGGCCTTTTATTGTTTTCACATTAATCCATCCTTGTTTCCCATCATTTAAAACCATGATCATAATGCTACACACTCGATTAGATATCAGTATCACATAAAATCATTACATATATAATCATATAAAAAGAAAAGAAGGATCCATAATAACATTCAAATATGAATACATTGATAAACTACATTTCATGATTTCAACATATATATAAACCATATTGTATCCTATTTCCATAAGCATCACATGTAAGTTTAGTTTCACTAAAACAAGTAATCCTAAATCAAATGTAGAACCAATTCATCAGTAGATCAACTTCTTATCCATTTAAATTTCTATTTCATAAGATAGTGTAAATCAAAATGCAGAATTCAAAATCAATTGTCCTTTTATATCATAAAATTAGGATGAATCTAACACAAGCATATAAAGATACATCTAACATCATCATCCATATAATCGTGTAAAATCATCACATAATGTCTAATGATATGAATTCATAATCAAAATAGGTCTAATATCTTAAAATAGTGTATCATCTAGATAGTCCATGTGTGAAAATCTCAACTGAGCTAAGATGGGTTAGGGTAGGACCACACATCCTCCCCACCTAGGCATGAACTTCCTCTTGTAGTTCATCAAATAAATGGGGATACTAAGCTCTCATTTGTGTTGTGTCCTCCCAAGACATTGTGATCTCATTATAGCAATCCCATTGAACCCTAACCTGGTCCATCTCTCAGCCTCAAAGGGCCAAGATCCTGCATGCCAATATACAAATGGGCTCTAAAGCTAGAATCCCATTTGACTCCACCTGTAAAGCATCCCAATAAATGATATGAGACTCATCATAAATATACTTCCTCAAAATAGATACATGAAACACATCATGAATGCATGACAGGTTACATGGAAAATCTAAACAGTATGCAATTGGGCCTTATAGCCTCTCCAAAATCCAAAAAGGTCCAACAAAGTGAGGGGCCAACTTAGAACCCTTTCCAAAATGGATTGGGCTCTTATGCGGCCACACTCTCAAAAAAGACTATGTCCACAACTAAATACTCCCTATCAATCCTCCCAGCATCTGCATAATTCTTCTGCTGATCTTGAGCCTCCTAAGACACTACCTAACCAAATCTACCTACTACTCCATCTATCTGACTAACTCTGGACCAATAGAAACTCTTTCTCAATCCTATCCCAACTCAAAGGTGTCTTGCAAGGTCTACCATACAAGGCCTAGTAAGGAGGCATACCCAATGATGTATGATGCCCA
This sequence comes from Chamaecyparis obtusa, assembly GCA_027943335.1. Classification (NCBI taxonomy): domain Eukaryota; kingdom Viridiplantae; phylum Streptophyta; class Pinopsida; order Cupressales; family Cupressaceae; genus Chamaecyparis; species Chamaecyparis obtusa. Next base: position 410,992 of record BSBK01000077.1, read on the forward strand.
TTATTATAGGAAAACTTGACTAAATGTAGGTACTCCTCCCACCTAACCTGATGATCCATCACATTCATGTGTAGCATGTCCTCTAACATGTAGTTGACTCTCTCAGTATAACCATCTGTCTCTGGATGATAAGCTATGATAAAGTTGAGCCTGGTGCCCAAAGTAGTTTGGAGCTCTCTCAAAAAGAATGAAGTAAAGATAGAATCCCTATCAGATATAATTGTACAAGGAATGCCATGAATTATCACAATATCTCTCAAGAAAACTTGTTCCACTAGAGGTCCTATGAAGGTAGTACAAATAGGTGAGAGGTGGGATACCTTGGTCAACCCATCCACTATCACCATAATCACATCATGGTGGCAAGATGACATAGGAAGACCAACAATAAATTCCATGGATATAATGTCCCACTTCTACTTAGGTATTTCATGTGGTTAAAGAATCCCACCTAGATGGAGGTTCTCTACCTTAACTCTCTGACACTCCAAGCATCTAGCTACAATCTCTGCAATGTGCTTCCTCATACACAACCAATGATAGAGATGTCTCAAATCTGCATGTAACTTCTTGACTTTGGGTGTGCTATATATGGTGCTCTATGAGCCTCAAGAAAAATGAATTCACATAGCTCACTGAAAGAAGGTACATAGATACATCCTCTATGATGAATAATACCATTAGACACTAGGGTATAATCTGAGAACTTCCCCTCAAGGGGCCTCTAAGCCTAAACCAACTGACAAACCTTGGAATAGAATCCATCCTCATGAAAGCATTGTAGTATGCACCCCCTCAAATTTGTACTAGTAGTCATAGATGTAAGCTCATGACATCTCCTTTTCAAGGCATCTACTACCACATTATCCTTACCCTTGATGTAATGAACATCGATGTCATACTTGCAAAGGAACTCCATGTATCTCCTCTGCCTAGCATTAAGATTTGATTATGCGAATATGTAATGAAAAATTTGATGATTTGAGTGAAGCTCGAATCTATGACCCAGTAGGAAATGTCACCACCTCACCAAAGCGTGAACAACCACCGCTAGATCTAGGTCATGGTTAGGGTAGTTAAGCTCGTGAGTCTTGAGTTTCTTAGATTCATAAGCAATATCTTGACCACCCTACATAAGCACTACTCCAATCCCATCCAATGATGCTAATGGATCTAGTATTGCAAGGATATGTGCACTAGTAAGTGCTCTCTTAAGCTCCTAAAAATCTCTCTCGTACCTCTCTATCCACTCAAAATTTTTCCCCTTTCTTTGAAGGGAAGTGATTGTTAGAAAAAGGATATACTGAGGGGGGGGTGAATCAGTCCATAAACTTTATCTTTTGCCCAATTATGGATATAATAGATTATCTTTATACATGCATAATATAAGAAGCTAAACAACATGCATAGCAATAAAACTAAAGAACTCATAACACATGATTTGTTTTCAAGGAAACCCTAGCCAAGGGAAAACCCTGATGGAGATGGTACCCACAAAGATCCACTAATCAAAAGTATCTTGTTAAGGATGCTGACCCTATTAGGAGTCTATTACAAACATATAGTGTATCAGTCCTAATTAAGGGACTATAGGCCTTGTTAGAAGCCTCAACCCTATTAGGAGTTGGTAGTACAAAATGTGATTACCAGCTAAGCCCACTGCCCAAACAAGTAATGTAAAATATACACTGATTACAAAATAGGTCAAGGTACATAACTTTATTCTTCTTGCATCAATATCTCTTCGCTAATCTTTCACTATCGCTATTACATATGCTTCATATACTTCGTATCATACTATTACAAATGCTTGCTGCTTATTACAATTTATTACTTACACTTTACAATTACAAATACATTTACATATATACCAATAGCTTTAACAAAGATTAAACATCTAAGATGTCATTCCTTTATATTGTTAATACATTATTTTGATAAACGAAATAATCCCTTAACTCTTTACCAATTCTGTCTTCATATACTATTCTGTCAGCTTCACATTGTCTTCGGTAAAACTATCATAACTTCTTTTGTACATACTATACTAACTTGCACTCTGAGATGGGTCATAATTAGTCACTATAGAGTCTATGTTCAAGTGCGCAAGCACTGAACTCACTCCAGTCAATGTCGCAAACAAAAACTGTGTCTAGGTATACTGGTAAAAATATTGTCTCACACTTAGACAAATATGCAATGCGCTCTATCATACTTGCTCTCTAACTTGTGTGATCTTCATCTGGGGATCATATGTTTCCATAATGACAACATCTATGCAATCAACTCAGCCAAATTGCCAACAATCTCACGCTTTGAGATTGGTGGCAACATATGAGAAAATTGGCTAAGTGTGCAACTCCAATATCTCCAAATTGAGAAAATTGTGGCCATAGTATAACATATATATACTATCCTTATAACTCCGCAAAAAATCTTATCTATAATACAATACTCCCCCTAAGAGTATCAACTCTTATCATATATTATCAATTTTCTGCTAAGTATCTCTCCCCCTTTGACAACAATGACAAAATAAAAGTAGGGAGGACTACAAAATTGTATAAAAAAAGGTTATACCTCAATGTATTTATTGCAAAGCCGGTAGGCTTGCAACACAATGTGCAAAATCTATCTTCACATTTTCTATCTCCTTTTCCATGACTTCTTAATGGAATCAACCACATTGAGTAGTGCGCTCAGTCCATAAGATGCTATTTGACAAGCTTGGAGGTTTTCAAAGTTGAATTTCTGAAAAGATGTCTTAGTTATAAGACAATCTTCTAAATGTTCTTCAATAACACTTAAATTCATAGTAACATGCTCTCTCAAAAGAGTATATCTCCTCAACTTTCTATCTTTCTCATCTTGTAAAATTCTAATTTCATAAACAAATTTCCTAACTTTCTTTTCAACATCACTGACCTTCATATTAGGGTTAGATAGAAGGTTTGTTTCATTCAGAATCTGAACTTCCTTCAATTTTATCTTCTGATCTTCCTCAGCTGTCAAAGTCTCTAATTTTGGAAATGGTATGTACAAATCTTTTCCTGTCTCCAAATGTTTCCTCAAATCTTTGATATAGATATCAAGAGTACCGATATCATTGTTGATGTACTGACTGATGTTTAACAACATTTTAGCCTCATAGTCTGCTTGTGCTTTTACTTTTTCAATATCAGCTAGGTTAGTGAACTCATCATCAAAAGTGCTCATCACTTTCTTTTCCTTGTCCATAGGGTCTACTTCTATAATTTGTGTGGTCACAATACTTTGTAGCTTTTCAGTTAGATCCTTCAGACATCCTTCTAGAATTTTACCTTTCTTATTCTTCCCAATGATTTTGTTCAAAGATGTGATCAATTCCATCTGATCATCATCATCCACTTCTTTTCCAAAATCCTCAAACAAATATCCAATTTGTTTCTTCTTTCCGGTCTCAGGAGTAAGACTGATTTCTTCTTTAGAGGGTATAGATGCTTGTACTTCTGATGCTTTGGGTTCTTCAACAAGAAATTGGCTCTGCTTTGCTTTTGTAGTTCTATCTAGTTCATCAAGAGCTCAATTGCCAACAATGTTCTCTAGATTCCTGAATACATTATCATCAGTATCCAAGGTTATCCTTGTACCTTCAACATTCATAGATTCTTCTTCAATATTAATAGTCGGTGAAGAAGGAATATCCTCTTGTTTTGCTTCTACTACTTTCTCTGCTACAATTGATGTCTCTCCAAAAATTTCTGCCATAACTTTAACTATTTCTTGTTCAGTCTCTACATTCACTTGTTCATATTGTCTTACCATAATCTGAATGGTTCTCATTTTTGTCCTTAAATGGGTGCTAAGGGGCTTCAATTTTTTTTTAAGATGTTCATCATCTCTTACGTCACATAGTTTCTTCACAAGATTCTCTCTAATAGATTTGTCTTCTTCTTGTGCTCTCATCTTCCTTTTAGCAAGTTTCTGCAATAATTCATCAGGTATCTTTCCTTGAATAGAGTCAAAACTCTTATTAGCTAGAATCAAATGCTTAACCATTTCATTTTCAAGATTTAATTTATTAGAATAGTTATAAAGGTCATAGTATTTGTTTATTTTAGTGAAGTCTCCATCTTTTATAATTTCTTCATTCACTCTCTCAACTCTAGGTTTCCATGCTTTCTTCTTCATAGTAGTGTCATCATCTTTAATTTATGCTATTTTCCTAGGTACTGGTAGCACCAAAGTTTTCTTCCTCTTACCAGGTCTAGTAGCTATTTCTTTCACTCTCTTACTCAGTGTGGAGGAAGTAGATCTAGTAGGCTTGCTTGCTACTTGTTCCTTCTCAGGTTCCTCTACTTTCACTTTGACTGATGCTACACTAGATGATAAGGGATGTATAGATAAAATCTTTTTCTATCCAATATCTTTGATTATTGCTGCTATCTACTTTTCCACTAAGAATTCTCTCTCTGTCAATCCTGTATCCTTCAATATTTTCTTAATAGTGCTATCAACTCTTTTCTTAGACTGTTTCTCCTCAAGTATAGCCTTTGCGGAGTTGAAATTTTCTTCAAAAGTTCCAAATCTATTACTATGGGTGTCTATCTTACACTTAAGTAGCTTGTTAACATATTCTTTTGTCTTTGTTTCAAATATTTCATAGCCAAGATGGTCTATGAACTCAATTCTAGGTTCAACTGCTTCAATGTATGTAAAGTTAGTGTCAACCATAAAACATATTTCATTCTTGTATTTCTCCACAAGACACTATGGAATCCTTGATCTGCTAGACACAATATTCTGAAATGTCTTAATAACTAGTACTGCACTCTCATTAACACTTTCAATAACATGCTTTCTATATACTACGTTAATCCTTTCCATTGTATTTAGTCCATCATTCCAATCATTTCATATGGTGTAAGGAAATATCCTCAAAAGATGAAAAAACATGTAAGTGATCAAAGATGAAAATCTAAATTGTGCATACTTTGTCTTCTTAATCTTCTCAAAGTTCTCAAATAGTTGAATTCTCAAAATTTCACACATATCAACTGGGGCTTTGTCAACACACATCAAATAAGCTATGTGTACCATTCCAGCTGCCATGTCATCTTCTCTTGAATTTGCACAAAACTTGGTTGTTAGGATCTTGCATAGGTATCTAACATCAGGTTGTTTGACCTTACTAATTACAATTCCTCTGCCATTATAAGATGAATTAGTGTTATCAATGACTATCTTTCTCATGTTCTTCTCATTTAAAGGAATAGCTCCAGATTTAGATAGTCTAGTGACTTCATGAATCAAATCAACTGTAATGTCTATTACTCTATCTTCTAGCCAAAACTTTCCATTATGAATTTTGCTAAGGATTATCTTAGTGCATTCTTCATTATCAAACTCATACTACAATGCATACTTAAATATCTCATTGTCTTTCAAATGTTCATAACCTTGTTTCAATGACATGTCCTGGTTGTAAATCTTCTCATACTCACTAGTAAAATCATTGTCACTGATGGTTTCTAACTTGCATCCCAGATAACTTCTTACATTCTCTAAATGGAAAAATCCATCTGGTACGAATGATAAAGCTAACTTAGAGTCTTCTTCCAGAGGTTAAACTAGTTCCCTCTTCATTCTACATCTATTTTTATCATTGATATTGTGAATTAAAGATACATCCATGATTACTTCAAATTCCTTTTACTGATTCACAGATTTGTCAAGTAAAAATACCTCAAATTCATGATTTTAGGGCTTCCGTAGATTCAATGCTCAAATCCTTCACCAAATCATTGCAAAAAGCTTCCAATCACTGCTCTTTGATCTCTTTAACACTTGTGTTCACTTTGATGATCAAATAACACTGATCATAATCTTTTATTACTTCAATCTCTCTTACTTCTAACATCACATTCAATTCTTTTGCCGCTTCTTTCCAAAAAGTTGTTTCTACTATCTTGTAAAACTTAAAACTTCTTGCGATCTTGCAAAACATAATATTTTCTTTGCGCTCTTAACCATAGCATTATAATATCATAAACTACCTTCCATTAATTGCGCAAGACTTAATTCATCATAAATCTACTTCTACACTAATCTAAGTTCCTAATCTACTATAATTTTCATAAATTAAGTGCTTTGAGATTGGTCAGGTAAGGATTCATTCTTACCACTTGATACTTCACCTTTTTTATTGTCTTCAGTGTTGAATATGTCTCCTTGATCTATGCTTTTAACAAACTTCACTTCATCTGTATTGCTACAACAACCTTTCTGTCTATTACCTCCATCTTCATTTCTTCTTTCATGATTTCTAGGGTTAGGGTTAGGATGAAAACTCCATTGTACATTCTGCAAAACCTTGATTTATGTCCAATATTGTTGCATATCTGACAAACAATTCCATTGCTTCCATATCTTGGTCCAGGTGGATTAATCTGTGATTTGTAATTTCTAGCAATGTGTCCAACCTTGTTGCATCTATAACATATTACTCCATTTCTTCTATTCATATCTTTAGTAGATTTCTTATCTGCATTGTTAGTATTCCTAAACATTCTACTATTACTGTTATTCTCAACAAATTTAGATTTCCTACATTCAATAGCTCTATGTCCAAATCCATGACAGTTATAACAATAACCATTAAGAGGTTTAAATTTCTTACCTATGCAATCTCTCTTCATATGACCAATAGTATTACAAGAAAAACATTTACCTTTGAATTCTCTTTGCATACCTTTGGATGATTCATCTTGCTTCGATGATTCTTCTTCTTTAGGTGTATCTTCAGATTTGTTGATCTCATCAGACTTCTTTTCATCTAAGCTTTCAGATACGTTCAGATCTGGTTCCTTGCTTTCATTATTTGCTTTAAGAGTGTTAAATCCTAGACTAGTCTTATCATAGAATGGTTTTTGAAAAGATGCTTGTATATCAATCTTCTCACTAGTTGAATATAGCCTTTCAAGTTGTTTCTTGGATTGAGTCAATTTGCCTTTCACAATCTTGTTGTATTTCTCAAGTTCATCATACTACACATTGACTTTCTCAAGTTCAGATGTTACATTTCCAAGTTTAGATTTCAGACCTTCATTTTCAGATTTTAGACATTCATTCTCAGATTTCAGATTTGCTTCAATCTTTCCATTTCCATCTTTCAAATTAAGCTTTGAATTTTCTATCTTCAATTCATGCTTAAGGAACTCATTTTCTTTTTCCAAATTGTCATCACAATCTTCAATAAGAACTTCAGATTTCTTTTCATATCTCAGATCTTCTAATTTATTTTTCAATTTCTCAATGAGGTTCTTTGCATCATCATATTTTCCTTTTAGAGTGTCTCTTTCATCAGTAAGCATATCAATCTATTCAAGAGCTTCTTCAAGATTCTTCTGTAGTTGATCCATATCCATAGAGATCTTACTCAAGCTGCTAGGCTTTCCTTGAATGATTCTTTTCTGAGTAGCTAAGCTCTAATACCAATTGTTAGAAATAGGGAATACTAAGAGGGGGGGTGAATCAGTATTCTACAAATTTTATCTTTTTCCCAATTATGGATATAACAGATTATCTTTATACATGCATAACATAAGAAGCTAAACAACATGCATAGCAATAAAACTAAAGAACTCATAACACATGATTTGTTTTCGAGGAAACCCTAGCCAAAGGAAAACCCTGGTGGGGATGGTACCCACAAAGATCCACTAATAAAAAGTATCTTTTTAAGGATGTTGACCCTGTTAGGATTCTATTACAAACATATAGCGTATCAGTCCTGATTAAGGGACTATAGGCCTTGTTAGAAGCTTCAACCCTGTTTGGAGTTGGTAGTACAAAATGTGATTACCAACTGAGCTCACTGCCCAAAAAAGTAATGTACACTATACAATTATTACAAAATAGGTCAAGGTACATAACCTTATTCTTCTCACATCAATATCTCTTTGTTTATCTTTCACTATCGCTATTACATATGGTTCATATGCTTCACATCATACTATTACAAATGCTTGTTGCTTATTACAATTTCTTACTTACACTTTACAATTACAAATACATTTACATATATACCAATAGCTTTAACCAAGAGTAAAAATCTAAGATGTCATCCCTTCACATTGTTAAGACATTATTTTGATAAACAAAACAATCCCTTAACTCTTTACCAATTATGTCTTCATATATTGTTCTGTCGGCTTCACACTGTCTTCGGTAAAACTATCATAACTTCTTCCGTAGATGCCATACTAAATTTTGCTTTGAGATGGGTCATCATTAGTCACTATAGAGTCTATGTTCAAGTGTGCAAGTACTGAACTCACTCTAGTCAATGTCACAAAGAAAAATTGTGTCCGGGTATACTGGTAAAAATATTGTCTCACACTTAGACAAATATGCAATGCGCTCTGTCATACTTGCTCTCTGACTTGTGTGATCTTCATGTGGATCATATCTTTCCATAATGACAAAATCTATGAAATCAACTCAGACAAATTGCCAAAAGTGATGGGATGGGCCACTCTAGAGAATCCCTCAACAAACCATCTATAATAGCCTACAAGATCCATGCAACTCTTGACCTTGGTCACACTAGAAGGTGCTAGCCAATCAATAATCACTCTAATCTTATATGGGTTGACTGAGATCCCATCTCCTGATATCACATGGCCAAGGTAATGAACCTCTGATATGAAGAAGGCACACTTCGACAAATTGCTAAATAATTGATTATCCCTCAAGCACTGCAAGACCTATCTCAAATGCTCCTCATGCTCATGCTCATCTCGTGAGTAGATCAAAATATCATCCAAGAAAACCACCACAAATCTATCTAAGAATGAGTGAAATACTCCATTCATGAGGCTCATGAATATGGTTAGGGTAGTTGTGAGTCCAAAAGGAACCACAGTGAACTCATAATGGCCATAGCATGTACGAGATGCAGTCTTGTGGATATTGCACTCCACAATCCTCAACTGGTGGTACCTTGACTTCAAGTTTATCTTTGAGAACACACGGGAACCCTCAAGTTGATCAAACAAGTCATCTATCCTACGAAGTGGATACTAGTTCTTGATGGTCACCTTATTTAGCTATCGATAATCCATACACAACCAAAGAGATCTTTCCTTCTTCTTAATGAAGATGATGGGTGTACCCCATGGTGATACACTAGGATGAATATGCCCTTCTTCCAAGATCTCCGCTCACTGAATCTTGTGCTCATTGAGCACATGGGTGGTCATCTTATAAGGTGCTTGAGATACAATCTCTTATCCTGACACAAGATCAATGTGAAAAGCCACTTCTCTAGGTCGTGGCATACCAAGTAGCTCCAAAGGAAAAAAAATCTACAAAATCCTACAAAATGGGATGGTCATCGAGGGAAGTCTCCTTGTCGACCTCCTCCTCTCTATCACTGATGGTGATGGAAAATAACTGACAACCCTTTTGCATGCACCACTTAAGCTTCATAACAGAAATCATATGAAGAGATATAGGTCTTTGAATCCTTGAGATAAATGATGACAAACCTACATCATCCACACACTTGATCTTCTTCTACCTACAATTCATCTTTATACTGTGGGCATAAAGACAATCCATGCCTAGAAAAACATCATAGGATCCTAGTGGTGTGATATGAATTTCAACTAAGGTGGTCATGTCCCCAATCTATATTTAACATCCCCTCACCAAGGAACTAACTGACACCCTAGCACCTAAGGCTAACTCAACCTCCTAACTAACATCCTACATAGCTGACACCAGCCTGCAACGCTCCACTATGAAAGGTGTAATAAATGAGTTAGTAGCTCCTAAATCAAAAAGAATAGAAATGCTACCACCTCTAATTCTACATGTAGCCTCAATAACCATGGTTCGATGCTCAACCTGGAGGTTATTAATCACTGCAAATACGCATTGGGATCTTCCAATGTCATTTATGGTAGGCTCTAAAGCTTCCTCCCTTTCAGTGTCAGCTAGATGACCCATAGGACAGTCTCTAGAAATGTGCCACATGGCACCATATGTATAGCATGGACCTCTTGCCTAGATTTGAATCTCCTAAGGTATAGATTGTTGTTTCCCACCTATCATACTAAATCCACTGTAGCCTCCTCTGGATGACTATATCTGAGCTCTTTGATCATGATGAGAACCCTTTGAATGCCACTGCTTGGGATTAGAGCCCTGCTATCCCTATGGAGGTCTCTATCTTTGACTCTACTGAGACTCCTACTGAGGTTCTCTAGAAGACCTTGAGGAGTTCTTTTGATTTCCCTTCCAGTGGGATTTCTAGAAACTAGAAGTATATGGTGCGGAATTATGGTTCTGTCACCAATCCTATGCATCTTGAGACCTATTATGGGTCTCCTCTAAAATCATGGCCCTCCCTATGGTATAGTGTAAATATCCTAGAGGTACCATTTTCACCCTATCAACTATATCATATTTCAACCCCCTAATAAAGTGATTGACCTAGAGTTTCCCATCCTTCATATATTCCACATAGTGAAGGAGATCAAGGAACTTACTCTCATGCTATTCCATAGAAAGACCTCTCTATAGAAGGTCATGGAACTAATCGATATGATGCTGCTTGAAGTGCTCTGACATATACTGATCTATAAATATCTCAAGGAAAGTCTCCCATGTGAGGGTGTCTATGACTAGGTGGCTCTTATACTTATCCTACCTCCATAAAGTAGAGGTGGTCCCTCTTAGCATGTGTACTACAAACCATGCCTTTAGGTTTCTCTTGAAATGATGCAACCTAAAGCAATTCTTGAGGCTCAAAATCCAAGCCTCATCCTTTGTCCCAACTGTGCATCCTAAAAAGGGTGGTGGCTATAGTAGTAAAAGGTCTTTGATCTGGTTCCTTATATCATGGGACACTCTTGGCACTATCACTGGTAGTGGCTCTATCTTGTGAACTGACTCATCATCATGATCTACTTGATCCTCAACTTGTCTAGGAGGAGGAATCCTACTCTACTCTCAAGCCTCATCCTGCTGACCTCCTAGAGGCAGTCTATCCATAATAATGTCTTCAAAATTCTTAAGTTCATTAAGGATGTCCTAGTTGGGATTAGGTGGTGGCAAAGGAGGGGTCCTCTGCTCACTACCTACTCCCTTAGCTACCTGCTCTATGCCCTTAATTACCACATGACCACCTCTGGCTCTCCATCCATTTCAGTGAGCATTTTGTGTGACTAGAGGCATCCTACACTAAGGTAGAAACAAATAGTGAATTGAAAACATAATGGGTTTAGGTTCCTATAGTTGAAACTATACTCTGATATCAAAATGTAATGCCCAAAAACTAGGACAAAAACACACCAACAATTTTTTTTTAAAGAACACTAAACATCTTCTAGGTTACACACTATGTTCACTTGACATGAAAACTTGAGACACAATGAATAACACAATTTGAGTCACAAGGGAAATCATGGCATGCACTGGCATGCCAACAACCCCTATTTGTCAAACTGTAATAGACAAACAAAATCCCTAGCTAGGTTTGGCATAAATAGTCTAAAAGGATTTATCTTAGTTCAAATCCAAATCAAGATATCATAAAAGAAATCACCTTATCCCAATACTAGGGTTAGAGAACTATTAAAGGTAGAAGGATGTTAATAAATGTTAGATTTAAAATATAAAGAATGTACCCCTTGATTTTTAAAAATATAATTTCTTTTAAAAATTCATTAATCATTATAATATTTTCTCCAAGAGATTTAAAATAACAAATGTTATAGTTACTAATTGAAATATTATTAAAATAAAATATTAGGGGCAATTAAAAATATTTCACCTAGGTCCCTTCTACGAATTTTGATGAATAGACTAATCCCCGATAAACCAATTATTAAAAGTAAGTAATAAGGTCAATTTATTAATAATAATCAATAAACACCCCAGATTCATAATAAAGTATTAAATATGTAAATTATGTCATAATCCACAATCCTCAATTAATACAAAAATAATGTGAAAATTTAATTTTAACAATTAATTCAATAATAGTATCTTAGATAAATTTAATAAGTCTCTTAAAAACAATTAATAGATTTATTTCATATTTCACTAATAAACCCACCATTACTTAATTTTCTAAATTTCAAATCTCTAAAAATAAAATATAATAAAAAAATATTAAATTAATTAAAATTTAAAGTGACAATCTAAAGTCACATAACTTAATAAACTAAAAATAAAGTCTAAAGTAAGGAATAAATTAAAGTGCCACTTAAACTAAAAACAAAAAAATAAATAAATAAAAAGGGAGAATCCCAATGTGGACATCCTTAACCCTAATTCGGATTTAGGATTAGGCCAAAATTTAAAAGTCTCAAAAATCCTAATTTTGTCATTTATGTGTGTGTAGGGAAGGGCCAGAGGCATGGGTATGGAAAAAGAAGTTTTCTACTATATACACATGTACATGTGTGCATATACACACCTAGGGTGTGTATATACACACTATACATGTTGTGGTTCCACAACCATGCTCCCATTTTAAGCCACTTGGCTTTAGGGTTCCCCCTCTTTTTGGCTTGCTCTGGGTTGTTTCTCTGCTTGTCTATTTAGTTTTGTCTTTAGGTCTAGTTGTTTCTTGTAGTCTTGTTCATGTTTTGCACTTTTGCACTTTCAAAGGCCTAAAAGTGTGAAAGGCTCAAAAATCCTGTAAACCAAAGGTATAATCCTTATATAGGTTTTTAGAATTTCTAATGTCCAAACACTGAAAGGTCTGATATTTCTCCGAAGAGAATCGACCTTTCAGCACTTCAGACTTTCAGAGGTCTAGGATCCCTAAAAGGTCGATCGATGGAGGTGGCTAATGTCACCCCTATCAGTTGCCTATATAAGGTAGAGAACACTCATTTTGTTCTCACTTGTTCTCTACTCACGATTTTGATTTTCAGAGCTTTCTGGTGCGTGTCTTTCCCTCTATTTTTTCTGCTCCTCGGCTGCTTGTCTTCTTTTTGGCTTTCATCTCACGGTGTGCTTGAGGTTGGTGTCTTCATCCTCCCTCAGTATTTTCTCATTTGTTTCAGGTTTTGTCTTCCATTTTTTCTTTCTTAGTTTGCGCTTGCTAGGTTTTGTCAATTTTGGTCAGTCTTGTCTTGCTTCGAGGTTGTAGGGTTGTCCCCCTCGACCCCTTAGCAACGGGTTTGTGGTCGGACCCATTTTTCAAGCTTATTTTCAAGCTTGAAATCCTAAACCCTCGATCTTCATAGTTTGGCCATAAAAATTTTAGACGTTCACAATGTAAAAATCAAAAAGGATTTGTCTTCAGAAAATTAGTTGTCCCCTTTCAGAGTTTTGGTGGTTTTGCACACCAAAAAATTTAACACCTCTGAATCGTTGAAACCTAATCTTTTAGACATCTGAAGCACTGAGCCTAGAATTTTGGCTAAGTCCCCCTTTTTCAGTGTTTTGGCCTTTTTGGCCTTTTTGACATTTTAGAGGGCATGTACCTCTAAAGGTACGAAAGGCCAAAATTTGGTTTCTAGAGACATTAAACTTGAGTAGTTCAGTTGTTTCTATGTTAGAGTTTCTTCCATAATTTGGGTAGTCTGATGATCTCTGATTTGTGTCCCTTGGCTCTTTGTAGAAATAGAAGAGAAGGTCAACACACTAGCTATGAGATACCAATTTAAGGGATATCACACACCCTCCAAAGTGGGGAACCTTCATGATGGGATCACGGATACTGACATCGAGAATGTTAGTTCGAATGACTACTTGGTTAAGTGTGCACAACTAGTAGGGAGATCTAAGGACTATACTTCATTAGTGTACTATTTTCTAGTAAATGTAGTAGCACACCTTGTATCCATCCTGTCATCAGATTTGATCAACATTCTAGCAAGTCACTACATACCAGAGGTAAGAATGGTCAAGAACAACATGGGCGAAGTAGTTTTCAATCTTAGGCCAAACAACATAGAAGATGTCTTCCACCTGCCCAATTGGGTAGACAAGTTCTACAACTTCTCCATTGGAAAGGGAATGGATTTTTATAGAAAAGATGTCTCATTATCCCATGAGATTGTGAACAAGGAGTACCTCATACAACCTCTACCCAGAAATAATTTGGAAAACATAGAGATGCGGAGAGGATACATGAAAGAAGACATTTAGGATGCCATCACCATGATTAGTTGGGTGTATGGACTACCAAAGTTAGTGCAATTGGAACCCTAGATGATCCTACTCATTGAGAAAATAAAGGACATGTAGGCAAGATTCTATTGGGCTACCATCCTCAGTGACAACTTGGATCAATAGTTGATCATAGTAAAGAATGATCCACACTTCTACATGATATCCTATGTTGTGTACCTATTAGCTGCAAGGGCATTGTATCCATGATTGGTGAATTTTGATGCTATGGGTGATTAGAATGCATGGCCATTCACATTATACCCACAACTGGGTCAAAAGGAGTGCTACACACATGATATTCGTAAATTCTGCATTGTCAATGATTCTTTTTTGTTCGCTATCATATGCTCCATAGAAGGAGATTATGGAAAAAGGATGTCAACATAAGTTTTTGTGAAGGTGAAGGCCCTAGGGGCATTCTATATTTAGTTCAAGACCTTTACTTACATCCAAGCGGCAGGAAGCACCCTTGCTCCTAAGAATATGCCAAGATATCCATCAGATGGGGTAATATTTTTAGAGATGGCCTGATAATTATGAGATGCCCATGAACATATCATGCATAAGAAGAACCACTATTGGGATTTCCCAATGTCCATAGGTCCCCATTTTTTACAAGATATAAAGATATGTAAGTCACTAGCCTTTGAATGGGATGAGAACCCTCTACAAAACTTCAATCTCTTAAGGCCCCAATTTGAAACAATTGGTACGTATAGTCACATAATGGTAAGAAATTATGTACACGAGCCCCACATTAAGGACCATTGGATAAATTGTCTATGACTATGAGGTTAGGATCTGTGACTACTGTCGGATGAGCTTAGAGCTGGCACATACTACCCTACTACTGAGGATACCCCCAAAGGTGAAGGGAGATGACTCTAAGGATATCCTAGATCCTATTTACAATTTGGATAGAGTATACCCCAAGGCCATTTTGAATGAAGAGGTCAATAGGGATGAAAATGATGATATCAACTTCAAGGCAAGACATGTCATCAAAGTGACTAAGGCATGGATCACTTGTTCATTTCCTATGGATCCAATGCCAATGAAATAACAACTAGCTCAGCCCTCCAAGGAAAAGAAAAAGAAAGTGGAGAAGTTGTTGATGCCATAGTTCAAAAAGGTTGTTCCACAGAAGCCAAAAATGGTGTATAGACATGAGCGCCCTACGACATATGGCTCTGCTACCCATTCAAAAAATCCCAAAAATAGAATGCATGGAATCATAGCACCTCCAAAGGAACCTTCTTATAGGAGTCCTAAACCTTTGAGTGCACCAAAGAAGGCACCTAAATTCAAGGTGACTAGACCTAGGCCGATTGAGGTAATAAAAGGGCATGTATACAAGAGAAAGAAAGAATCGACATCCACTCATATGGACACCTTCTTAGAAGAAGATGAAGATGAGGAGGATTAATTTCCCCTTAGTAGAAGAACCTAGTCTGTGGGATTCATAAAAAGAAGGTGGGTACTAGAAGATGATCCACAAGAAGGCACCAGAGGAGGAGCCCAAGGGGAACCTATAAATCTGGATGCTCTAGGAGATGATAAATTTCACATCTCTGACTTTGAGGGAATTCATGGTTTTTAAGAATCTAAGCAGTAGGATCCAACTGTAGAATAGTCCTTTTCTTTTGTTTCTCTCCATACACAGTTCACTATCCCTCTTGGTAAAATAAGAGAGGACGTCCTATGAAACTCTTAGGAATCAATCAAGGAGATTGTGACTAAAATTTAGAAGGAAACTACAGAGTCAGGAAGAGATTCTTCTATAGATGTCACCTCTGATGAAGACATAGCAGCACAAATTCTTTGGGTTTGACACTTAGTTCCACCTGCACCTCCACCTATGCATCAAACTCCACCTCTACCTATGCATCCAACACCACCTACCACTCTACTTCTTCCTCCAATTCAAACTACTCCATTTCCACCACAACCTCCGCCTGTTCATGTTCCCATGCTGACTCTACCTCCTCTGCTAATACCTTCACCCACTCCCCTTCTGCTCCTACTCCTCCAATATAGAAACCTCCTTCCCAAGCTCCCATTCAACCACTGGTCCACACTGAAACACTAGCACAATGGCCTCAAGAGTTAGAGAAGGAAACATAGGTAGTAGGTGAAATTCTATCAAAAAGACAAGATGGATCAGAGAAATAGGTTGAAGAGGAAGAACAGACATATGTGGAAGAGGAGCTGAATGTGATGGAAGAGAAAAAAATAGAAGGAGAAGATGATGATGTTGTAAATTTGGCTAAAGTGAGTACATAGATGTTGTCATTATGGAAACATATGATCCACATGAAGATTGCAGAGGTCAGAGAGCAAGTATAGTAGAGCGCATTGCAAATTTGTCTAAGTGTAAGACAATGTTTTCACCAGTGCACCACGATATAGTTTTTGTTTGCGATGTTGACTGGAGTAAGTTAACTTCTTGTGCACTTCAACATAGAATATATGATGATTAATCATGACCCATCTCAGAGTGCAAGTCAGTATGGCATGTATAAAACTAGTTATGACAGTTTTACCAAAGACAGTGTTAAGCTGACATGACACAATATGAAGGCAGAATTGGTAAAGAGTTAAGGGATTATTTTGTTTATCAAAATAATAACTTAACAATATAAAGGGACAACATCCTAGATGTTAACTCTTGGATAAAGATATATGGAAGCCGACCATGTAAAGTTATTATCTTTAATAACTTGTATATATTTAATATGTAATTGTAAGAAGAAAATACAAGAAGAGACATGTGGTAATATTGTAATGATATGATGCAAATGTAAGAGCAATGAAAAGATATTGATGCAAGAAGCATAAGGTTATATACCTTAATCTATTTTTGTAATAAGTATACATTGTACATTACTTGTTTGGGTAGTGGGCTCATCTAGTAATCAGATTTTGTATTGACAACTCCTAACAGGGTTGAGGCTTCTAACAAGGCCTATAGTCCCTTAATCAGGACTGATACACTATATGCTTGTAATAGACTCCTAACAGGGTCAACATCCTTAACAAGATACTTTTGATTAGTGGATCTTTGCGGGTACCATCCCCACTGGGGTTTTCCCTTGGCCAGGGTTTCCTCTAGAACATATCATGTGTTATGAGTTCTTTATTTCTATTGCTATGCATATTGTTTAGCTTCTTATGTTATGCATGTATAAAGATCATTTGTTATATCCATAATTGGGAAAAAGATAAAGTTTGTAGAATATTGATTCACCCCCACTCTTAGTATTCCCTATTTCTAACAATTGGTATCAGAGCTTAGTTACTCAAAGAAGAATCATTCAAGGAAAGCCTAGCAGCTTGAGTAAGATCTCTATGGATATGGATCAACTACAGAAAAATCTTGAAGAAGCTCTTGAATAGATTTATATGCTTATTGATGAAAGAAACACTCTAAAAAGGAAATATGATGATGCAAAGAATCTTATTGATAAACTAAAAAACAAGGTAGAAGATTTGAAATCTGAAAAGGAATCTGAAATTCTTATTGAAGATCGTGATGGCAATTTAGAAAAAGAAAATGTGATCCTTAAGCATGAACTAAAGATAGCAAATCTGAAGCTTAGTTTGAAAGATGGAAATGACAAAAATGAAGCAAATCTGAGATTTGAGAATGAAGAATTAAAATCTAAACTTGGCAAAGTAACATCTGAATTTGAGAAAGTAAATTTTCAGCATGAAGAGCTTGAGAAATACAATAAGATTGTGAAAGATGAATTAACTCAATCCAAACAACAACTTGAAAGGCTATATTCAAATAGTGAGAAGATTGATGAACAAGTATCTTATGGAAAACCATCCTATGATAAGACTGGACTTGGATTTAATATATTCAGAACAAATGATGAAAGCAAGGAACCAGATCTGAAAGAATTTGAAAGCATAGATAAGAAGTCAGATGAAATCAACAAATCTGATGACACACCTAAAGGAGAAGAACCACCTAAAGAAGAAGAACCGTCGAACCAAGAAGAATCACCCAAAGGTATGCAAAGAGAATTCAAAGGTAGATGTTTTGGTTGTAATACTATTGGTCACATGAAGAGAGATTGCACAGGTAAACAATTTAAACCTCTTAATGGTTATTGTTATAATTTTCATGGTTTTGGACATAGAGCTATTGAATGTAGAAGACCTAAAGTTATTGAGAATAATTATGGTAGTAGAATGTTTAGAAATACTAACAATGCAGATAAAAGACCTACTGAAGATATGAACAGAAGAAATGAAGTATTATGTTATAGATGCAACAAGATTGGACACATTGCTAGAAACTACAGATCACAAATCAACTAGCAAGGACCAAGATATGGGAACAATGGAATTGTTTTTTAGATATGTAACAAGATTGGACACACAACAAGGTTTTGCAGAATGAACAATAGAGTTTTTTATCCTAACCCTAACCCTAGAAATCATGCAAGAAGAAATGAAGATGCAGGTAACAAACATAAAGGTTGCTGTAGTAATGCAGATGAAGTGAAGTTTATTAAAGGCACAGATCAAGGAAACATATTCAACATTGAAGGTAATCAGAAAGGTGAAGTATCAAGTGGTAAGAATGAATACTTACCTGACCTATCTGTAAGCACTTAATTTATGAAAATTGCAATAAATTAGGAACTTAGAATTAGTGTAGAAGTAGATTTTCGATGAATTAAGTCTTGCACAGTTAATGTAAGATATTTTATGATGTACTAATGCTATGGTTAAGAGTGTAAAAGAAAATATTATGTTTTGCAAGATCGCAAGAAGTTTTAAGTTTTTCAGGATAGTAGAAACAACTTTTTGGAAAGAAGTGGCAAAAGAATTGAATGCGATGTCAGATCTAAGTGAGATTGAAGTAATAAAAGGTTATGATCAATGTTATTTGATTATCAAAGAAAATTGAAGTTTTTAGGAGAGCAAAGAATAGAGATTGGAAGCATTTTGCAGTGATTTGGTTAAAGATTTGAGCGCCGAATCTACGAAAGCCCTAAAATCACAAACTTGAGGTATTTATCTTGACAGATCTTTGAATCGCTATAAGGAATTTAAAGTAGTCATGGATGTATCCTTAATTCACAATATCAGAGATAATAATAGACCTAGAATGAAGAGGAAACCAATAGAACCCTTGGAAGAAGATGATCCTAGGTTAGCATTATCATCCATACCAGATGGAGTTTTGCATTTAGAAAATGTGAGAAGTTATCTTGGATGCAAGTTAGAAACTATCAGTGATAGTGATTTTACCAATGAACATATGAACATTTACAATCATGATATGTCATTGAAACAAGGATATGAACATTTGAAAGATAATGAGATTGTTCAGTATGCTTTGAAGTATGAGTTTGACAATGAAGAATGCACTAAGATTATTTTGAGTAGAATTCACAATGGGGAGTTTTGGCTAGAGGATAGAGTGATAGACATTACAGCTGACTTGATTCATGAAGTCACAGGTTTATCTAAAGTTGGTGCTATTCCTTTAAATGAGAAAAATATGAGAAAAAATAGTCATAGACAACACAAGTTCATCCTACAATGGTAGAGGAATTGTGATTAGCAAGATCAAACAACATGATAGATATTTATGCAAGTACCTACAAATAAGTTTTGTGAAAATTCTAGAGAAGATGATATGGTAGCTAGAATGGTGCATATTGCCTATTTAATGTGTGTTGACAAAGTACCAGTTGATATGTGTGAAATTCTGAGAATTCAATTGTTTGAAAACTTGGAGAAGATTAAGAAATCTAAGTATGCAAAATTTAGATTTTCATCCTTAATCACATACATGTTTTTCCACTCATTGAGAAGATTTCCATACACCATTGCAAATTATTGGAATGATAGACAAATTTCTATGGAAAGGATAAATAAAGTATATTTGAGACATGTTATTGACAAAGTAAATGAGAGTGCTATTTTAGTAATGAAGACATTTCAGAACATGGTAACTACCAGATCAAGAATTCCATAGTCACTTGTGAAGAAGTATAAAAATGATATATGTTTCATGGTTGACACTGACTTTACCTATATTGAAGCAGTGGAACCTAGAATTGAGTTCATAGACCCTCTTTGCTATGAGATATCTGAGGCTAAAATAGAAGAATATGTTGGCAGATTACTTAAATGTAAATTGGATACTCAGTGTAGCAGATTTGGAACTTTTGATGAGAAATTCAACTCGACAAAAGCTATAACTGAAGAGAAGAAATCTAAGAAGAGAGTTGACAACACTATCAGGAGAATGCTGAAAGATACAAGAATTTCAGAACAAGAATTCTTAATAGTAAAATAGACAGCAGCAATAATCAGGGATATTGGATAGAAAGAAGTCTTGATTGTACCACCCTTGTCATCCAGTGTAGTACAACAAGAACCTACACAAGTTAAGGTGAAAGTAGAGGAACTAGAAAAGGAACAAGTAACAATTAGATCCACTTCCTCCATAGCTAGCAAGAGAATGAAAGAAATTGCTACTAGACCAAGAAAGAGATAGAAGACTTTAGTTCAACCAGTACCAAGAGAAATTGTAGAAATAAAAGATGATGACACTATGGTTAAGAAGAAATCTTGGAAACCTAAAGTTGAAAAGCTTAATGAGCAGATTATTGAAAATGGAGACTTTACCATAATGAATAAGTACTAAAGTCTTTATGGTTATTTAGATAGACTTTATTTGGAGAATGCTATTGTGAAGCATATGATTTTGGTAGACAAGAAATTTGATTCTATTCAAGGACAAATACCTGATGAGTTGTATACCAAACTACTAAATAGAAAGAAGAGTGCAATTGAAGAAGACACTAATATCCGAAAGAATCTTGTGAAGAAGCTTTGTGATGTGAGAGATGATGAACACTTGGAGTAGATACTAAAGGCCTTAAGCACCCATTTGATAACCAAAAGGAGAACCATTTTGATTATGGGAGGCAGATATGAAGAAGTTTATTCAGATATAGAGTAGGCAATAATCAAGGTCATGGCAGAAAATGTTGGAGAGCTATCGGTTGTGATGTAGTGCAAGGTAGGAGAATCCCCAATGGAGATGTCCTAGCCCCTAGAAAATAACCACAAAATGGAAAATAATAACAATACAGAGATATAGATCCACACAGTGCCAAATACTCATAATAGAATCATTATATTTTCATCCAACATGCCCGGCTGTAAGGCCTTCCGGGTTACGGCCAAATAAAATGCAATTACAATAGAAACTCCATAAGATCTCGCAAGATCCAAACCAAACCCTAGCTAGCCCAGATCCACACACTGGTAGGAACCCCCAAGGAAGATCTAAACTTGTGCTCGCAAGCCCACCAAGCAATCTCCTTGTTTCCCAAGCTGCAGCTACTAGCTCCTCTCAAAACTCACTCCTCCACCTCTTCCTCTTCTCCCATATGGATGAATGATTGCCTAAAGACTTCCCCCACAACCTCTACTTATACCAATCTAAGCCACAGGTCGGCCCTAAAAATAAATTAAATACAAATACCGAAATTAAATGCCACAAGTCGGCCAACAACAACAATTAAATTCCCAAAATAGATGTCTTAGTAAAATCATGATATCTCCTAGCTCTAGATGAATTAGAACTCATGCTTTGAACTGTAGGAAGAAATATAGGTCCTCTTCAATCTCTGAAATTTGCAGCCTCTAACTCTTTGTGGAAAATTACTTATATAGCTTGAAATAGGCACCAAATTCCTAAGCAAGACTGAGCTCCATCTAGGCCATGCTGAGCAACCAAGACCATGCCAAGTTCCATAACCAATTACCAAAGACCCAAGTAGGTCTATCCAACTCTACCAAACCCCTCACACATGAAAATAAGTCCACAAAACTCCATCAAATCTTCCAAACATGCAGGATAGTCAACTACCCTGGGATGCTCCTGCATCAGACTTCCCAGGTGCGAAAAGAAGTATGCCTCATACTTTGATGCCAGATGAAATATTTGCAACCATCTTCATCTTCACCAAAGGCTTCCACTCCAACAGGGACCATAGAACCAACATGCAAATCACCCAAATCTGCATCCATCTGTCAACCACTAGAATCTCAACCATCCAATCAACATGCTCACTCCCAGGAACAAACTGAACATAGTGCCTCACCAACATTCTCTGTAGCCGATCACTACCAACAACAACAATATCCTTGAACATGAAATCCATGTCACCAACATGTAAGCTCAAATCCACAATAGGAGCAACATGTAAATCCTCAACCATGTCAACCACCAACAGCTCCACATCAGGAACATACAGATCCATAGTATCATGTAGATCCTCAACCACATCAACAACTAGTGAATCCACACCAGCAACATCCATATCAACAACATCCATATCACCAACATATGGATCACCACCCTTAGCAACCTGATTATCCATGACCAAGTGCTCCACAATTTCCATGTCAAACTCAACCAACTGATCATGAAAACCAATCTCAATCATAGCATCAACAAGGTTAGGAAGCTCCATAGAAACATCCACAAGTTTCTCCACAGGTTCTGCATCAGCCTCCACACACTGATCAACAAAACCAACTTCTAGCTCGACCTTTCTATGCCCTCTTCTCTCTCGAACAAGTCTTCTAACCGGCCACACAACTCGCTTCCTGATCGGTAGACTCCAGCTCCACGGTTTCAAGATCTCTCGAACTCTCTTACAAAATTTATCCAAAGATGGATCACTCTCAACCATCCCTTCCTTAACTTGATTAGTCAATCTAGCTTCCAACCGAGCACAAGTCTTTGAAATATTCTTCTCCACCACATCATGGAGTTTTGCAATCATCTCAGGGTCCAATCTTCTTAGAGCCATCTTCTAAGATCTTCGCAAACCCTCTGCAACAAATCACCAACTAGATCCAACCTTCAACCAGGTCCTAGTGCAAATTGCCTCACATTCGGCACTCTGTCCACACACTCAGGAACAACCTTCACTCTGAAAAACTCCACCCAAGGTCCTGGTGTAAACTGCCTCACATTCGGTGCTCTGTCCACACACTCAGGAACAACTGTGCTCTGATACCACTTGATGTAGTGCAAGGTAGGAGAATCCCCAATGGAGATGTCCTAGCCCCCAGAAAATAACCACAAAATGGAAAATAATAACAATACAGAGATATAGATCCACACAGTGCCAAATACTCATAATAGAGTCATTATATTTTCATCCAACATGCTCGGCTGTAAGGCCTTCCGGGTTACGGCCAAATAAAATGCAATTATAATAGAAAATCCATAAGATCTCACAAGATCCAAACCAAACCCTAGCTAGCCCAGATCCACACACTGGTAGGAACCCCCAAGGAAGATCTAAACTTGTGCTCGCAAGCCCACCAAGCAATCTCCTTGTTTCCCAAGCTGCAGCTACTAGCTCCTCTCAAAACTCGCTCCTCCACCTCTTCCTCTTCTCCCAGATGGATGAATGATTGCCTAAAGACTTCCCCCACAACCTCTACTTATACCAATCTAAGCCACAGGTCGGCCCTGAAAATAAATTAAATACAAATACCGAAATTAAATGCCACAAGTCGGCCAACAACAACAATTAAATTCCCAAAATAGATGTCTTAGTAAAATCATGATATCTCCTAGCTCTAGATGAATTATAACTCGTGCTTCGAACCATAGGAAGAAATATAGGTCCTCTTCAATCTTTGAAATTTGCAGCCTCTAACTCTTTGTGGAAAATTACTTATATAGCCTGAAATAGGCACCAAATTCCTAAGCAAGACCAAGCTCCATCTAGGCCATGCTGAGCAACCAAGACCATGCCAAGTTCCATAACCAATTACCAAAGACCCAAGTAGGTCTATCCAACTCTACCAAACCCCTCACACATGAAAATAAGTCCACAAAACTCCATCAAATCTTCCAAACATGCAGGATAGCCAACTACCCTGGGATGCTCCTGCATCAGGTTGCAGCAGAGCAAGTAGTCGAAGGTAAATAAGAGGATATTCCTTCTCCTTTAGCTATTAACATTGAAGATGAAACTATGAATATAGAAGGTACTAAGGTCACCTTGGATACTGATGAAAATGTATTCAAGAACTTAGCAAACATTGTTGACAATTTGGCTCTTGATGAACCAGATAGAACTGAAGAAGCAAAGCAGACTCAATCTATCAGTGAAGAACCTAAGGAGACTGAGATTCAAGCACCCATTCCTACCACATAAGACATCAGTCTTACTCTTGAGACTATAAAGAAGAAAGAAATTGGATCTTTGTTTGAAGATTTAGGAAAGGAAGTTGATGATGATGATCAGTTGGAACTGATCACTTCTTTGAATAAAATCATTGGCAAGAATAAGAAAGTGAATAATCTTGAAGGGAGTCTGAAGGACCTTACTGAGAAGTTACAAAGCATTGTAACTACACAAATCATAGAGGTAGGCCCTTTGGAGAAAGCTAAGAAGGTAATGAGCACTTTTGACAATGAATTCACTAACCTATCTGATATTGCAAAAGTGATAGCTCAAGCAGCTTATGAAGCTGAAATGCTTTTGAACATAAGTCAGAATATCAGAAATGATATTAGCAGTCTTGATATTTGTATCAAGAAATTGAGGAAACATTTGGAGAGAGGAAAATCATTATACATATAGTGTACAAAATGAAAAATTTTGACAACAGAAGTGGAATAGAAGATCAAGTTGAAGGAAGCCAAGATTCAAAATGAATGTAACCTTCTTTTTAGACCTAATGTGAAGGTATGTGATCCTAAAAAGAAAGTTCAGAAGCTTTATGATGAAATATGAATATTGCAAGATGAGAGGAACAAAAAAATAATGAGTCTCACTCTTTTGAGAGAATGCATCTCTATGAAGTTGAGTATCATTGAAGAACAGTTAGAAGAATGTCTTACAGCTAAGACATCCTTTCAGAAATTCAAACTTGACAACCTCCAAGCTTGTCAAATAGCAGCTTATGGATTGAGCACATTACTCAATGCGGTAGATTCCATCAAGAATTCATGGGAAAAGGAGATAGAAGCTATGAAAGCTGATTTTGTAGATTGTGTTGCAAGCCTACCAGCTTTATAATAAGAAAATGAAGGTATAATCTTTTTGGGATACAATTTTGTAATCCTCCCTACCTTATTTTCTCATTGTTGTAAAAGAGGGAGAGATATGAGAGTAGAAAATTGATATATTTGATAAAGATTGATACTCCTAGGGGGTGCATTGTATTATAGTTGATATTTTGAGGAGTTATAAGGATAGTATACATATTCTATACTATGGCCACAATTTTGATACAATTTTGAGATTTTGACTTGTACACTTAGACAAATTTCTCATATGTTGCAACCAATGACAAAGGGGGAGATTGTTGTCAATTTGGCTAAAGTGAGTACATAGATGTTGTCATTATGGAAACATATGATCCACATGAAGATCGCACAGGTTAGAGAGAAAGTATAGCAGAGCACATTGCAAATTTGTCTAAGTGTAAGACAGTGTTTTCACCAATGCACCAGGGTACAATTTTTGTTTGTGACTTTGACTGGAGTAAGTTCAGTGCTTGTGAACTTGAACATAGACTCTATGATGACTAATGATGACCCATCTCAGAGTGCAAGTTAGTATGGCATGTACATAATTAGTTATGACAGTTTTACTGAAGATAGTGTTAAGCCGACAAGATAGAATATGAAGGCAGAATTGGTAAAGAGTTAAGGGATTATTTTGTTTACCAAAATAATAACTTAACAATATAAAGGGATGAAATCCTAGATGTTAAATCTTGGATAAAGATATATGGAAGTTGACCATGTAAAGTTATTATCTTTAATAACTTGTATATATGTAATATGTAATTATAAGAAGAAAATACAGGAGGAGACATGTGGTAATATTGTAATGATATGATGCAAATGTAAGAGCAACAAAAAGATATTGATGCAAGCAGCATACGGTTATATACCTTAATCCATTTTTGTAATAAGTATACATTGTACATTACTTGTTTGGGCAGCAGGCTCATCTGGTAATCAGATTTTGTATTGACAACTGCTAATAGGGTTGAGGCTTCTAACAAGGCCTATAGTCCCTTAATCAGGACTGATACACTATATGCTTGTAATAGACTCCTAACAGGGTCAACATCCTTAATAGGATACTTTTGATTAGTGGATCTTTGTGGGTACCAGCCCCACCGGGGTTTTCCCTTGGCCAAGGTTTCCTCAAGAACATATCATGTGTTATGAGTTCTTTATTTCTATTGCTATGCATCTTGTTTAGCTTCTTATGTTATGCATGTATAAAGATAATATGTTATATCCATAATTGGGCAAAAGATAAAATTTTTAGAATACTAATTCATCCCCCCCTCTTAGTATTCCATATTTCTAACAAATGAGAGTCATGAGGAGATGGAGATAGAACACTGGGCTACTACGAAAAGTTTGGCTGCACCATATGATCCAATTAGTGCCTTTTCAAAGCCCACTTGGTTCACCAAGGAGATTCAACTATTGTCACTAAGGATTACACCCAATTTGCTAAGTGTTAGAACCCAAAAATCTTGTGAAACATGGGACTACTCATAGGCTGTAGGTAGCCTATCTAAGAATAGACCTTTGGATTAGGGACCAACTTCCCCTTGGATCACTTACAAACTAACTAACTTCTTGAGGAAAGGGAGAGAGTGCATAAAACAAACAACTGAAACTAATTTGAACTAGGTGATCCACCAAATTGATAGAAGATCCACAATTGATACAAGCTTACAAAATAGGTGAAACAAAGCTACAATTCACAACTTGATCCTACTATCTTAAAAATCCTTTAAAAAACTAAGGTACTTGAAATAAAAAAAGGGAGGATGTTTCCACAATTCAGATTCCAATTTGTACACAAATTAGTGCTTCAAAGCCAAAATAAATCCCTAAATATTTAATTGAATCAACATACATATTGAGAATAAGATAATATCACAATAATCTTTTCATGAAATTCAATAAGAAGAACTTAGAAATGGAAGGAAACAAGAAGGATCAATTTTGCATTAATGAAAAGAAGCTAAGTACAAAGTGTGTCTCTTAGAGCTACAACACTCATACCAGAGAGAAAGAATGAAGAGCTAACCTCAATCACATCAGTAAGAGGTATATAAAATGAGGCAAAAGGAATCAACATTGAAAACCCCTCAACCCCCTAAAAATGGAAAAATCCTGCAAATAGGCCCATGAAGATGCCTCTTAAACTCAGATGCCAGATTCCAGAGTTTATAGAGGGGGTGGAAAAATGACACCCCTAAAAGAGGTGGTCAAATGAAACTACTCTATCCATTCCAAGTCATGCACTAAGAATAATATTCTGGTGAACGGTTTATAAAATATTATCGTCAGAATTTACAATAAGGATAGGCAATGAATTTTTACATTTGAATTTTACCCTATGCCAAAATGAACATGGATTTTAAAATTTTTACATCCTAATTTGATAAATAACTCTCAACCCAATTAAGGGGAAAACATATTTAAAAACTTATCATATTAATAAGACCCTTGTTTTGCAATTACATTAGCACAAAAAGTACTAATTAATAAATTCTCAACTCTAGAAAAGGGGAGAACATATCAATTGATTATGTAGATGAAAATCCATCATCAAAGATGAGCAGAGCCTACTAGAAATAGACACTTCTCCTTCCAGCACTTGGAAAGTTTCCCTCTTCATTGGCACTCCTGCATATGTTCTTCGGGCTGGATATGGAAACATCAGCTTTTTCTATTCATGGCATCATCATAGAAGGTAGGCATTGATTTTAGCATTTTGTTTTATTCTCATTCTTCTTCTAAAAATTGAGGGCACCATGTTTTGAAGGGCACTACATATTGTAATGTGTCCTGACTCCTCTAGAATTTGAGGGCAGGGCACATTGATGGCATACTATTTTGTTTAATGTTGTGTCCTTGCTTTTGTTTCATTACTAGTTTTAATGTACACTACCTAGATTTGTAGCATATGTTTAACCCCTTTTCATTTTTGAGGGCACAACATTCTAGGTGCTTGGTCTTTTTCTTGGCATCTTATTATTTCTCTATTTAAAACTATGCCAGCCTACGAGCTAGGGCACGGTGTTCATGCATTCCTTTATGTTGATGCTTGATGAACATGTGTTGATGAGGGCACCGAAGAAATTTTAACTCTGCATTCTTGTCAAAATAATGGCATATGTTTTTCATTTGTATCTTTGTTGTTACCTGTACTTGGAGCCCATGAGTAATCTATGGCATCATTGTATCTTACATTCACTATTATTTTTATTCTTACTTCTATACTATTGAAGCATTTTGTTGCATCATGTTTAAGCTCAACATTTGAATGTTTATAAGGCTCATGATCAAGCTAGGGCATCAATGTTTCTCACTACCATTTTTTCTACTCTTTCCTATGAGTTATCAACATGTATGTTGCCATTACATATTGGCATGCCTGTTGAATCTTGGCATCCATGGCTCCGTTTTGACTATTGACTAAATGGAGAATTTTAATTCTATGTGCTAGGAAGACACCTGTTGTATGGCATGTGTTTTACACATGGCATCACGACACCATATTCATTTTTTTTTATAATGTCAACCCATAATCTTCTTTACTTCACTATTTATTACATTGTTTCACTATTTGAATTTGGGCCATTTACTGATTGTACATGGCACCCATGATCTTTACTATATGCTGGAGCATGTTATGAATATTCATCATTTTGATGGCACTCTCCTTCTTGATGCAACCCATGAGCCTAGGCTAGGGTATCATCCCATTTACTTTCTACATTGCTGGCATTCAATGTAGCCTGTGAGCTATGGACTCCTCTATATTTGATAACTAGTGGGCTGTATATTTTATTGTTGATTCCTCCACTGAATCTTGGGCACAATCCTATCAGTCAAGCTCACTATTCTTTTATGGATGGTCTCGTGCTTATACAATGTGCACATGTGTTTGTTTGACACCATGTCTTCAAATGACATTTCATTATTTTTATGCCCACACACCACTGTATTTATTTCTTTATGCCATGAACTATGACCATTTGATGCAAGAGTGTTTTTAATTATCTATTCAATCTCAGTGTTGGATTTGAGGGCCAAGAGCCAATATTTGGTAACCCTATATTTGATGTCCATTCTTTCATGTTTAGAGCCCAAGGGCTGCTTGGGGTATTAATGCATTGTTGTTACTATAACAATGTTATTGATTTGATTTGGGTTGCTCACTATTACATTGATATTGAATTTTATCACTGATTGTATCTCACAGGCACATGCTCATTTGATTTCTTGAACAATTAGCAATATATTCTTTACTTTCTGTGATCATCCTCTTACTATTAGGGCCCATGCATATGCATTTACTCTACATTGGTAGCCTACTAAGATGGATTATCCAAGGCCTGAATTAGCCCCTTTTACCATATTTGTTGGCTGTAGATTATTAGTTTACTCATTCACTTCTTTGTACTACTGGGTATATTGTACCATTGATCCTCTTCCTTTTGGTTGGCACCATGATTCCTTCATTGAATTGTTGTTGGCACCAATGTTTATGACTATTTCATTATTCCATGCTTGAGATTCACTTGATGATGTATTGTTTGGTGCTCATTAAGATGCCACTGTTTATTTACTATTCCACATGATGATAGGCCATCCTTAAGAGGCACCATCACTGATTCATCAACTGAAGCCCCTTTGTATTTGGTTCATAATGCAGAATTGAACATGCTCATCCTATAGCATCAATGTATTGAATGTATATTTGAAACAGACTTATGCTATAATGTACTTTTATTTAGTATACAGATTTGAGTTCCATTTCTAACATGTTGATGATGTATGCCCCCTTGAATCTACCAATTTCTTTGACCATGCTTCCTTTGATTTGTCTTTATGATCTTTGAGTGTCTAACTGATACTGCTTCATCTAGTTGCTTCCATGTAGTGTTCGTGAGTGTTCTTGGCTTGTGATGTGGTCTATGTCAAGGATATTTGAGGTCTTCCTAACATAGCCTATATCACAAGTCAACATCATTCATCTGGATCCCAGCACCTTACTATTATTATTGTTAAGACAATCATGGAGCTTTGAGGATGGTCTTTTTTGGGAACACCATCCTCTCAGCACCTTGATTATCTGAATGAGGTAAACAATAGTGAATCAACTTCTTCTATATCTACACA
The DNA here is from genome assembly GCA_027943335.1 of Chamaecyparis obtusa. Taxonomy (NCBI): domain Eukaryota; kingdom Viridiplantae; phylum Streptophyta; class Pinopsida; order Cupressales; family Cupressaceae; genus Chamaecyparis; species Chamaecyparis obtusa. The sequence goes on from BSBK01000077.1 coordinate 441,410, forward strand.
TGGAACAAACAAGTTATTGAAAACATGGTATTTATTATATTCTTGTAGCATCTTTTCCTGAGCATACATGCCCTATAGCATAGCCCTTATCAGAGGTGTATGCCTAAGTGCATATATGCATGCTTGTAAATATTAAGGTACCATACATTGTTTAGATCCATTGGATCTAACCCCACCCCTTTCTATATTCTCTACAGGCTCTAGACCATAGGAGCACCTCAAAACACCATGGATCAAGACTTCATTACTAGACAATGTCTTGTACCCTTGTATTTATGTTCATCATTTCATGTATATCTATCCTTATTTATGCCATTCTAAAAATGGCTATGCTCATGGCCTGTGTGAGCTCAAATAAATGGTCTTCTCATTTCTTTTCCTTTTGTACATCACATTTAAGACATGGGTACATATACATGTAATTCTTTTAGATGTAGATCATTTCTTTTCCTTTTCATGTATCTTATTATGAAATGAACAAAAACTTAACAAAGATCACCTAATAATCAAAACTAGGGTACAATAGTCTCACTTAGTAATTAGGTCTCTAAAGATGAGTAAAAATATGATAACATTATGGTGACCTCAACTGAGTGCTTGCCTACTAAGCACCCTGACTAGTTGCCTTTAAATCCATTGGGCATGTTAGGGATTTTTCTTGTAGGGTCAAACTTGGAAAATTATGGGCTTGATTCTTAGTTAAAAGGGGCTCCAAGTTTCCAAGTAAAGCCTAATTGATGAGGATTGGATAAGATCCTCCTTCTGCTTCGAGCTCCATAGGACTCAGGCAGGTATTGCCTATAAATAGGTTACTATATTTCAAGTAAGCTTTTGATTAGTGGATTAGGTTCTTCACTACTATGCTATTGTGCTTCCGACTATTTCAACAAAAGATCACTCGACAAATAGCTGAGAATGACCTATTACAGAATGTGACAAATGAAATCACTAATGTAATAGCATGAACAATGGAAATAACGACATAAATCCTTCTTCTTTTTATGAGTTCAACTAAAGGAAGGTTAACCTCTGATTCTTTCTTTAAGGAATCACCAAATGTGAACTGTACCACTTAGACATAGTCCCTTCACAGTAGGCATAAACTAAAGAAATTGAAATATACTAGTAATGATAAATTTTGTGCTTGATGACAGAAAGATAGTTGTATAAACAAAAATTAGACCAGTGCCTAATCCTTAAGGTAGAAGAGTCTAACATGAATCAATAGAGGAATTTCAAGAAAATATGGTAGCATGCCTTGCAAACTACATACAATTTAGATAGAATTTTTGATAGACTATCTTCTCAATCTTAGATTGTTATCATCAAGATATTAACAGACATGTTCATTCTCTGAAATTGGACATGAGGATTTAATCCTTTCCTTGAAAGAAACTCATGAAACAATTAGAGTAATTGCCTGACAACTAGTATGTTTTTATGTGCCTTACAAATGAAAACATACAAGAGCAAACAAAAAGCTAAGAGACAGTAACAAAACCAGGACAAAAATTGTACTATATTTCATGAAAAGTGTATCAATACACACAAAGACTCTTTACTCAAAAATCTCAGACCTAGAATGAGAAATCTGGTTTGCAAAACTTATATTTTTTAACATTCATCATCAAGGGACCTACTCATAATAGAGCAACTACAAGAGCCCTCTAGAAATAGGAACATGAACCCCAAAAATAGAGAAAAGAAGATAATAAATAGAAGAAGGAGAAACCCTAAAATCTGCACTTGACCAACACCTGTCTATTTTGCCAATCTAATCTCATTTGTCCTCTCTCCTCAAAAAATTTGATATACTCGGGCACTTCAAAATTTGATTTTATTTTCCCCTTCATATCTAATCTACTTTGTCCTTTTTCTGTCACTTCATATCTGATCTTATCTTATTCATCTATTTGTAAATCTGATTCAACAACCCTCTGTCTTCTGAAAATAAAATATGCCCAGAATAAAATATCTCTGCAAAATGTGATCCCAGATGCAAATGCCTTTACTGCTCTCATCTACTTATTTAAATCTAATTCTATCCACCGCCATCATCTCTATCATCTCCATCATCTTCTGGCATTTCTGGAAACATATCATACTACTATGTTTGGACAAAAAATGGATCTACAACATTAAAAACTCTGAGCAGCTTCCTTCCATTAAAATATTTTGAATTATTTCTCTATAACTTGAACTTTATGATTTTTTAAATCTTTTATTTCTTTTAAAAAATTGCATAGGCCACCAGAAAGTGCCAATTGTCATGTTCTCATTTGCTGCTTGGACTAACTCATCTTTAACCCCAGGCGATCTAGAGATTTGGAGACTATAGTAGTCTCCAAATCTTTGGGGATTCTCCTTAACCGTGGTTACCTTCAGAGACCTAGAGAAACTCCTTAGTCTCTAAGTCTTAGAATGACTTCCTTAATTGCAGTTGGATTGTGAGACCACGCGACTAGCTTTAGTCTCTAGATCTCCAAGTCTCCAAGTCTCCAAATTTTTCCTCCACCTCTAACTGCCAACATTAGGAGATTAGGTGACCATAGTTAGTCTCTGAATCTCCAAACATTTTATGCTAACCACTGGACATCATGAGATTGAGTGACTGCAGGTCTTTGGGTCTTCGAATGAATGGACACTAACTGCTAGCATCTCGCGATTGGGCGATTGGCAGTTATGTAACGCCCCGCCAGGCAACCCAAGAGGACAAGACATAAACCTCTATAAAATTTAGGTAGTAAATTTCTTTTTTTAATTTATTTTAACTAGAATAATATTCATCATCACACTTCATATTTCTAAAAGAAGAAATAATTTTCTACTACTTGAATATAAGATTTATACAACTTAAGTCCTCACAGGTTCCCTAACGTCGCTACTAAAGCAAAATCATATAAACCATTTACATGCATAAGATATCCATCAAATCATGAGCTTAAAAGATCTACATTCATTTTAACACATCAAATTAAATGTCCCTAACTTATTTCTTTTATTAAACATAGGTTAATCATCCAACATCATTATTCCTTTTATCAACTCATTCCATAAATTCATATTGATTTCATCTACATCTACTATCCTTTATATCACTTTTCTCTAATAATTTAGGTAAGAGATTAATATTCATTAAGGTAGGCATTAAATCCTAGGTACTTCATTAACATGAACCAAGTATTAATATTATAATCAAGTTACTATTTTATTGCATTGTTTCATAACCATTCATTGTTAATAGTTCCAATCACTAATCTATGATTTCTCAATAATTTCCTTGGATCCTTTCATCAAGAGAGAATACATTATTGTTGTGATACATCATTATATATAACTATATTTAAGATTATTTCCTTTACATATGGACAACATAAGAGGATAGGAGAAATAACATAAACACTTTCTTTTAATGCTAGTAACATGTCCAATATTTCAGATTCTTTTCCCTTTCTTTTACCTAGAACTACCCATTCCCTTATGCATTTCTTTTAATTGAGATTAAATCAATACTACAAGACTCCTTTTAGGAGATTAAAATTACATGAATATAGATACATAAGTACATCTCAACATATTAGAATATCTAATAAGAAATTTTCAACTACAGATCTGGAAAAGAATATGTTCTAGGATCATCCAAAGAAACACGAACAATACCTCGATATAAATATTAACCACCCAACCACGTGAAACCAATAGGCCCATACAAGAGGTAACAACTAAGAAATTCCTAAGGTGGTGATAAAATTTCTCCAAAGTCACAACACAAAAGAAAAGACAAGAAGACCACAAGGACTACCAGAGGCATGATCAAATTTGGTAGGGACTCTAAGCTACAAGCTAGGTGAGTGTCATCGCATAGCCCTCACCCCTTGGGTTGTCCTGGTACTAGCCACTCTTGGCCCCGGCCCCCAAGTAGGCACATGCGGAACCGAATGCCTCTCATATAGACAAGGTCATTCAGTCATACCTACACATAGGTACCTTCTCCCACTCCCATCCTTAGTCTTTACTATCACTAAAGACATGGGTGAGGCACAATTAATCTTGATTAGTGTGTAATTTCCCATTCCAATAATCTCCCATTCCCAATTCATTTATTTAGGTTATCACTTGATTAAATAACTCATAGTAGGTTATCCTAGTACTAGCCACTTAGGGCCTTGACCCCTCACTATGAGCCATGCACCTAGTGTACTTAGGTTACCTAACATACATATAAAAATCATAAGAACATAATAGATCCATCATCAAGAATTCATATCAATTCCATAACAACATTTGATTGAGTTTAGGAAAACATATGTTGTCCCTAGTCCACTTGACAACCCTAAACCCAATATGGCATTCATAATGTTCCAAACATATAAGAAGACATCCAAGTGATATTATAAAAATATTCAAAGTATACATAGATCCAATTAACCAAAAAAAACTTTAATATCCTCTGGTAACCATACGAAACCCTAAAACTTAGTGATGTTCTTAAACTGAATTATTTCAAGCAAGGATTAAATGCAAAGAATAGTCATCATAGAACAGTCATCCATATCTTCCATAAAACAAATAATAAATACAATCACTTCATTGGACATTTAGATAACATAATTATTGACTCTCAAATTTTTTTTTAGGAAGATCCAATGGTGGGAAAGAAAGTTATGACTTTTGGTTTAAAACAGAAAACTCAGGTTAGGGTTCAGACCTGCCTTCACTAAAACGATTGTAATTTTCACAAAACACAATAAAAATTATCCAAACAAATTGGAAATGAAAGATAAGAATTAGGAGAATCTATGATATCAAATTAAGACTTTTATATAATCATATCATCCTGTAGCATATGAATACATTTGACAGAAAATTTAAAATAAAGAATGGACAGGCACAGTCTGCCAAAATGTCAAAAATAAGGCATTAATTCGACCCTAAAAATAAAATCAGAGAGATACCCATTTGAGACCTATGAATTTTACTTCCATAAAATCAATTTGGTAAAATAATAGATGCAATTTAAATTATTATAATAATAGATCTCAAAAAATGGGTTGCTAAAAAACCCTAGGAAAACACATGCCAATTCTTACAAACAAAAACTCAAAACTTTAAAATAACCATAGAAATGAAAAGTAAAAATATAATAAATAATGATAATATATAAATAGATCCATAATATATCAAAGACATCAAGTAACTAAAATATTCAATCCATACCTCATGTCCTACAAAGGTTGAATCGAAGAAGGAAGGAAACAAAAGAGAAGACAAATCCAAACTTGAGAGGCATCGTTCAAACCCTATCCACTTTCAGAAATCTCCATGAAAAAAGAAATAATTCCACATCAAATAATCCCTCTCTCAACTACTAAAATTCTCACAAAAATTTCTCTCTCCCAAAAGCAAAGATAACCAAAAATTCTTAAAGACATATGCTTACAAACTCTCCCTCACATCTCCAAGTTTTCTCTCCAAAATCTCCATGAAAAGTAAGGCCATCCTCTCCTCAATGCTTCAGCCCCAAAATCCCCTCTCTTCAAATGAGAAAGTAGTGCATATAAATAGATTTACAAAGGTTGAGAGGAAATGTAACCAACTCCCAACTAACTCTTAACTAAAGGGCATTATAAAATAACTTAATATCATACAAATATTTTACTCAAATATACAATAAAGATGATTTGTATTCATTCATACACATATGTAATATTATCCTAACATATATTCATATGAACTCATTAATTACATCAATATATATATATATATATATATATATATATATATATATATATATATATATATATATATATATATATATATATATATATATATATATATATATATATATATATATATATATATATATATAAAACCTATCCACATTATTAATACTTAACAATTGAGAATAATATACCTCGCATTATTTAATATTTAATTATTAATAATGCTATACTTTACATTAATCTCAAAATATACACCATCAACAATATCTACAATAATTAACATATAATCTCACTCACACACACACACACACACACACACACACACACACACATATATATATATATATTTATGTGTGTGTGTGTGCACCCATATATATATTTATATTTATATAGATACATGCCAAATACCAAACACTATAATCTATAAGATTATGAAGTAATAGATCACAATATTATTACCTATTTATAATTACTATAGGATATAACACTGAGGTAGAATAAAATTACATGCCTCAAAATAAATATAATCATCCAAAGAGGCCATAAAAATCAACTATGAAACATATCAAGAAAACCATAAGATCAAACAAGGTCAACCAAAGTCAACAAGGAAAGTCAAGCCAAACTCCTGACCAAGCATGAAACCCTGAAACACAACATAGAAAGATTAAACAAGAATCATACCAAGAAGGAGAAATAAATAAAATGAGTAAAAAAATCATACAACCAAATGAATTCAAGTGGCCACAAGGCACTAACTACAACCATGCCCAACCGGGTGCGCTGGATCTGGGTTTTTGACCCAAAGGTTGACTGACAAACGAGGAACCCTAATATTCCCAAATTGGAATAATGACAAAGGAAGACTCATGTAGGGGCCTTAGTACTATCTCCATAACAAAAACCATTGAGGATTTTAGGGCATGCTCAGACCTATGAAGCCAGGTGAAGTCGATGCCCGGTACCTGCAAGCCTACATCACAAAGAAGAAATACATATGCACGGATATACATATAAAAGAAGACATTGTAGACAGATGACTAGGATTGATACATTGTGTGGACCTCAGCTATGTGAGTAACTATGACTTCATTCTAAATCATGAAAACACATCATGTATATATATACACTCAAAGCATGTAGCATCGTCATAATGAAGATTAGAATCTCAAGCATTGTGTTAGTCTCTTATCAATACTAATAATAAATCAACATAATCAAATCATCAAGTGAGATACAAGATTCATCCAAAGTAACCTTAATAGAAGAAATATAAATAATCACTTATATATATCTATCAAGTACATATCATATAACATCCTAACTATATTCATAAAGGTCTTGAAGGTACTCAATACATACATGGAGATAAATACATACAAAAATGATACCTTTAGACAATATGTCTGATATTAAAATCCTTGAGTACTAGCTTATGAAATTATTATAAACAACTATAGGAATAGATCACACAAGTATCATGTACAACTTAAGCTATAAGAAAACATCGAAAGATCTTAATTATTTCAAAAACACAAAACTTATATTAGGGTTAGAGGGCTAGTACAGGTTATCTTCAAGTCTTGGCAGTTATCTCTTCTGGTGGTTATCTCCTCACAACCATGTGACATTGTAACATGTGTCCACCTCAGTCATCATTAGCACTCTGCAAAATTTTATTAGCCTAGGCCTGCTGGCACAAAAATTGAGGTGGCCACACAAGTTGGCACAAGCATAGCTTCCTCCATTTCAATTTACTACATATGCGAGTCTTCTTTCTTATAAACATTTCAAAGCTCCTTTCCGGCATGCATGTGGGATAAAGTAACTTAAGTGTTTTAAAGAGTTTGAATAAAATCCCTCATAAGGCACCCAGCTAGCACGCATCATGAGGCAGGCCCACAAGGCATGAAGAAACCATGTCCTCCACTTCACTTCATCCATCTTAAGTTTGAGCGACCTTTCTCATAAATTGTAAATGTATGCACACTAGGACAAATGTGGGACAAAAGTTCCAAAACATACTCCATGACTTTGAAACATCCAACTCCCCCATTTGATTTACTTCTGATATTTCATCTTTCTACAGACCTCCTTACAAACACATGAGCGCAATCCTTCATGCACTCACACTGGTCTCCCACACATGCGCAAGTCTCACTTTGTGTGAGCCTACCCTTTTTATGTTGACTGGCATTGAACCTTGCCTGACATGGTGTCTCCATTGTTTATTGAACTGGTCCCAACTTCCATTTGCGCTGGCTGCTCAAAAAATTAAAACATGAGCCTCCACCTTGAAATTGCAAGGTAGGCCCTTTCACTCTTCATTACATGCTGGGAATCCATTAAAATAATGTGCCCCCTTTGTATACTCATGCAATCTTCTACAAATGACTAGCTTCTCACCTTTGTTTTGGGTCTACAAGCTAATCAACAACTCCATATTGTTGGTATGTTCCCATTTATATGATGTGCAACATGAGTGAGAAAGTGGGCACATTATTTTCTTTAAACTTGATGCACCCCATCTCCATTATACTCTACGCCTGCTGGCTCTAAAATGCTGGCAATCTTCACTTTTAAAACATGCCCCTCAAGATTTGGGTTTCCCAAGAGCCTCTTTTACTTGGCATTGGTTCTCTTATTGTTTGTCTTTTGTGCAGAGCCTTCAACTCACATAAGGCCTCTCATTAAACAAACAACCCCTTATTAATGTTGATAACCCCCATTTCAAAACTCACGCTGGTACTCTTCTATTGTGTAGGTTTTTAATGCATTTGGATATGTTTACACTACTTCTAGCCTTCTAAAATTTAAGTATCCAGCACTTTGAATGGCACGTGAATTTTGTTTTGAATGTGTAGCTTTTTCTCTCATCTATAATGTGCATACTGATCCCACATGCTCCTTCTATTTAGCAAGCACTTTCTTCAAACAATACATTGCTAACAGATGTATGTGCACATCCTGGATTTGGCATATTCCCATGCCCTTCTATGCAAGCATTGGCACTCCTAAACATGGCCATAATTTTTGACTTCTTTGGATTGGTGTATGGATACCATAAGCATATTTTGTTTTTGTAAAACCAATCCCCTAGCATAATCTCTCTTTTAAAATTGAGAGCCCTTGTTAACCTACAAATCCATTCTACTTCATACCTCTAACTTGCTTCCATTCAACAACTAGTACTCGCATTGATCTGATGTGTAACATGGATAAACTCAACTTAATGTTATTACAGGCTGACACGTGTCATATCCTTTGATATCATGCTTTTTTCAAATACTCTCATATGCAAATATTTCACACATGTCACTCAATGACTTTGGTGACTTTCATACCCACATGGCCTAAGAAGTTTCATATCTACATTCATTAGGATTTTCTGAGTGTGGATCAATCACTTACTTGATATAAATATCAACTAGTCACCAATGATGTATCTTTGAGAAAGATTGCATGAAGCTCTCTAAAATGGAGACGTAAATAAATAGAAAACTGACTTTTGCTTTACCTTTGCATAAATATCAAACCATGTCTCAAAGTTCGACCATTGATCCTAGTAGTATATTTACATAGATAGAACACATGGAAACCATTCTCATCTTAAAACAGTCACTTTACAATAAGCTACCAACCTCTAAAGATGACTACTCAGTAAGCTTTATTGTATCCCGTATCGGAAATCTGCATAAATTGCTCTTGATCTTGGCTTTGAAAACCAATCAAAAGAGACTTCCAGAGTCTAATCCTTTGAACATAAAATCATTTACAAAGAGGGATCATGAATCATAGACTAATTTTCTCTGACAGTCAATCAGTCAACCAATATTAATCTGCAAAGTCACTCCATCACCAACTTCTTGAAAACAAAACAATCAAACATGCAGAAATTGGCTTCAGAATTGGTTAAGCAAAGCGGTCAGATGGATTGGCAGGGCCTTAAAAATCATCGGGCATGTAATCCCTTAGGTTTTCAGCATGGGAAAAATTTCAATTATGCTGGACCATTGATAGGGTGCAAATTACAAATCCTCAAAGTAGGGCATTTAATTTTGGATTCAACATATTTAGTGAAACTTTAATAAATTGGAAATGAAAAGGCTCTGGCAAAAAGGATAACTGGATTGGTGTGTGTCTGAAAATCTATGTGATGGCACACTTTCAAGTTTCCAACACAAGGGAAAACTCAATTATGTAGTGCATTCATCTGGGTACAACTAGTAGAACCTCAAAGTAAGCCACTCCAAATTCTAAACAATGCACTCTGTCAAAACTTCACAATCTGCAAATGAAAGGCCCTAACAAACAGGATAGACGGGTATATGAGAAGCTTAAATTTGGCAAGATGGTTCACTCCCATACCTATAGAATGATTCCACATCTAGCATATTATGATCAATCATGGGACAAAAGATGCAATCATCAGAACAGGGCCTCTGACTAAAGTATGCAACTGTCCATGAAAATGTTAGAAACTGCATATGGAATCAGATTTGTAAAGTTGGCAAGTGGATTCATCATAGCCTATAAACTAAAACATAAGGAGTATTTGACCACTAGAATATAGTAGAAAAGTAATTTTCTCAATTGGGTCATAGGTTCAAAAGTTATGATCAGCCAAACAGGGCCATTCAGAATACTAGGCATAACAAAGAAACAAGACAATTCTTGAAAACCAACTTTGGGGGATCCAAAAGCTTATCTAACAAACTCGAAATGACTTGAGTTTTGAAACATAGGCTCTCTAATATACATTTTAATCATTCAAAAAGTGGCAAGCTATGAAACTCAACAAAGTACAAGATATTCAAAGGTAAACAATGCCTGGTACAACAATTTGACACTTGGGAAAAAATACAAAATTAAGTGAACACCTTAAAATAGCCACTTCCTAAACATATCACATTTGAAATTGAGGACCTGGAACCCATTGCATATGTCATATGAAAGGTGCTACACATATTTCCCAAGTTGTACCCAATGGAAATCATCAGGATATCTTTTCATTTGCACACCGGTCAGACCTTCTCACAAAAAATTTTAAGAGCACCCACTTTTCCTTATAGAAAATTTTCAATTGGTCACTCTCAATTTGAGCCAAATTTTGAGAGCACCAATAGTGGCTTTGACTATGGACATATGCCCCATGCGGGCATGTAGAGAACCTCAGAATCTCATGGTTGAAGTAGACCACTCATAAAATCAAATCAAATTTTCTCTTCTTGTCTTTTCACCTTGCCTCCCTAACATCTCTTCTCAAAAAATGGGAACCTCTACTGAAAGAAAACACACAACTGAAAGAAAAGCAACTATACATACAAGGAAATTATTTACAAAATGCCCAAAGCCTCAAACTAGATTCAACTCTTCTCTCTGTCAAAAAAAAAATCTTTTGCCCCATGCTTAAAAAATAAGATAACAATATCACTCTGACTTGCCTGTCTTAACCCACTATCATCTTGCATTATCATGGCATATGAAAATTCATCTGCATATCCATTATATGAGCTTTCATGAAAACTAGGTAGATTGTAATCGTCAAAATTGTGTGGCATATACATGTTACATTCATTAGATAAGAAAGCACTTGGATGTATGCAACATTTATCTTCTTTAATCTTTAAACTAGAACCCGGAAAGTTGCTATCCAACTGTGAAGAAGAGCACTCAAAATATGTCATTTTGTTAAAGAAAGCATCACTATATCCACTCATATCCATAGATGGAAGGTCATAAGAAATAACATATTGACCTTTAAGCAAACATTGAGGAGGCTCATCATATAGGATATGATCTAGCTCAATCTTAGGATATGTAGCAATTACTTCAACATCAAAACATGAACAATCCATACCACAAATTTTCTTTCCAATAGGAAGATCATCCTGCATCCTAATAACATCAAACAAACCTGAAAGTTGGTGGTGGGTGGGAGGTAAAATACTAATATACTCATTATCTGCATATGAAACTTGAGCCATTGATGGATCATCCTTTAATGGTTTAATGGAAGATTCAGAATCTGAAGAGGATTCAAAATCCACACTACTATCTAGTCAATACTCAACATTATGTCTGGAGTCTCCACATCCATTGAATCTGAAACAACACTGATGACTTCAAAATTTGACATATCATATTCAATCTGATTGTAGTCTAGTGATATGGGAGTGTAAGGAAAACCAGAAATATAAGTGTCAAAAATTTGGCCATCTGATATATTTTCCTTGTCAAAATGAATATGTGTGAAGTGTTGAGCTTCTAATCTTTCATTCCCTGAAACTCTGAGATACTCATAAGATAACAAATCTGAAATTTGTTCACTATGAAGTGAACAACTATCCTCATTCATTCTCACAATCAAAATCTTTACTCGAAAAAGTTGAAATTTTCTCACTGCCTGGCAAGGATTGACATTCTGATTTATCCCAACCATCTTCTTGCTTGATGCTGCAAATTTCTTTCTCATTTGAATCATGGAGTGAGATTTCTTGGAGTATATCATCTTGTGTCAAGAAATCACTACAAACACTCACATCTGCATCGTTGTTGTGATCTTGGTGTGCACACAAAACATTCTCAATGTTTTTCTGTTCACAAAGTTCATTTTCAGCATTATCATCAGCAAAACATTCAACACAAGTGAACTTATCATCATGATCACTAAACTCAGATTCATTAGTGTAACTAGATTCATATTCATTATCACTTTCAACATTTTCATATTCAGGGTTTTTAGATTCAACATCACTGTATTCAGCCACAGGCACATCTTTGGAAGAAAATTTTTCAACATGTTCCATCCATTGCATAGTTTTCTAAATACATTCTACCCTCTGAGATATTGGTAAACTAAGTGTATGAGGAAAAAAAAGTTTAACAAATAAGTTTTCCCATACAAAATCTTGAGCACAAAAAGGAATATCAAACTCCTTGATCTTATCAGTAAACCTTATGAAGAAGTCATATGGTGATTCACCCTCCTCTCTACTCACGTTCTCTTGTAAATATATCACCACACTTTCTTGCAACTTTTGTGTTAACATTTCTATTTTTTCCTAAAGAACTTCAAGCTCTGATACAAGATCCTTTGATTCAGATATGTCTTGTTCATTATTATGTTCCATATCATCATCTTGCTCAATATCACCATACTTTCTAATAAAAAAACCTTCCAATGCTTCCATAGATCCTATTGAACCATGAGGTAGTTCTCTAAACCAGTCCCTTGCAACCTCAACCATAGATATTGCAAAGAGTTTCATCAATACATCCTTATGTGTGATATTGTGATTATCTATTAGGTTAGCAAATTTTTGTAAATGACTTTCAACTGATTGCTCACCAAAACCAGTGAATTTTGGTAAACAATCCCTAACCACTTCTCAGATATGATTTGGGTATCTAGGGATACCTTCAAAATTTATTGCCCCAAACAACCTATTCTTAAATAGTTGTGCCATTTTAGCAAGCAGAGAAACTATAAACTGCCTCTCTCTTCCCTTCTAACTTAGTGCTGACCACTTAATAGGGAAAAAATTATAACTGATTTTCATGAACAAAGCTTTCATTCAATGAAAAATAAAATACCTAGAGTATCCTAAAGCTTCTACAAATTTTTTGATTCGAGGTTACCTCCAAATTACCCTCAAAACTTAGTAGAGCCACCACCTTCTTGCGGAGGAAAAGAACTTTCATAAGCTGAGATCTCTTTCTGTATTCTTTTCCACCAACGCAACAAACTTCAACAAGGTACATATACTATTTATCAGCACTGAAAATATGTCTATTAGGAATGAATGCTAAAGCCTTTAGCAGTCATTCTATAGCAGTGGTTGTTGTGTTCATGACTATGATTGTCATTGATGTCAACACACTGATATTCTGGAGTTTAGCAGAGTAGCAGGCACAATTTTGTTTTGCACACATGTTATATTGTAGATTGAGTTATGCACAATTGATGGTATACCTTTTTTGTGTTATTATCCTATGGTTAAGAGTGCAAAAAGAAATTCATTTATTCATGAAAGTTATAAGCATTTTGGTGGAAGTAGTATTCTGGCAGTATTCCTGTGTAGCAGTTTTTGGTAATCGGAGGATATCCCCTAACCGGGATGCAATCTAATTCTGTGTAGTTAAAGGGAAGTTTGAGACTCATTGGTGGTGATGTGGTTCATAGAAAAAACTTCAAGGTCACACAATTGGAAAGTTATTGTATGTGGAAGCCGTCACTTTTATGTAATTTTGATGTAGCGTGTTGAAATTATTATTTTGTATTTACATGCCAACTCATTTGTAATTATTTGAGTGTGGTATAAAGGAAGGAATGTTTTCCTTGTTATGAGTGTATTGTAATAGTTATAATATGAATTTGTGAAAGTTGTGATGCGAATGTATGCATGAAGTGAAGAAAAGAGCTAATTCAGTGATGAAGGAAGACTTGCGAGGTACAGAGATCTAGATTTGTGATCTTGTGTAGCAGAGAGTGCGGTTTTGGAAAAGTGTGAAGGAGGTAACATATTTCATATTATTCTATTGAATAATCCTAAGATCTATTGGACAATGATTTCAGAGATCTTGCCTTGAAGCTTTTTGGGCAGTGGGTTCTTCTGTCTTCCATAACTCCTAACAGGGTTAGAATCTTTTAACAAGGATTCAAAATCTCCTAACAGAGATTCATATGTATTGAATCTATTTCATAAGACTCTTAACAGGGTCCATCCTCTAACAAAGAACTTTCATATTAGTGCCTCATTTTGTGGGCATCATTCCCACCGGGGTTTACTCTTTGATCAAGAGGTTCCCTAGTTAACATATCTTGTGTTATTGTGTCATTGTGTATGGTTATCTTTTTATGGGTGGTTACTGCATTAATTATATGGTTTAAAGCTGTTGAAGTTGATATTGAAGTTAATGTTGATAAATTGTTTAATTATCAGATAATCGATTCAACCCCCCCTCTTAGTTATCTTGGTGGTCTTTACTTTCTAACAATGTCATTATGCACTGATCAAACAAAGAACTTCAGAGTCGCCACTCACAACTTGGTGAGATGATTTGAAAATTTTGAAAACTAACTCTTACACACTTCAATGGAGACCATTGGATAAAAGATTAAGTTGGCCAGGAGTCTAGCTCTACTCGTACCCACGTTATTCTATCTTCACTGTAACATATCCCCAATGGATTCGCTAAGTTTTTAGGGATTTTTCTTGTGGGGTCAAACTTGGAAAATTATGGGCTTGATTCTCAGTTAAAAGGGGCTCCAAGTTTGCAAGAAAAGCCTAATTGATGAGGATTGGATAAGATCCTCCTTCTGCTTCAAGCTCCATGGGACTCAGGTGGGTATTTCCTACAAACAGGTTACTATATTTCAAGTAAGCTTTGATTAGTGGATTAGGTTCTTCACTACTATGCTATTGTGCTTTCAACTATTTCAATAAAAGATCACTCTACAAATAGCTGAGAATGACATATTAAAAAATATGACAAATGAAATCACTAATGTAACAGCATGAACAATGGAAATAAGGACATAAATCCTTCTTCTTTTTATGAGTTCAACTCAAGGAAGGTTAACCTCTGATTCTTTCTTTAAGGAATCACCAAATGTGAATTGTACCACTTAGACACAGTCCCTTCATAGTAGGCATAAACTAAAGAAATTGAAATATATTGGTAATGATAAATTTTGTGCTTGATGATAGAAAGATAGTTGCATAAACAAAAATCAGACCAGTGCCTAATCCTTTGGGCAGAAGAGTCTAACATGAATCAACAGAGGAATTTTAAGAAAATACGGTAGTGTGCCTTGCAAACTACATACAATTTAGACAGAATGCTTGATAGACTATCTTCTCAATCTTATATTGTTATCATCAAGATCTTAACAGATGTGTTCATTCTCTGAAATTGGACATGAGGATTTAATGCTTTCCTTGAAAGAAACTCATGAAACAATTAGAGTAATTGCCTAAAAACTAGTATGTTTTTATGTGCCTTAAAAATGAAAACATAGAAGAGAAAACAAAAAGCTATGAGACAGTAACAAAACCAGGATAGAAACTCTACTGTATTTCATGAAAAGTGTATCAATACATACAAAGACTCTTTACACAAAAAACTCAGACCCAGAATGAGAAATCTGGTTTGCAAAACTTGTATTTTTTAACATCCATCATCAAGGGACCTACTCATAATAGAGAAACTACAAGAGCCCTCCAGAAACTGGAACAAGAACCCCAAAAATAGAGAAAAGAAGATAATAAATAGCAAAAGGAGAAACCCTAAAATCTGCACTTGACCAACACCTGTCTATTCTGCCAATCTAATCTCATTTGTCCTCTCTCCTCAAAAAATATGATATCCTTGGGCACTTCAAAATCTCATTTTATTTACCGCTTCATATCTGATCTTATCTTATTCATCTGTTTGCAAATCTGATTCAACAACCCTCTGTCTTCTGAAAATCAAATCTTGTCCTTTGTTCCTGGGAGAATAATCAATAATGAAAGCCCTCTGTCTTCTAAAAATAAAATATGGCCAGAATAAAATATCTCTACAAAATCTGATTCGAGATGGAAATGCCTTTACTGCTCTCATTTGCTTATTTAAATTTGATTCTATCCACCAGCATCATCTCCATCGTCTTCTGGCATTTCCAGAAACATATCATACTACTATGTCTAGACCAAAAATGGATCTGCAACATTAAAAACTCCGAGCAACTTCCTGGCATTAAAAAATTTTGAATTATTTCTCTATAGCTTGAAATTTATGATTTTTTAAATCTTTTATTTCTTTTAAAAAATTGCACAGGCCACCAGAAAGCTTCACTTGTCATCTTCTCATTTGCTGCTTGGACTAACTCATCTTTAACCCTAGATGATCTGGACATTTGGAGACTACAGTAGTCTCCAAATCTCTATTGATTCTCCTTAACTGTGGTTACCTTTAGAGACCTGGAGAAACTCCTTAGTCTCTAAGTCTCATAATGACTTCCTTAACTGCAATTGGATTGTGAGACCACTCAACTAGCTTCAGTCTCTAGATCTCCAAGTCTCCAAGTCTCCAAATTTTTCCTCCAGTGACCTGGCAACAAATGCTAACTCACAATCTTTGAATCCTCAACCTCTAACTGCCAACATTAGGAGATTAGGTGACCACAATTAATCTCTGAATCTCCAAACATTTTATGCTAACCACCAGAGATCATGAGATTAAGCGACTGCAGGTCTCTGGGTTTCTGAATGAATGGCCACTAACCGCTAGCATCTTGCGACTAGGTGACTGGTAGTTATCTCCAGGTCTCGACAGTTATCTCTCCTAGCAGTTATCTCCTCACAACCACATGACATCATAATATGTGTCCACCTTAGTCATCGTAAGCAGTCTGCAAAATTTTATTATCCTTGGCCTATTGGAACAAAAACCCAGGTGGCTGCACAAGTTGGCACAAGCATAGCTTCCTCCATTTCAATTTACTACATATGTGAGTGTTCTTTCTTATAAACATTTCAAAGCTCCTCTTTGGCATGCATGTGGGATAAAGTAACTTAAGTGTTTTAAAGAGTTTGAATAAAATCCCTCATAAGGCACCCAGCTGACACGCATCATGAGGCGGGCCCACAAGGCATGAAGAAACCACGTCCTCCACTTCACTTCATCCATCTTAAGTTTGAGTGGCCTTTCTTATAAATTGTAAATGTATGCACACTGGGGTGGATGTGGGACAAAAGTTCCAAAACATACTCCACGACTTTGAAACATCCAACTCCCCCATTTGATTTACTTCTGCTATTTCATCTTTTTGTAGACCTCCTTACAAACTCATGAGCGCACTCCTCCATGTACTCACGTTGGTCTCCCACACATGCGCAAATCTCACTTTGCATGAGCCCCCCCTTTTTATGTCAACTAGCATCAAACCTTGCCTGGCATGGTGTCTCCATTGTTTATTGTGCTGGTCCCAACTTCCATTTGCGTTGGCTGCTCAAAAAATTAAAACATGAGCCTCCACCTTGAAATTGCACAAGGTAGGCCCTCTCACTCTTCATTACATGCTGGGAATCCATTAAAATAATGTGCCCCCTTTGTATACTCATGCAATCTTCTATAAATAACTATCTTCTCACCTTTGTTTTGGGTCTACAAGCTAATCAACAGCTCCATATTGCTGGCATGTTCCCATTTATATGATGTGCAACATTAGTGAGAAAGTGCACACATTATTTTCTTTAAACTTCATGCACCCCATCTCCATTATACTCTACAACTTCTGCCTCTAAAATACTGGCAATCTTCACTTTTAAAATGTGCCCCTCCAGATTTGGGTCTGCCAAGAACCTCTTGTACTTGGCGCTGGTTCTCTTATTGTTTGTCTTTTGCAGAGGGCCTTCAACTCACGTAAGGCCTCTCATTAAACAAACAGCCCCTTATTAATGTTGATAACCCCCATTTCAAAACTCACGTTGGTACTCTTTTATTGTGTAGGGTTTTAATGCATTTGGATATGTTTACGCTGCCTCTAGCCTTCTAAAATTTAAGTATCCAGCACTTTGAATGGCATGTGAATTTTGTTTTGAATGTCTAGCTTCTTCTCTCATCTATAATGTGCATATTGATCCCGCATGCTCCTTTTATTTAGCAAGCACTTTCTTCAAACAATACGCTGCTAACAAAGGTATGCGCACATCCTAGATTTGGCATATTTCCATGCCCTTTATGCAAGCATTGGCACTCGTAAACATGGCAACAATTTTTGACTTCTTTGGATTGGTGTATGGATACCATAAGCATCTTTTGTTTTTGTAAAACCAATCCCCTAGCATAATCTCTCTTTTAAAACTGAGAGCCCTTGTTAACCTACAAATCCATTATACTTCATACCTCTAACTTGCTTCCATTCAACAACTAGTACTCCCATTGATCTGATGTGTAACATGGACAAATACAACTTAATGTTATTATAGGCTGGCATGTGTCATATCCTTTGAATTCGTGCTCTGTTCAAATACTCTCATATGTAAATATTTCACACATGTCACTCAATGACTTTGGTGACTTTCATACCCACATGGCCCAAGAAGTTTCATGTCTACATTCATTAGGATTTTCTAAGTGTGGATCAATCACTTACTTGATATAAATATCAACTGGTCACCAATCACGTATCTCTGAGAAATATTACATAAAGCTCTCTAAAATGGAGACGTAAATAAATAGAAAACAGACTTTGGCTTTACCTTTGCATAAATATCAAACCATGTCTCGAAGTTCAGCCATTGATCCTAGTAGTAGATTTACATAGATAAAACACATGGAAACCATTCTCATTTTAAAAAAGTCACTTTACAATAAGCTACCAACCTCTGAAGATGACCACTTAGTAAGCTTTATTGTATCCCGTACCAGAAATCTGCATAAATTGCTCTTGATCTTGGCTTTGAAAACCAATCATAAGAGACTTCCAGAGTCTAATCCTTTGAATATAAAATCATTTACACAGAGGGGTCATGAATCATCAACTAATTTTCTCTGACAATCAATCAATCAACCAATATTAATCTGCAAAGTCACTCCATCACCAACTTCTTGAAAACAAAACAATCAAACATGCAGAAATTGGCTTTGGAATTGGTCAGGCAAAGTGGTCAGATGGATTGGCAGGGCCTTAAAAATCATTGGGCATGTAATCCCTTAGGTTTTCAGCATGGGAAAACTTTCAATTATGCCAGAAAATGGATAGGGCAGAAATTACAAAGCCTCAAAGTAGGGCATTTAATTCTAGATTCAGCATATTCAATGAAACTTTAATAAATTGGAAATAAAAAGGCTCTGGCAAAAAGGATAACTGGATTGGTGTGAGTCTGAAAATCCATGGGATGGAACACTTTCAACTTTACAACATAGGGGAAAACTCAATTATGTAGGGCATTCACCTGGGTAAAACTAGCAGTACCTCAAAGTAAGCCACTCCAAATTTTGAACAATGCGCTCTGTCAAAACTTCACAATCTGCAAATGAAATGGCCCTGAGAAACAAGATAGACGAGCATATGAGAAGCTTAAATTTGGAAAGATGGTTCACTCCCATGCCTATAGCATGATGCCACAACTAGCATGTTATGATCAATTACAGGACATAAGATGCAATCATCCAAACAGGGCCTCTGACTAAAGTATGAAACTGTCCATCAAAATGTTAGAAACTGCATATGGAATCAGATTTGCAAAGTGGGCAAATGGATTCATCATAGCCTATAAACTACAACATAAGGAGTTTTTGACCACTATAATACAGTAAAAAATTAATTTTCTCAATTGTGTCATAGGGTCAAAATTTATGATCAGCTAAACAAGGCCATTTAGAAAACTCGACATAACAAAGAAACAAGACAATTCTTGAAGACCAACTTTGGGGGATCCAAAAGCTTATCAAACGAACTCGAAATGACTTGAGTTTTGAAACATAGGCTCTCTTATATACATGTTAATCATTCCCAAAGTGGAAGGCAATGAAACTCAATAGAGTACAAGATATTCAAAGGTAAACAAGGCTTGGTACAACAATTTGACACTTGGGAAAAAATACAAAATTCAGTGAACACCTTAAAATAGCTACTCCCTAAACATATCACATTTGAAACTTAGGAGCTGGAACCCACTACATATTTTATATGAAAGGTGCTACACATGTTTCCCAAGCTCTACCCCATGAAAATCTTCAGGATATCTTTTCACTTGCACACCGGTCAGACCTTCTCACAAAATTTTTTAAGAGCACCCACTTTTCCTTATAGAAAATTTTTAATTGGTCACTATCAATTTGAGACAAATTTTGAGAGCACCAATAGTGGCCTTAACTATGGACGTATGCCCCATGTGGGCATGCAAAGAACCTCAGAATCTCATGGTTGAAGCAGACCACTCATAAAATCAAATCAAATTTTCTCTTCTTGTCTTTTTAGCTTGCCTCCCTAACATCTCTTTTCAAAAAATGGGAACCTCTACTGAAAGCAAACACATAACTAAAAGAAAAGAAACTGTACATACAAGGAAATTATTTACAGAAGGCCCAAAGCCTCAAACTGGATTTAGCTCTTCCCTCTATCAAAAACAAAATCTTTTGCCCCATGCTTAAAAAATAAGATAACAATACCACTCTCACTTGCCTGTCTTAACCCACTGTCATCTTGCATTATCTTGGCATATGAAAATTCATTTGCATATCCATTATATGAGTTTTCATGAAAATCAGGTAGATTGTAAGCATGAAAATTGTGTGGAATATACATGTTACATTTATTAGATAAGAAAGCACTTGGATGTATGCAACATTTATCTTCTTCAATCTTTAAACCATAACCCGGAAAGTTGCTATCCAACTATGAAGAAGAGCACTCAAAATCTATCATTTTGTTAAAGAAAGCATCACTATATCCACTCATATCCATAGACGGAAGGTCATAAGAAATAAAACATTGACCTTTAAGCAAACA
Source organism: Chamaecyparis obtusa (assembly GCA_027943335.1). NCBI lineage: Eukaryota > Viridiplantae > Streptophyta > Pinopsida > Cupressales > Cupressaceae > Chamaecyparis > Chamaecyparis obtusa. The sequence goes on from BSBK01000077.1 coordinate 462,638, forward strand.
TTGAGGAGGCTCATCATATAGGATATGATCTAGCTCAATCTTAGGATATGTAGCAATTACTTCAACATCAAAACATGAACAATCCATACCACAAATTTGCTTTCTGATAGGAAGAGAATCCTGCATCCTAACAACATCAAACAAATCCAAAAGTTGGTGGTGGGTGGGAGGTAAAATACCAATATACTCATTATCTTCATATGAAACTTGAGCCATTGATGGATCATCCTTTAATGGTTTAATGGAAGATTCAGAATCCGAAGAGGATTCAAAATCCACACTACTATCCCAGTCAATACTCAACATTATGTTTGGAGTCTCCACATCCATTGAATCTGAAACAACACCGATGACTTCAAAATTTGACACATCATATTCAATCTGATTCTGGTCTAGTGATATGGGAGTGTAAGGAAAATCAGAAATATAAATGTCAAAACTTTGGCCATCTGATATATTTTCCTTGTCAAACTGAATATGTGTGAAGTGTTGAGTTTCTAATCTTTCATTCCATGAAACTTTGAGATACTCATAAGATAACAAATCTGAAATTTGTTCACTATGAAGTGAACAACTATCATCATTCATGCTCATCTCTGATACATTCTCACAATCAAAATCTTTACTCTGAAAATTTGAAATTTTCTCACTACCTGGCAAGGATTGACATTCTGATTTATCCCAACTGTCTTCTTGCTTGATGCTACAAATTTATTGCTCATTTGAATCATGGAGTGATATTTCTTGGAGCATATCATCTTGTGTCAAGAAATCACTACAAACACTTACATCTGCATCATAGTTGTCATCTTGGTGTGCACACAAAACATTTTCATTGTTTTGCTATTCACAAAGTTCATTGTCAGCATTATCATTAGGAAAACATTCAGCACAAGTGAACTTATCATCATAATCACTAAACTCAGATTCATTAGTGTAACTAGATTCATATTCATTATCACTTTCAGCTTTGGCATATTCAAGATTTTTAGATTCAACATCACTGTATTCAGCCACAGGCACATCTTTGGAAGAAAATTTTTCAACATGTTCCATCCATTGCATAGTTTTTTGAATACATTCTACCCTGTGAGATATTGGTAAACTAAGTGTATGAGGAAAACAAAGTTTAACAAATAAGTTTTTCCATACAAAATCTTGAGGACAAAAAGGAATATCAAACTCCTTGATCTTATAAGTAAACCTTATGAAGAAGTCATATTGTGATTCACCCTCCTCTCTACTCATGTTCTCTTGTAAATATATTACCACACTTTCTTGCAACTTTTGTGTTAACATTTCTATTTCTACTTGAAGAACTTCAAGCTATGATATAGGATCCTTTGATTTAGATATGTCTTGTTCATTATTATGTTCCATATCATCATATTGCTCAATATCACCATACATTATAATAAAACAACCTTCCAATGCTTCCATAGATCCTATTGAGCCATGAGGTAGTTCTCTAAACCAGTCCCTTGCAACCTCAACCATAGATATTGCAAAGATTTTCATCAATACATCCTTCTGTGTGATATTGTGATCATCTATCAGGTTAGCAAATTTTTGTAAATGTCTTTCAGCTAATTGCTCACCAAAATCAATGAATTTTGGTAAACAATCCCTAACCACTTCTTGGATATGATTTGGGTATCTAGGGATACCTTCAAAATTTATTTCCCCAAACAACATATTCTTAAATAGTTGTGCCATCTTACTAGGCAGAGAAACTATAAACTGCCTCTCTCTTCCCTTCTAACTTATTGCTGACCACATAATAGGGAAAACATTATATCTGATTTTCATGAACAAAGCTTTCATTCAATGAAAAATAAAATACCTGGAGTATCCTGAAGCTACTGCAAACTATGTGATTTGAGGTCACCTCCAAATCACCCTCAAAACATAGTAGAGCCGCCACCTTCTTGCAGATGAAAAGAACTTTCATAAGCTGAGATCTCTTTCTGTATTCTTTTCCACCAATGCAACAGACTTCAACAGGGTACATATACTATTTATCAACACTGAAAATATGTCATTATGCACTAATCAAACAAAGAATTTCAGAGGCACCACTCACAACTTGGTGAGATGATTTGAAAATTCTAAAAATTGACTCTTACACACTTCAATGGACATCACTAGATAAATGAATTAGCCAGCCAGGAGTCTAGCTCTACTCATACCTGCATTATTCTATCTTCACTATAATATATCCCCAATGGTGTTTCCAAGTTGTAACAGATTTTTCTTGTAGGGTCAAACTTGGAAAATTATGGGCTTGATTCTCAGTTAAAAGGGGCTCCAGGTTTGGAAGAAAAGCCTAATTGATGAGGATTGGATAAGATCCTCCTTCTGCTTCGAGCTCCATAGGACTCAGATGGGTATTGCCTATAAACAGGTTACTATATTTCAAGTAAGCTTTGACTAGTGGATTAAGTTCTTCACTGCTATGCTATTGTGCTTCTGACTATTTCAACAAAAGATCACTTTGCAAACAGCTAAGAATGACCTATTATAGAATGTGACAAATGAAATCACTAATGTAACAACATGAACAATGGAAATAAGGACATAAAACCTTCTTCTTTTTATGAGTTGAACTCAAGGAAGGTTAACCTCTGATTCTTTCTTTAAGGAATCACCAAATGTGAACTGTACCACTTGGACATAATCCCTTCATAGTAGGCATAAACTAAAGAAAGTAAAATATACTGGTAATGATAAATTTTGTGCTTGATGATAGAAAGATAGTTGCATAAACAAAAATCAGACCAGTGCCTAATCCTTTGGGTAGAAGAGTCTAACATGAATCAACAAAGGAATTTCAAGAAAATATGGTAGTGTGCCTTGCAAACTACATATAATTTAGATAGAATGCCTGACAGACTATCTTCTCAATCTTAGATTGTTATCATCAAGATCTTAACAGACGTGTTCATTCTCTGAAATTAGACATGAGGATTTAATCCTTTCCTTGAAAGAAACTCATGAAACAATTAGAGTAATTGCCTGACAACTAGTATGTTTTTATGTGCCTTACAAATGAAAACATACAAGAGAAAAAAAAAAGCTAAGAGATAGTAACAAAACTAGGACAAAAATTGTACTATATTTCATGAAAAGTGTATCAATACATACAAAGACTCTTTACTCAAAAAACTTAGACCTAGAATGAGAAATCTGGTTTGTAAAACTTGTATTTTTTAACATTCATCATGAAGGGACATGCTCATAACAGAGCAACTACAAGAGCCCTCCAGAAATAGGAACATGAACCCCAAAAATAGAGAAAAGAAGATAAAAAATAGAAGAAGGAGAAACCCTAAAATCTGCACTTGACCAACACCTGTCTATTTTGCCAATCTAATCTCATTTGTCCTCTCTCCTCAAAAAATCTGATATCCTTGGGCACTTCAAAATCTGATTTTATTTGCCCCTTCATATCTCATCTACTTTGTCCTTTTTCTATCACTCCATATCTGATCTTATCTTATTCATCTGTTTGTAAATCTGATTCAACAACCCTCTGTCTTCTGAAAATCAAATCTTGTCCTTTGTTCCTAGGAGAAAAATCAATAATGAAAGCCCTCTGTCTTCTGAAAATGAAATATGCCCAGAATAAAATATCTCTACAAAATCTGATCCCAGATGAAAATGCCTTTAATTATCTCATCTACTTATTTAAATCTGATTCTATCCACCACCATCATCTCCGTCGTCTTCTAGCATTTTCAGAAACATATCATACTGCTATGTTTGGACCAAAAATGGATATGCAACATTAAAATCTTTGAGCAGCTTCTTGGCATTAAAATATTTTGAATTATTTCTCTATAGCTTGAACTTTATGATTTTTTAAATCTTTTATGTCTTCTAAAAAATTGCATAGGCCACCAGAAAGTGCCACTTGTCATCTTCTCATTTGCTGCTTGGACTAACTCATCTTTAACCCTAGGCAATCTGGAGATTTGGAGACTACAGTAGTCTCCAAATCTCTGGTGATTCTCCTTAACCATGGTTACCTTCAGAGACCTGGAGAAACTCCTTAGTCTCTAAGTCTCAAAATAACTTCCTTAACTATAGTTGGATTGTGAGACCACGCGACTAGCTTCAGTCTCTAGATCTCCAAGTCTCCAAGTCTCCAAGTCTCTAGATTTTTCCTCCAACGACCTGGCGACAAATGCTAACTCATAATCTCTGAATCCTCAAGCTCTAATCACCAAAATTAGGAGATTAGGTGACCACAGTTAGTCTCTGAATCTCCAAACATTTTATGCTAACCACTGGACATCATGAGATTGAGCGATTGCAGGTCTCCGGGTCTCCGAATGAATGGCCACTAACTGCTAGCATCTCGTGACTGGGTGACTGGTAGTTATCTCTAGGTCTCAATGGTTATCTCTCCTAGTTGTTATTTCCTCACGACCATGTGACATCATAACACATGTCCACCTCTATCATCATTAGCACTCTGCAAAATTTTATTATCTTGGGCCTATTGGCATGAAAACTGAGGTGTCCGGACAAGCTGGCACAAGCATAGCTTCCTCCATTTCAATTTACTACATATGTGAGTGTTCTTGCTTATAAACATTTCAAAGATCCTTTTTGGCATGCATGTGGGATAAAGTAACTTAAGCATTTTAAAGAGTTTGAATAAAATCCCTCATAATGCACCGAGCTGGCACGCATCATGAGGCGTGCCCACAAGGCATGAAGAAACCATGTCCTCCACTTAACTTCATCCATCTTAAGTTTGAGCAGCCTTTCTTATAAATTGCAAATGTATGCACACTGGGGTAGATGTGGGGCAAAAGTTCCAAAACATACTCCATGACTTTGAAACAACCAGCTCCCCCATTTGATTTACTTCTGCTATTTCATCTTTCTGCAAACCTCCTTACAAACTTGTGAGCACACTCCTTCATGCACTGATGTTGGTCTCCCACACATGTTCAAGTCTTACTTTGTGTGATCCTCCCCTTTTTATGTTGACTAGCATCAAACCTTGCCTGGCACGGTGTCTCCATTGTTTATTACACTGATCCCAACTTCCATTTGTGCTAGCTGCTCAACAAATTAAAACATGAGCCTCCACCTTGAAATTGCACAAGGTAGGCCCTTTCAATCTTCATTACATGCTCGCAATCCATTAAAATAACATGCCTCCTTTGTATACTCATGCAATCTTCTACAAATGACTGGGTTCTCACCTTTGTTTTGGGTCTGCAAGCTAATCAACAGCTCCATATTGTTGGCATGTTCCCATTTATATGATATGCAATATGAGTGAGAAAGTGCACACATTATTTTCTTTAAATTTCATGCACCCCGTCTCCATTATACTCTACACCCGTTGCCTCTAAAATGCTGGCAATCTTCACTTTTAAAACATGCCCCTCTAGATTTTGGTGCTCTAAGAGCCTCTTTTACTTGGCGCTAGTTCTCTTATTGTTTGTCTTTTGTGCAGAGCCTTCAACTCACATGAGGCCTCTCATTAAACAAACAACCCCTTATTAATGTTGATAACCCCCATTTCAAAACTCACATTGGTACTCTTCTATTGTGTAGGCTTTTAATGCATTTGGATATGTTTACGCTGCCTCTAGCCTTCTAAAATTTAAGTATCCATCACTTTGAATGGCACGTGGATTTGGTTTTGAATGTGCATCTTTTTCTCTCATCTATAATGTGCATACTGATCCCGCATGCTCCTATTTAGCAAGCACTTTCTTCAAACAATACGCTGCTAACAGAGGTATGTGCACATCCTAGTTTTGGCATATTCCCATACCCTTTTACACAAGCATTGGCACTCCTAAACATGGCAACAATTCTTGATTTCTTTGGATTGGTGTATGGATACCATAAGCATATTTTGTTTTTGTAAAACCAATCCCCTAGCATAATCTCTCTTTTAAAATTGAGAGCCCTTGTTAACCTACAAATCCATTCTACTTCATACCTATAACTTGCTTCCATTCAGCAACTAGTACTCACATTGATCTAATGTGTAACATGGATAAACACAACTTAATGTTATTATAGGCTGGCACATCTCATATCCTTTGAATTCATGATCTGTTCAAATACTCTCATATGCAAATATTTCACCCATGTCACTCAATGACTTTGGTGACTTTCATACCCACATGGCCCGAGAAGTTTCATGTCTACGTTCATTAGAATTTTTTGAGTGTGGATCAATCACTTACTTGATATAAATATCAATTGGTCACCAAGCATGTATCTCAAAGAAAGATTACATGAAGCTCTCTAAAATGGAGACGTAAATAAACAGAAAATTGACTTTGGCTTTACCTTTGCATAAATATCAAACCATGTCTTGAAGTTCCGCCATTAGTAGTAGATTTACATACATAGAACACATGGAAACCATTCTCATCTTAAAATAGTCACTTTACAATAAGCTACCAACCTCTGAAGATGACCACTCAGTAAGCTTTATTGTATCCCGTACCAGAAATCTGCATAAATTGCTCTTGATCTTGGCTTTGAAAACCAATCAAAAGAGACTTCCAGAGTCTAATCCTTTGAAGATAAAATCATTTACACATAGGGGTCATGAATCATCAACTAATTTTCTCTGATAGTCAATCAGTCAACCAATATTAATCTGCAAAGTCACTCCATCACCAACTTCTTGAAAACAAAACAATCAAACACGCAGAAATTGGCTTTCGAATTGGTCAAGCAAAGCGGTCAGATGGATTGGAAGGGCCTTAAAAATCATCGAGCATGTAATCCCTTAGGTTTTCAGCATGGGAAAACTTTCAATTATGTTGGACCATTGAAAGGTTGTAAATTACAAAGCCTCGAAGTAAGGCATTTAATTCTGGATTCAGCATATTCAGTGAAACTTTAATAAATTGGAAATGAAAAGGCACTGGAAAAAAGGATAACTAGATTGGTGTGAGTCTGAAAATCCATGGGATGGCACACTTTCAAGTTTGCAACATAGGGGAAAACTCAATTATGCAGGGCATTCAGCCAGGTACAACTAGCAGAACCTCAAAGTAAGCCACTCCAAATTCTAAACAATGCACTCTATCAAAACCTCACAATCTACAAATGAAATGGCCCCAGCAAACAGGATAGATGGGCATATGAGAACCTTAAATTTGGCAAGATGGTTCACTCCCATTCCTACATCATGATGCCACAACTGGCATGTTATGATCAATCATGGGACAAAAGATGCAATCATTCGAATAGGGCCTCTAACTAAAGTATGCAATTGTCCATCAAAATGTTAGAAACTGCATATGGAATCAAATTTGCAAAGTAGGCAAATGGATTCATCATGGCCTATAAACTAAAACATAAGGAGTGTTTGACCACTAGAATATAGTAGGAAAGGAATTTTCTCAATTGGGTCATGGGGTCAAAAGTTATGATCAGCCAAACAGGGCCATTCAGAAAATTGGGCATAACAAAGACACAAGACAATTCTTGAAGACCAAGTTTGGGGGATCTGAAAGCTTATCAAACGAACTCAAAATGACTTGAGTTTTGAAATGTAGGCTCTCCGATATACATGGAAACCATTCCCAAAGTGGCATGCTATGAAACTCAACAATATACAAGATATTCAAAGGTAAACAAGGCCTGGTACAACAATTTGACACTTGGGCAAAAATACAAAATTTAGTGAACACCTTAAAATAGCTACTCCCTAAACATATCACATTTGAAATTTAGGAGCTGGAACCCACTGCATATGTCATATGAAAGGTTCTAAACATGTTTCCCAAGCTGTACCCCATGAAAATCATCAGGATATCTTTTCACTTTCACACCGATCAGACCTTCTCACAAAAAATTTTAAGAGCACCCACTTTTCCTTATAGAAAATTTTCACTTGGTCACTCTCAATTTGAGCCAAATTTTGAGAGCACCAATAGGGCATAGAGTCTCATAATCCAAAATTGAAGTTATCTCTAAGAAAATGACTCCTTCTTGCTAATAAAACAAACTAGCTGCTGGAGATAGACTGCTCTGGCTTATTCATAACCCAAACTAAACTAAAAAAAAGAACTGAAAGCAAAACCTGTGCTGAGGCACTTAGGAAACATAGAAAGCCAAAACTAAAACTAAAAATGACTAATGTATAGGGTAGAAATTGACCTCAAAAACAAGCCTTGAGGTGAATCTCATTCACTAGAATTGGAAACTCCTCTCCATCCATATTAGCCACGTGGAAGGCATTATGGGCCTTGCACTTAACAACCATGAAAGGTCCACTCCATATGGCATTGAATCTATTATGCCTTCCTGGTTTATGTTTTGACTCATCCCACTTAAGGACAAGGTCTCCTTCCTTAAAAACCCTAGGTATGGCTCTTTTATAAAATGTTCTCGTCATCTAAGAATCATGGGCCTCTATGTTTTCTAGTGCTAATCTCCTTGTTTCTTCAAGTTCAATTAACTCCACAAGCCTAACTTGTATAGTGTCTTCTTCCATCAATTAAATTTCCTCAATTAAGCTCAAAGTAGGCAATTCAATAGAAATAGGAATCCTATCTTCTTTCCCATAAACAATTGTATAAGGAGAGTTACCTGTAGATCTCTTAGGAGTTATTCTATCTGCCAATAGGGCCAGCTTCAACTTGCTATGCCAGTCCCTTTGGTTTCCCTCTATAGTCTGTTTGATGATCCTCAACAAGTTTTTGTTTGTTGATTTCACCTAGCCATTACCTTGAGGGTAATAGTTGGATGAGGTGCTTAGGAAGATATTGTGGCTTAATGCCCATTATGAAATTATCATTCCAAGAAATTCCATGGCATTGTTTGAAATGATAGAGTCTGGAGTGCCAAACCTTGACATAATATCTTGATAGAAATTTAGGAGAGAGGTATCATTTTCTTTTGTCAATGCTATAGCCTCTATCCATTTGGTAAAATAGTCTGTAGTAGTAAGTATCCATCTTTGACTAGCACTAGATGGAGGATTAATAGGTCCAATGAAATCTAACCCCCACTTGGAGAAGGGCTACTCTAGTTTGATGGGATGCAGTGGGAGGGCTGCCAACTTCTTTTTGCTAGAAAATAAAGCACAGTTCTTGCACTTCCTCACCCAATGAAATGCATCTTTGTATAGGCTAGGCCAATAGTACCCTACTCTCATCACTTTTAGAGTAGTGGTTCTAGCTGTAAAGTGTCCTCCAGATCTTCCATCATGAAACTCTTCTAAAATTCTACTTTCTTGGCTGGGTTCAACACATCTCAACAGGACACCATTATAATCCCTTCTAAATAAAATATTATCCAAAATGATAAAAGGGATGACTTGGAGGCTAAAGTACCTCATTTTTCTCTTGTCAAGGCCTTGAGGACATTAACCAGTTAAGAGATAGTGTTTCATCTCAACTATCTAGTTTTCACTCTATTCTGAATTCTGGATCATCATGACAACCTCTCCTTCTTGTTGGCTTCTATCTATTTTGCCTTCATTCATTTTCTCACACAACCCCTTTCCCCTAATCAACTTAGCCACCTTCATCTGGATATCATATTCCATGACTTTGGTGACCCAACCAGCCCTCTTGTGGCTTAAATCACTATTCAAAAGGAAATCTTTTATGCAAGGCCAAGAAATCATTAGGTGGACTATGTTTTTTGACAGAAAATGCCTAAACTTCTTCAAGCTCCTCACTATTTCTAGGACATGTTTCTCTATAGGAGTATGATTTAACTCATAACCATCTAGACCTTGGCTATAAAAAGCCATTGGTTGTTCCTGTTCCTCTGTATTCTATTGGACTAACATGGCAGAGATATTATAAGTCTTTCCAAAATCATATAGAATAAAATCTCTAGAAAAATCAGGGCTTACCAGAGTAGGAGCAGAAGCAATCACTTCTTTTATCTCTTCAAAACATTTATTTTCTTCACTTGTCCAGTGGAAATTTGAATTCTTTTTCAACATCTCAATCATAGGCTTCAGTAGTGCTGCAACATTAAGGATGAACCTTATTAAGAAGTTGATTCTCCCAAGGAAACTCTGTAGTCCCTTCTTATGTGTTGGTAAGGTTAGTGCCATGATGCCTTTTATTCTCTTAGGATCAATTGTTGTTCCTTGCTTAGAAACAATGTGTCCTAGCACCCTGCCTTCATGGACAACAAAGATATACTTTTTAGGATTCCATGAAACTCCAAATTCTCTACACCTTTCAAAAATTTTCCTTAGATGAACTAGGTGATCATTATTATCCTTTGAAAAGATAGTTATATCATCTAAATAGACTAGGAAAAACTTATTCATCAAACCAAAAAATGCCATTTTAATGGATTTCTGAAATGTAGCACCAATGTTAGATAGCCCGAAAGGCATTTTTTAGTATGCCACGGTGCCCCATTTGGTGGTGAAGGTTATTTTATACTCATCCTCCTCTCTTACTAGGACTTGGTTATAGCCAGAAAAACCATCTAGTAAAGAAAATCTATCAGACCCTGAGACAAACTGCAATATCTTTTCCATGGAGGGCAATGGATGGTAGTCCTTGAGTGAGGCTCTATTGAGGTCTCTTAAATTTGCACATAATCAGATTTCACCATTCTTTTTTCTGACAGGAACTAGATTGGAGACCCAAGAGGTGTGTTTGATGGGAAAGATGATATTGGCTTCAATCATTTTCCTTAACTCCATTTTCATTAACACTTCTAGCTTAGGGTTGATAGGTCTCTATTTTTGTCTCACTAGTCTGGCATGAGGTTCTAGCTCAATGGTATACTAGGCTAAGTGCGGATCAAACCCTGATGCAGGAGCATCCTGGGTGTAAGAGCAATCTTGCATCACCCAAAAACATTTCTATTTTTTTTATTTTCAATAAGGGCTATTTTGTGCAGAGCTACTATTTATGGAAAGTTACTATTTTTGGTAATTTTTGTATTTGCTCAGAATGATCTGATTTCTTTCTTGGAGGTTCATTTTGGTCATATAAGTCTGCCAGTAAAGTTTCATGGCCAGATCAAGTGTATATTGGAAGATATTGAAGATTTTCGGTATTGGCAGCAGGGTACAGAAACTTTGAACTCAGTTTTGAAGGCTTTAGAGTCCCCAGATGAGGTCAAAAATTTGGGTGATAGGCGCTTGCGCGGGTCAAGCCTGTAGAGCGCTTCGTGGCATTTCTGAAATGGGGTTATAATAGCCGATCGGGTCAACTAGTGATGACTTATGGTCTTCGGAAGTTGGGCCACCTGAAATGGCAGAAAATAATTTTCTTCAAAATTTCTCTTCGGGTTTCAAAGGTTATCTTGAGCCGACTATGATGTAATGAAATGTAAAATAAAATAATTCAAAGTTTGGTCAGCCTTATTGGCTAAAATTCTAGAACCTTCCCAGGCGGTGGAGAATTGCCTATATAAGGAAGGCTGTATTATTGTCTTAGGTAGTTCAGAATAGTTCTGGGGTAGTAGATCTGGGTAATAGTTCGAGGCTTTGTCCTACAGGATATTGTAAGGGAACTCCCATGTGGCTTTGCATATTGTAATTTTGAAAGTTTGTAATTCCACATTTGTGGAGATAATAAGAAGCCAATTTTCTGTTCTTGCATATTGTTGTTGTTTCTCTATTTATGTTATGTGTTTGTGGTATTAAGGGGAGCACCCTTCATCAAGTGGTATCAGAGTAGGGGTTCTTGAGTGTGTAAATAGATTGCCGACTATGAGGCAGTTTGCACCAGGACCATGGCTAGGGTTTCAGTGCGCATCACAAAAATGCCTCCATGAAGAGAACGTGGCGGAAGAGCTGGTGCTGTGACACCTGAGGTTAGAGAGCTGTAAAGACAAGTGCGAGCATTACAAGAAGAGATTCACAGAGGAATGAATCTTAATGTCAGAGACGAAAGCGAGGATGAAGCCGAAGAAGAATATCAAGCAGGAGAAGTTGAAATTGTGAACCAGGAGGAAGAAAGACTTTTTCAGGCGATTTCCAAGATTGGGAAAAGACCTAAGATTGAGGTTCCTACATTTTCTGGAAATCTTAACCTAGAGGAATTGATCGACTGGATCAATGAATGTGAAGAATATTTTGAGTATGAAGATGTTGAGGATCTTGATAGGGTCAAATTTGCATAGGCCAGACTGAAAGGTCATGCGAAGATATGGTGGCAAGAGATTCAGTTGGAGCGAAATAGAAGGGGAAAGGAGAAAATCACAAGATGGGATCGGATGGTGGATAAATTGAAGCGACAGTTCATTCCTATTGATTATGAGCTTGACCTACTGAAGAAAATGCAGAGTTTGAAGCAAGCAGGAAGATCTGTTCAGGAGTATACAGAGGAGTTCTATCGACTTCTCATTAGAACAGGCCATGCAGAAGCTGATAAGGAGAAAGTTGCCCGATACCTTAATGGGTTAAGGCCAAGTATCCAGGAGGAGCTGAATCTGGTTTGAATGAATAGTATTGAAGAGGCATACCAGTTTTCCCTAAAAGTAGAGGAAAAGCTGAACAAGAAGTTTGAGAGCAGACAAAATGGAAGAGGTCACGGTGGACGATCTGGTGGACGATCATATGGTGGCTGAAATGAAGATCCAAAAAAGAAGGATGAGGCCAGTAGCAGTCAGAATCAGCGAGGAAATCATTCCAATCACTTCCAGGATCAGAATAATAGAGATCAAAGAGGAAGAGGAAGAGGACAAGGATCTGGAAGAGGTGGCTTTTGTGGAACATGTTTTCACTATCGAGAAGAAGGTCATAGGGAATTTGAATGTCCTCAGCACCAAGGCAGAACAGACAGGAGAAATGAAGGCCAGGCCAGAGTTGCACATGTAGATGAAGATGCTGGATCATCAAATTCTGAAGATGCTGAAAGAGGAGAAACATTGATTAACAGAAGAGTCCTGTTGAGTGGTGAGAATGAACCTGAGCAAAGGAGGAGCCTGTTTTGCACCAGGTGCAAGTGTGAAGGTAAATGTTGTGATGTGATTATTGACAGTGGAAGCACTGACAATTTGGTGTCAGAAGAGATGGTGACAAAGTTGAAGCTCAAGAGACAGAAACACCCACATCCATATCAGATTGCCTGGGTACAAGATGACCACAAGGTCATGGTCAATGAATAATGCCTAGTGAAGTTCAAGATTGGCGGATACCAAGATGAGGTACTGTGTGATATCATATCTATGGATGCATGTCATATGTTGTTGGGTAGAACATGGCAGTTTGACAGATGTGCTGTACATGATGGCCGTGCGAATACCTATTCCCTGACAAAGGATGGAGTGCGGCATAAGCTAAAGCCATTGAAGGAGACTGAAGAAAAGGTATGTGGTAATGCAAGGATAACTTTTGTTGATGGAAGAAATTTCCTAGATGGTATGAGGCATGAGCATGTATGTTTTGCTTTAATTCCAAAAGCTAGTAAAGAGGAAGTAGAAGATGTTCCTATAGAAGTTGTAGATTTGTTGAATGAGTTTTAGGATATTTTATCCGATAACGTGCCTGATAGATTACCACCAGTCAGGAAGATCAGTCATCAGATGGACTTGATCCCAGGAGTGAGTTTTCCAAATAAGGCAGCACACAGAATGACACCTGCAGAAAGTGAGGAGTTGAATAGACAAGTACATGAACTATTATAGAAGGGGTTGATTCGAGAGAGTCTGAGTCCCTGTACTATACCAGTGGTATTAGCACCAAAGAAGAATGGAGAATGGAGGATGTGTATAGATTCTAGGGCAATAAACAAGATCACAATCAAGTATAGGTTTCTATTGCCATGAATGGATGATATTATGGACTGTTTGAGTGGAGCTGTGTATTTTTCAAAGATAGATCTAAAAAGTGGATATCATCAGATTCGGATCAGAGAAGGAGATGAATGGAAGACTGCCTTCAAGACAAAGGAAGGACTGTATGAGTGGTTAGTCATGCCTTTTGGGCTAACCAATGCACCGAGCACTTTCATGCGGCTCATGAACGAGGTTCTGAAAGAATTTCTGGGTAAGTTTGTCATTGTTTACCTAGATGATATTTTGATCTTTAGTAAGACATTGGAGGAGCATATGATGCATATTCGTATGGTATTTGAGAAGCTGAGAGAAGAGAAATTATTGATTAATTTGAAGAAGTGCAGTTTTGTGAAGAAAGAGTTAGTGTATTTGGGATTTGTAGTTTCAGCAGAAGGTCTAAAAATGGACCCAGAGAAGGTACAGGCTATCCTTGAATGGCCTACTCCAAAGAGTGCTACTGAGGTAAGATCTTTTCATGGTTTGGCTAGCTTTTACAGAAAGTTTATCAAAAATTTTAGCAGTATTTGTGGTCCCTTGACTGAAACAATGAGAGGGGATAGAAAAGAGTTTAAGTGGACTAATGGGGCAGAAAAGAGTTTTCAATCGTTGAAAGAAAAAGTTACAGAACAACCCGTTTTAGCACTTCCAGATTTTAATAAGGTGTTTCAAGTAGATTGTGATGCTAGTGGTACTGCAATAGGAGCTGTTATGAGCCAAGAAGGTAAACCTGTTGCTTATTTCAGTGAGAAGTTAAATGATGCCAAGAGGAAATATTCTATTTATGATCAGGAATTTTATGCTATAGTTCAGGCATTAAAGAAGTGGAGACATTATCTGCTTCCTAAGGAGTTTGTTTTGTATATTGATCATCAAGCTTTGCAATATTTGAATAGTCAAGGAAAGTTGAATCAGAGGCATTTGAAATGGGTTGAGTTTTTGTAGAGTTATACATTTGTTTTGAAACACAGGAGTGGAAAGTCTAATAGGGTTGCAGATGCTCTTAGCAGAAGGCAACTATTGCTGACAGAAATGCAGATTGAAGTGGTTGGGTTCAAGGAACTCAAGAATTTGTATCCAGAGGATCCCGATTTTGGTGAAGCTTGGAAAGCTTGTACAGAACCTGTTACTCTAGACAGGATGAAATGGTTGGATTTCATCATCCAGGATGATATGCTATTCAGAGGAAGTCAGTTGTGCATTCCACGAAGTTCTATGAGGGAGAATCTCATCAAGGAGAAGCATAGTGGAGAATTGGCTGGACATTTTGGTCATGACAAAACCCTTTCTTTGGTTAGTGAGAATTACTATTGGCCACAGTTGCAGCAAGATGTGAAGAAGTTTGTACAGAGTTGCAGAGTATGTCAGATGGCGAAAGGAGTGAAGCAGAATACAGGGTTGTATCAGCCATTACCTGTACCAGAGAAGCCTTGGGAGGATATCAGCATGGACTTTGTTCTTGGTTTACCGAGGACTCAGTGGGGAAATGATTCAATTTTTGTAGTGGTTGACAGATTTTCAAAGATGGCACATTTTATTCCCTGCAAGAAGACTAATGATGCTGTTCATGTAGCAAAATTGTTTTTCAGAGAGGTAGTGAGACTTCATGGTTTGCCAAGGACCATAGTTTCAGATCGGGACACTAATTTTGTTGGATATTTCTGGCGTACATTGTGGAAGAAATTAAAGACAGATTTGAAGTTCAGTTCATCACATCATCCACAGACTGATGGACAGACAGAGGTGGTGAATAGGAGTTTGGGAAATTTGCTGAGATGCTTGGTTGGAGATAAGCCAACAGGATGGGATTTGATTTTACCACATGCAGAATTTGCATACAATAATTCTGTCAACAGGAGCACTGGTAAATCACCATTCTAGATTGTATATGGAACTAGTCCAAGAAATGCATCTGAATTGAGGAAGATAGATAAAGGAGAAATAAGTAGTGCTGAAGCTGAGGATTTTGCAGAACACTTGAAGAACATCCATGAGGAGGTGAAGAAGCATATTACCAAGATGAATGCACAGTATAAGGCTAAGGCAGATGAGAAAAGGAGGTATAAGGAATTTCAGGTTGGTGATGAAGTCATGGTTCATTTGCGAAAGGAACGGTTTCTGGTTGGTGCATATAACAAGTTGAAAATGAAGAAGTTTGGGCCATGTAAGATATTGAAGAAGCATGATTCAGGAAATGCATATGAGGTAGAATTGCCTAGTGAGCTGAATATTTCACCAGTGTTTAACATTTCAGATTTGACAGAGTATCACAAAGGAGGTGTTGAGGATGAGGTTGCAGCAGCACAGTGGAGTATTCTAGTAACCAGTTTAGATATCAAGGAGATTGAAGACATACTGGATAGTCGTGTTGGCAGAAGCACAAGGAACAGGACATATGAAGAGTATTTGGTCAAATGGAAAGGACGACCTATTGAAGATTCCTCATGGCTAACAAAGGAGGAGGTTAACCGTCTTGGTTTTCCTCTGTACACCTGAGTCGTGACAGGGTCACTTCTCAAATTACCCCAGGTGTCTGATGCAGGAGCATCCTGGGTGTAAGAGCAATCTTGCATCACCCAAAAACATTTCTATTTTTTTTATTTTCAATAAGGGCTATTTTGTGCAGAGCTACTATTTATGGAAAGTTACTATTTTTGGTAATTTTTGTATGTGCTCAGAATGATCTGATTTCTTTCTTGGAGGTTCATTTTGGTCATATAAGTCTGCCAGTAAAGTTTCATTGCCAGATCAAGTGTATATTGGAAGATATTGAAGATTTTCGGTATTGGCAGCAGGGTACAGAAACTTTGAACTCAGTTTTGAAGGCTTTAGAGTCCCCGGATGAGGTCAAAAATTTGGGTGATGGGCGCTTGCGTGGGTCAAGCCTGTAGAGCACTTCGTGACGTTTCCAAAATGGGGTTATAATAGCCGATCGGGTCAACTGGTGATGACTTATGGTCTTCGGAAGTTGGGCCACCTGAAATGGCAGAAAATAATTTTTTTCAAAATTTCTGTTCGGGTTTCAAAGGTTATCTTGAGCCGACTATGATGTAATGAAATGTAAAATAAAATAATTCAAAGTTTGGTCAGCCTTATTGGCTAAAATTCTGGAACCTTCCCAGGCGGTGGAGAATTGCCTATATAAGGAAGGCTGTATTATTGTCTTAGGTAGTTCAGAATAGTTCTAGGGTAGTAGATCTGGGTAATAGTTTGAGGCTTTGTCCTACAGGATATTGTAAGGGAATGCCCATGTGGCTTTGCATATTGTAATTCTGAAAGTTTGTAATTCCACATTTGTGGAGATAATAAGAAGCCAATTTTTTGTTCTTGCATATTGTTGTTGTTTCTCTATTTATGTTATGTGTTTGTGGTATTAAGGGGAGCACCCTTCATCAAGTGGTATCAGAGTAGGGGTTCTTGAGTGTGTAAATAGATTACCGACTATGAGGCAGTTTGCACCAGGACCATGGCTAGGGTTTCAGTGCGCATCAGGAAAATGCCTCCATGAATAGAACGTGGCGGAAGAGCTGGTGCTGTGACACCTGAGGTTAGAGAGCTGTAAAGACAAGTGCGAGCATTACAAGAAGAGATACACAGAAGAATGAATCTTAATGTCAGAGACGAAAGCGAGGATGAAGCCGAAGAAGAATATCAAGCAAGAGAAGTTGAAATTGTGAACCAGGAGGAAGAAAGACTTTTTCGGGCGATTTTCAAGATTGGGAAAAGACCTAAGATTGAGGTTCCTACATTTTCTGGAAATCTTAACCCAGAGGAATTGATCGACTGGATCAATGAATGTGAAGAATATTTTGAGTATGAAGATGTTGAGGATCCTGATAGGGTCAAATTTGCATAGGCCAGACTGAAAGGTCATGCGAAGATATGGTGGCAAGAGATTCAGTTGGAGCGAAATAGAAGGGGAAAGGAGAAAATCACAAGATGGGATCAGATGGTGGATAAATTAAAGCAACAGTTCATTCCTATTGATTATGAGCTTGACCTACTGAAGAAAATGCAGAGTTTGAAGCAAGCAGGAAGATCTGTTCAGGAGTATACAGAGGAGTTCTATCGACTTCTCATCAGAACAGGCCATGCAAAAGCTGATAAGGAGAAAGTTGCCCGATACCTTAATGGGTTAAGGCCAAGCATCCAGGAGGAGCTGAATCTCGTTTGAATGAATAGTATTGAAGAGGCATACCAGTTTGCCCTAAAAGTAGAGGAAAAGCTGAACAAGAAGTTTGAGAGCAGACAAAACGGAAGAGGTCACGGTGGACGATCTGGTGGACGATCATATGGTGGCCGAAATGAAGATCCAAAAAAGAAGGATGAGGCTAGTAGCAGTCAGAATCAGCGAGGAAATCATTCCAATCACTTCCAGGATCAGAATAATAGAGATCAGAGAGGAAGAGGAAGAGGAAGAGGACAAGGATCTGGAAGAGGTGGCATCTGTAGAACATGTTTTCACTATCGAGAAGAAGGTCATAGGGCATTTGAATGTCCTCAGTACCAAGGCAGAACAGACAGGAGAAATGAAGGCCAGGCCAGAGTTGCACATGTAGATGAAGATGCTGGATCATCAAATTCTGAAGATGCTGAAAGAGGAGAAATGTTGATTAACAGAAGAGTCCTGTTGAGTGGTGAGAATGAACCTGAGCAAAGGAGGAGCCTGTTTCGCACCAGGTGCAAGTGTGAAGGTAAATGTTGTGATGTGATTATTGACAGTGGAAGCACTGACAATTTGGTGTCAGAAGAGATGGTGACAAAGTTGAAGCTCAAGAGATAGAAACACCCACATCCATATCGGATTGCCTGGGTACAAGATGACCACAAGGTCATGGTCAATAAACAATGCCTAGTGAAGTTCAAGATTGGCGGATACCAAGATGAGGTACTGTGTGATATCATATCTATGGATGCATGTCATATGTTGTTGGGTAAAACATGGCAGTTTGACAGATGTGCTGTACATGATGGCCGTGCGAATACCTATTCCCTGACAAAGGATGGAGTGCGGCATAAGCTAAAGCCATTGAAGGAGACTGAAGAAAAGGTATGTGGTAATGCAAGGATAACTTTTGTTGATGGAAAAAATTTCCTAGATGGTATGAGGCATGAGCATGTATGTTTTGCTTTAATTCCAAAAGCTAGTAAAGAGGAAGTAGAAGATGTTCCTATAGAAGTTGTAGATTTGTTGAATGAGTTTTAGGATATTTTATCCGATAACATGCCTGATAGATTACCACCAGTCAGGAAGATCAGTCATCAGATGGACTTGATAGGAGTGAGTTTGCCAAATAAGGCAGCACACAGAATGACACCTGCAGAAAGTGAGGAGTTAAACAGACAAGTACATGAACTATTATAGAAGGGGTTGATTCGAGAGAGTCTGAGTCCCTGTACTGTACCAGTGGTATTAGCACCAAAGAAGAATGGAGAATGGAGGATGTGTATAGATTCTAGGGCAATAAACAAGATCACAATCAAGTATAGGTTTCTATTGCCATGAATGGATGATATTATGGACTATTTGAGTGGAGCTGTGTATTTTTCAAAGATAGATCTAAAAAGTGGATATCATCAGATTCGGATCAGAGAAGGAGATGAATGGAAGACTGCCTTCAAGACAAAGGAAGGACTGTATGAGTGGTTAGTCATGCCTTTTGGGCTAACCAATGCACCGAGCACTTTCATGCGGCTCATGAACGAGGTTCTGAAAGAATTTTTGGGTAAGTTTGTCATTGTTTACCTAGATGATATTTTGATCTTTAGTAAGACATTGGAGGAGCATATGATGCATATTCGTATGGTATTTGAGAAGCTGAGAGAAGAGAAATTATTGATTAATTTGAAGAAGTGCAGTTTTGTGAAGAAAGAGTTAGTGTATTTGGGATTTGTAGTTTCAGCAGAAGGTCTAAAAATGGACCCAGAGAAGGTACAGGCTATCCTTGAATGGCCTACTCCAAGGAGTGCTACTGAGGTAAGATCTTTTCATGGTTTGGCTAGCTTTTACAGAAAGTTTATCAAAAATTTTAGCAGTATTTGTGGTCCCTTGACTGAAACAATGAGAGGGGATAGAAAAGAGTTTAAGTGGACTAATGGGGTAGAAAAGAGTTTTCAATCGTTGAAAGAAAAAGTTACAAAACAACCCGTTTTAGCACTTCCAAATTTTAATAAGGTGTTTCAAGTAGATTGTGATGCCAGTGGTACTGCAATAGGAGCTGTTACGAGCCAAGAAGGTAAACCTGTTGCTTATTTCAGTGAGAAGTTAAATGATGCCAAGAGGAAATATTCTATTTATGATCAGGAATTTTATGCTATATTTCAGGCATTAAAGAAATGGAGACATTATCTGCTTCCTAAGGAGTTTGTTTTGTATACTGATCATCAAGCTTTGCAATATTTGAATAGTCAAGGAAAGTTGAATCAGAGGCATTTGAAATGGGTTGAGTTTTTGTAGAGTTATACATTTGTTTTGAAACACAGGAGTGGAAAGTCTAATAGGGTTGCAGATGCTCTTAGCAGAAGGCAACTATTGCTGACAGAAATGCAGATTGAAGTGGTTGGGTTCAAGGAACTCAAGAATTTGTATCCAGAGGATCCCGATTTTGGTGAAGCTTGGAAAGCTTGTACAGAACCTGTTACTCTAGACAGGATGAAATGGTTGGATTTCATCATCCAGGATGATATGCTATTCAGAGGAAGTCAGTTGTGCATTCCACGAAGTTCTATGAGGGAGAATCTCATCAAGGAGAAGCATAGTGGAGAATTGGCTGGACATTTTGGTCGTGACAAAACCCTTTCTTTGGTTAGTGAGAATTACTATTGGCCACAGTTGCAGCAAGATGTGAAGAAGATTGTACAAAGTTGCAGAGTATGTTAGATGGCAAAAGGAGTGAAGCAGAATACAGGGTTGTATCAGCCATTACCTATACCAGAGAAGCCTTGGGAGGATATCAGCATGGACTTTGTTCTTGGTTTACCGAGGACTCAGTGGGGACATGATTCAATTTTTGTAGTGGTTGACAGATTTTCAAAGATGGCACATTTTATTCCCTCCAAGAAGACTAATGATGCTGTTCATGTAGCAGAATTATTTTTCAGAGAGGTAGTGAGACTTCATGGTTTGCCAAGGACCATAGTTTCAGATCGGGACACTAATTTTGTTGGATATTTCTGGCATACATTGTGGAAGAAATTAAAGATAGATTTGAAGTTCAGTTCATCACATCATCCACAGACTGATGGACAGACAGAGGTGGTGAATAGGAGTTTGGGAAATTTGCTGAGATGCTTGGTTGGAGATAAGCCAACAGGATGGGATTTGATTTTACCACAGGCAGAATTTGCATACAATAATTCTATCAACAGGAGCACTGGTAAATCACCATTCCAGATTGTATATGGAACTAGTCCAAGAAATGCATCTGAATTGGGGAAGATAGATAAAGGAGAAATAAGTAGTGCTGAAGCTGAGGATTTTGCAGAACACTTGAAGAACATCCATGAGGAGGTGAAGAAGCATATTACCAAGATGAATGCACAGTATAAGGCTAAGGCAAATGAGAAAAGGAGGTATAAGGAATTTCAGGTTGGTGATGAAGTCATGGTTCATTTGCGGAAGGAGCGGTTTCTGGTTGGTGCATATAACAAGTTGAAAATGAAGAAGTTTGGGCCATGTAAGATATTGAAGAAGCATGATTCAGGAAATGCATATGAGGTAGAATTGCCTAGTGAGCTGAATATTTCACCAGTGT
Source organism: Chamaecyparis obtusa (assembly GCA_027943335.1). Taxonomy (NCBI): domain Eukaryota; kingdom Viridiplantae; phylum Streptophyta; class Pinopsida; order Cupressales; family Cupressaceae; genus Chamaecyparis; species Chamaecyparis obtusa. The sequence continues at coordinate 484,150 of BSBK01000077.1, forward strand.
TTAACATTTCAGATTTGACAGAGTATCACGAAGGAGGTGTTGAGGATGAGGTTGCAGCAGCACAGTGGAGTATTCCAGTAACCAGTTCAGATATCAAGGAGATTGAAGACATACTGGATAGTCGTGTTGGCATAAGCACAAGGAATAGGACATATGAAGAGTATCTGGTCAAATGGAAAGGATGACCTATTGAAGATTCCTCATGGCTAACAAAGGAGGAGGTTAACCGTCTTGGTTTTCCTCTGTACACCTGAGTCGTGACAGGGTAACTTCTCAAATTACCCCAGGTGTCTGATGCAGGAGCATCCTGGGTGTAAGAGCAATCTTGCATCACCCAAAAACATTTCTATTTTTTTTATTTTCAATAAGGGCTATTTTGTGCAGAGCTACTATTTATGGAAAGTTACTATTTTTGGTAATTTTTGTATGTGCTCAGAATGATCTGATTTCTTTCTTGGAGGTTCATTTTGGTCATATAAGTCTGCCAGTAAAGTTTCATTGCCAGATCAAGTGTATATTGGAAGATATTGAAGATTTTCGGTATTGGCAGCAGGGTACAGAAACTTTGAACTCAGTTTTGAAGGCTTTAGAGTCCCCGGATGAGGTCAAAAATTTGGGTGATGGGCGCTTGCGTGGGTCAATCCTGTAGAGAACTTCGTGACGTTTCCGAAATGGGGTTATAATAGCCGATCGGGTCAACTGGTGATGACTTATGGTCTTCGGAAGTTGGGCCACCTGAAATGGCACAAAATAATTTTCTTCAAAATTTCTGTTCGGGTTTCAAAGGTTATCTTGAGCCAACTATGATGTAATGAAATGTAAAATAAAATAATTCAAAGTTTGGTCGGCCTTATTGGCTAAAATTATGGAACCTTCCCAGGCGGTGGAGAATTGCCTATATAAAGAAGGCTGTATTATTGTCTTAGGTAGTTCAGAATAGTTCTGGGGTAGTAGATCTGGGTAATAGTTCGAGGCTTTGTCCTACAGGATATTGTAAGGGAATGCCCATGTGGCTTTGCATATTGTAATTCTGAAAGTTTGTAATTCCACATTTGTGGAGATAATAAGAAGCCAATTTTCTGTTCTTGCATATTGTTGTTGTTTCTCTATTTCTGTTATGTGTTTGTGGTATTAAGGGGAGCACCCTTCATCAAACCCCTTCATATCATAATAATCCCATACAAAAACATCATTAAACTCTTGACACAATGAGACAAAAACCTTCCTTTCTGGCTGAGTACATACCTTTCCCAGCTTGAGGGACTTATCTTTGAGTATCTCTAAAGGCTAGTAATGTTCCTCTTTGATTGTCATGCTGGCCTTGTCTCTCCTAAGCTGGTCATCAGAGTTAAAAATGGACTCAAGGGTCACCATTCCCTTGGGCAACTCATTATTTTTCAACTGTAACATCTAGTCACTATATTGGTGAGAAAACTTATTCTAATTAACCTTAGATAATTTAGCTTCTTTTATTAAAAATTTTAAAATATGCTCATCATTTTCAAAGAGTTGGCAACTCACCCGATTGTCTTGTATTGAAGGTCTCACAAGGACTCTCACATGATACATTTCAGTGCTTGTGACTTCCTTGGGAATATCATATTCAAACTCCCATGGTAGCCAGTTTGTCTTCCTGTTTGTTCTGATTTCTTGGGACAACAATTAGATTAAAAGAACAAAATTCTTCTATCAAATCCCAAACCCTGTGCTTTTACATCTTGAGCACATCATTTTTAGTGAGATTAGTGCCACAAATTTGATTAACTACTAATTCACTATCATCCATAACTTTTAAACATTTGATTCATTTCTATCTAGCCAATTCCAAGCCATGAATTAAGGCCTCATACTCTATTGTATTGTTAGTATAACTGAAAGAAAAATGTAGAGTAGAGTAATACCTTTGTCCTTCTAGAGAAATTAAGACAACTTCTCCTCCTGAACCAATTCTACTTCTGTCACCATCAAAGAACAACTGCCACATCTCATTATTTTGACTTTTAGAATGCTCATCTTCTTTATTCATCAAATCTAGAATCACTGCACCTTCCTCATAAATGATATACATCCCAATACTAGAAATCTCCATATTTCTAAAAGGGTCATCTTCTAAATCCCTTTCAGTCCACTCATCCAAAACAATATCTTGAATATTTTTAGTAGTGGTCTCAGGTTTAGAGTAAATGGTATCTTGTTCATGGAACATCAAATTAGCATTTATAGGGCTAGGGGTATAGGGTTCAACATGGTTCTTTGCAAAGGCTTCAGACTTAGTTCTAACCCTCATCCCATATTTGGTTTTAAAGTATAAATGAGACTAGTTGGCTAAAAGGTATCCCCCCAACCTAGTAGTGAAATCCCTACTTAGACAAATAGAAAAGTAGGGAGGCAGATCAATGATGTAGACATCTTGAGGAATAGAGAAGTTGGGACATTTGTGTAAGGTGAGACTTAGGTCTTTAATGACTCCAATGGTATTGACTGATGACCCATCCAACTGAACAACAAGTCTGTCTATTAGCTCATAAGACAATCCTAGGAGGTCTGCTAGCTATTTAGAGATTACTAAACTACTTGCCCCTAAGTCTATCATGCAATTATGAACCAAAAATTTTGTAACCACAAGAGTAACATAGAAATGAGGGGGTTTAACCTAGGGAGTAATGGTGGGCTGCAAGCGGTCTCTTGTTTACTACTCTTTCTGAGATGCTTCAGCCATCAAGACTCTAGGCTTCTCTGAAACACTTTCTTCATTTAATAAAATTTTACCCAAAGCATTAAGCATTAACTCCTTTTATCCAGGAATTTCCAAAGTTTCCATCATAGGTACACTTCTAGAAGTCTTCTTCATTTATTCAACAATATTAAAAGATCCTAAGCTCACCTTTGGTTGTCCCTTAACTAGAGCAATATCTGGTTGTGCAGATGCCAACTGTGTTGCTACATTGGCTAACTCCTTGACCTCTTTTAACTGATTTTTAAGTGGAGTCTGAGCCACCTTGGGATGTAGAGTCACAATTGGAGTTTTCTAACTAGTAGAGGCTAATTGCCTAGCATCCAAAGCTTTCTTCTTAGACCTTGTATTGGCTGCAACCAAAATATAGTTTTGTTTGTCATTTAGGGAAAAATTTACCCCACAAAACTCCTTCTTCTAGAAGTTAAAAAGTGCCACCTCCAGTGACTGGAGCTCGCTTGGGGAAAAAAGCTAACCTTGTTGAATCTTTGGTTCTTAAGTCATTTCTTATGTGATCATGACATTGTTCTGCACCATTAGGGCTTGGCCATAGCCATTGGGGCATATCCCCTTAGTATGTTTCTAATTGCATGGAAAACTCCATTGGTATTCTTGTGCCATATTGTTCTGAGCTATAGGAACCGTCTCTCTAGAAGTACTAGGAATGTTAGGATTGTAGGGTCGGCTAGCTTTTTTATTATAGTTTCTTGCTTGACATTGTTGGCATGATTGTTATTGGGGCCTATTTAGCTGATACTGAGCTTGATGAGGGGTTTGATAAGGCTACTGATAAGGCTAGAACTATTGCCTTTTAAGGTTGACTAGTTCATTAAAAACATACTACAAGGTTTTCTTGATATCTTTTAGATCTTGGGATTGGTTGATAGATGGAATGATGGCCTACTGGGGAGGAGTTGGGATAGGTGGAATAGATGCCAAAGCTGGAATTGCTTCTAGGATAGGATGAAGTTTAGGAAAGATAGGCATTAGAGGCCTTGGGGATATCTTTCCAGCTTGTATTAGACTATTTTTAGTCCTTATAGCAATGTCATATGTTGCTGGTAAGTTATTCCCTCCCATAGATTAAATCATAATAGAGATATCACTATTAAGTGCCCTAAAATAGAATAGGAAAGCATGCTAACTTGAGGGTCTAACTATAGCTGGTATTCTATTCCATGTATTTTGGAATCTAAAATTGAAATCCATCATATACTCCTAGGGTGCCCTTTTAATGGTGGTCAAATGTTCAACTAAAGAGAGGTGGGTGGACTTGTCTTCAAATTGATTAGTTAAGGATTGGCCCAACTCATCCTAGCTGGATATAGAACTGACTGCTAGACCTCTAAACCATTTCAAAGCTTTTCCTTTAAGGGATACTGCTAACAACCTCAGAGCTATGTTGTCTTGGGTTATATTGTGGAGGGCACAGAGGGATGCAACATCTCTTATATGCTTAAAAATGGAGGTCTGATCCTCTCTTGTAAAAATAGGTAGGCTCTTAAGGGCTGATATAGGTATGTCATTATGTTGCTACAAGTTCAAAGGGCTGCCTTGATTGAAGGCCACAAAAGGATGATTTCTAGCCATTGGAGGATTAAGGGGAACTTGAACTACTTGTGCTTCTTGCACTGGCTAGATTACGGTAGTGCTTGCATGAATACAAATGGGAATGGGAGTGGGATTTATAGATTGGGATGCACTAGATTGGAATTCTTTAGGCCTTTTCTTGGATGGTGGTAGCTCTACATAAACAAAAGGATTCTTGCTCTGCCTAGTTGGAATCCCACTCATAAGCTTAAGTGTTCATCTGCATGAAACAAGATTAGAGTCACCAAGTATGATATCAAAGCATAGTCACTTTTCATACCAATTAATAACCCACATTGAAAATACTTCAAAAATTTGACTCACCAAGTCCCTTCTCTCCGAGGGTGCCAAAAACTATTGTCACTAAGGATTTAACCCAATTTGATAAGTGTTAGAACCCAGCAATCTTGTGAAACATGGGACTACTCTCAGGCTATGGGTAGCCTATCTGAGAATAGAACTCTGGATTAGGGGTCAGCTTCCCCTTGGATCACTTGCAAACTAACTAACTTCTTGAGGAAAGGGAGAGAGTGCATAAAACAAACAGCTAAAACTAATTTGAACTAGGTGATCCACCAAATTGATAGAAGATCCGCAATTGATACAAGCTTACAAAATAGTTGAAACAAAGCTGTAACTCACAACTTGATCCTACTACTTAAAACTTCTTAAAAAAATAAGGTACTTGAAATAAAGAAAAGGGAGAATGTTTCCATAATTATGATTCCATTTTGTACACAAATTAGTGCTCCAAATCCAAGAAAAATCCTTCAATATTCAATTGAATCAACATGTAGATTGAGGATAAGATAATATCACAATAATATTTGCATGAAATTCAATCAGAAGAACTCAGAAATGCAAGGAAACAAGAAGGATCAATTTTGTATTACTGAAAAGAAGCTATGTACAAAATGTGTCTCTCAAAGCTACAACACTCATATCAAAGAGAAAGAATGAAGAGCTAACCTCAATCACATTAGTGAGAGGTATATAAAATAAGGCAAAAGGAATCAACATTGGAAACTTGTCAACTCCCTAAAAATGGAAAAATCCTGCAAATAGGCCCATGAAGATGCCTCTTAAACTTAGATGTTAGATTCTAGAGTTTATAGGGGGGGTGGAAAAATGAGACCCCTAAAAGAGGTGGTCAAACAAAAATACTCTTTCCATTCCAAGTCATGCACTAAGAATAATATTCTAATGAATGGTTTATAAAATACCATTGTCAGAATTTACAATAAGGATATGCAATGACTTTTTATATTTGAATTTTACCCCTATGCCAAAATGAACATGGATTTTAAATATTTTACATCCTAATTTGATAAATAACTCTCAACCTAATTAAGCAAAAAGCATATTTAAAAAGTTATCATATTAATAAAACCCTTGGTTTGCAATTACATTAGCACAAAATAGAATAATTAATAAATTATTGACCCTAGAAAAGGGGAGAACATATCAACTGATTATCTCGATCAAAATCCCTCATCAAAGATGAGGAGAGCCTATAGGAAACATATACTTCTCCTTTTGGAACTTGGAAATTTTCCCTCTTCACTGGCATGCCTGCATATGTTTTACATTTGTATCTTTGTTGTTATCTGTACTTGGGGCCCACAGGTAATCTAGGGCATTATTGTATCTTACATTCATTGTTATTTTTATTCTTACTTATGTACTATTGAAGCATTGTGTTGCATCATGTTTAAGCTTGAAATTTGAATGGTTATAAGGCTTATGATCGAGCTAGGGCATCAATGTTTCTCACTGCCATTTTTATTGCTCTTTGTTGTGAGTTATTGGCATGTATGTTGCCATTACATATTGACATGCCCGTTGAATCTTGGCATCCATGGCTCTATTTTGATTGTTGACTAAATGGAGACTTTGAGTTCAGTGAGCTAGGAAGACACCTATTGTATGGCATGTGTTTGCTATTAGGAATGAATGTTGAATATATCCTATGGGGGAGTATTCACAACCATTTTGTAGCAGTTGTTTTTGCATTCATGACTGTGATTGTCATTGATGTTAACACAGTGATCTACTGAAGTTTAGTAGAGAAGTAGATAGTGTTTGAGTTAGCACACATGGAATATTTAATATCAAGATATGCAAAGTTGAAGACTTACTCCATGATGTTCTATAAGATCATGGTTAAGAGTGTGTATGGAAATTCATTTATTCGTGACAGTTATATGTAAATAAGTGGAAGCAGTATTCAAGCAGTGTTCCTGAGTAGTAGTTTTTGGAAATTAGATGATATCTCCTAATCAAGATAGAATCTAAGCATGAAAATTTGAAAAGATGATGAAGACATGATAATTGTGATGTGGACATGATAGCAAGGTCAGAGGTCTCACAAGTGAAGAGTTATCTTAATTGGAAGCTGACAGTTTTGTGTAATTATGGAATTTTTATGTAACGTGTGGAAGATTTTATTTTGTAATATGTATGCTAACTCATTTGTAATTACTTGAGTGTGGTATAAAGGAAGGAATGTTTTCCTTATTATAATATGGAATTTGAATGTAAGATTGTGAATGTGAATTGTGGAATTGTGCAATACTTGTTGAAAGAGGATATGCAAAGTACAAAGATCTGGTATTGAGATCTGATGAAGCAGTTGGTGTGGTTTGGCACAGTCAGAGGAGAAGTGTTAAGTTGTTGAGATCAGTAATATTTTGATATTATTCTATTGAATAATATCTAGAGATTAGTTGGATAGTGTGTTAAGTGATCTTGCACTTGAAGCTATTTGGACAGTGGATCCTTCTGTCTTCCACAACTCCTAATAGAGTTAGAATCTTTTAGCAGGGATTCAAATTTTCCTAGCATAGAATGATATGTACTAAATGTATTTCATAAGACTCCTAACAGATTCCATCCTCTCGCATATAAATTTCATATTAGTGCATCTTTTATGGGCATCATTCCCACCAGGGTTTACTCTTTGATAAAGAGGTTCCCTAGTCAACATATCTTTTGCTATTGTGTTGTTGTGTATATATATCTTTCTATGGTTGTTGATCACATTTCTTACTTGGTTAAAATATATTAAAGTTGATAAAAGTGCGGTATTTATCTAATAACTAATTCACCCCTCCCCCCCTCTCAGTTATCTTGGTGGACTTTACTTTCTATCAATTGGTATTAGAGCTTTAGGTCCTTGAAGGAAAATTTTAACAGCTTAAGGAGATCCATGGTGAGTCATTTCAAGAAAAAAAGCCCTAAGTTTGATGGAGTAAATTTTGACAGCTAGAAAGAAAAGATGAAGACACACCTACTTTTTTTAGGACCAGGATATTGGTTAATCACAAAGAACTAGAAGACTACCATTGATGAAGACAAGATTGAAGAATGTACTACTAAAGAAATGGATCTATTCATGCGTAACATACTTTCCAGAGAATCACTTTTGTCAACCCTTCCAGAAAATGAGTACAGTCAGGTAAAATATCTAAAAATATCTCATGAAATTTGGTTAGCTTTACAATCTACTTTTGAAGGTGATGAACATGCAAAGAAAGTTAGATTACATAATTGGATATGTGCATTTGAAGATATAGGAATGATAGAAGATGAATCTCTTAGAAGCTATATTGGTAGAATGTCAAAAATTGTTGCAGGTATAAAATCTTGTGAAGGAATCAAGATAGAGAATGAAGTGATATGGAAAATTTTGAGGACATTGACTCCTGCATTTAAACAGACAACGTAGATGATTGAACAAGTTATAACTTGTATTGAGAAATTCACTAGAGAAACTCTTCTTGGAAGATTAGAAGCAACATAAATTAACTTGAGGCAATCAGGAGATTTACCTAGAATGGAGACAACATTCAGCGCACTTAGTATCCACCCTACTTTTTCAACAAGCATGAGTGTGAGTGGAGATTATGCTAGTAGCAGCAAAACCAAGAATGAAGAAAATAAGAAGATTGAAGAAGTTATTTTCTTACTTCTGAAAAGAGAGCCAGATGGTAAGCAAATCTTGAAATGTTGGACTTGTCAAGAATATGGTCATTTTGCATCTAAATGTCCTAAGAGAGTAAAGAAGTATAGAAAGAACTTTAAACCTAGAAGATATAAAGAATGTTATTAAGATAATGATGAAGAATTTGAAGTTGGTATGGAGAAATCTCTAAGTGAAAGTGATAATGAGAATGATGATATAGGATTTGTAGCAATAAAAGAAGAAAATCCTGAAACAAAAGTTAAGGAAGAAAAAGCTTTAGTATCTCAAGTAGAAAAGAAATTTGATTGGATTATAGGTAGTGGTTGTTCACATCATATGACTGAAGACAAGAATAAATTCATAAAGATTAGAAGTTATGATGGAGGAGTTGTTAGAGTTGGAAAAAATGCACCTTATTTGATAAAAGGTATAGGATCTATTACTCTTGATGGAAAGACTAATACTGATGATGTTTACTTTGTGGATGGCTTGAAACATAATCTTTTGACTGTTGGAAAACTAGTTGATAAGAGATATCAAGTTTGGTTTACTGAGAAAACTTGTGTAATCAAAGACAAGGATGGTAATTTGATTGGTACTAGATAAGGAACCAGAGGGAATGTATTTTAGTTGAATCCTACTAAGATGACATGGTTGATTACTAAGATAGATCACAGTTGGTTGTGGCAGAGAAGATTTTGTCATATAAAATTTTATAATATTGTGAAAATAAGTACTACATTTGTAGTAAGAGATTTGCCTAAGATTATGAAATGTACTAACATTATTTGGAAGAAATGTGTGATGGCTAAATAGAAGAGAAGCTCATTTCCAAAGAAGAAGTTCACAACAACAGAGAAGTTGGAAATTGTTCATATAGATTTGAGTGGTCCCACAAGGACTAGAGGATTCTATGGAGAAAGGTATTTTATGATTCTTGTTGATGATTTTACAAGAATGATGTGGATTGCATTTCTTAAAGAAAATTATGAAGCATTTGATAAGTTTAAAATTATTAAGAACAAAGTTGAGAATGAATTTGGAATGAATATTAAATGTTTGAGATTAGATAGAGGTGGACAATTTACTTCAAAGGAATTTAATATTTTTTGTGAAGTGAATGGTATTAAGAGATAGTTTTCAGCCCGTAAGACACCTGAACAAAATGGTTCTGCAGAAAGAAGAAATAGATCAGTGACTGAAGCAACAAGAGCCATATTATTTGAAAATGATTTGGTAAAGATATTCTAGAGAGAAGTAGTGATCACATCAGTGTATACAATGACTAGAGTACAAATCAGAGAAGATACAGACAAGACACCTTATGAACTATGTGTTGGACATGCACCATCAGTTAAGTATTTTAGAATTTTTGGAAGTAAATCTTATATGAAGAGAGATGATGACATTGGAAAGTTTGATCTAAGAAGTGATGAAGGTATATTTCTTGGATATTCATTAAAGAGAAAATCTTATAGATGTTATAATAAAAGAAGTAAAACTATTGTTGAGAGTGAAAATGTTAAAGTTGATGAAAAGTTCAAAATTCAGGAAAAAATGCTTGATTATGAATCAAATGAAGGAACTCACCCTATAACTAATCTAGAGAATGCAGAATTATTCTATGAAATTGACAGTGATTTTCTGAGTGAAAGCTACATTGAAGAAATCATTGAGGAACCTACAACTGAAACAAGAACTGAGACAATGACACCTAACAGGAACCTATCAAGAAATCATCCCATTGAGCAGATTATTGGAAGAATAGATAGAGGAGTTCTAACATGAAATAAGGTACAAGAACAATTGTGCTTAATTTCTCAAATTAAACCTAAATCTACTAGTGAAGCTTGTGAAGATGAACATTGGATTAAAGCTATGAAGGAAGAACTAGATCAAATTGAAAAGAATAAAACTTGGTAATTGGTCCCTAGACCTAAAGATAAGAATGTTATAGGAACTAAATGGGTATTCAAGAAAAAGATGAATGAACAAGGAGAAGTTGTAAGAAATAAAGAAAGATTGGTATGTAAAGGATACTCATAGCAAGAAGGAATTTACTATGAAGAAAATTTTGCACCAGTAGCAATAATTGAAGCAGTAAGAATTTTTTTGGCTTATGCAACTTATAAGAAATTCAAATTATATTAGATTGATGTAAAGTCAACATTTCTGAATGGAGAGTTAGAAGAAGAAGTTTACATTGAGTAGCCTGAAGGTTTTCCTTTAACTAATGAAGGAGATATCATATGTAAATTGAAGAAAGCCTTATATGGATTAAAACAAGCACCTAGAACTTGGTATGCAAGACTGGATAAGTATTTGATAAAACTAGGATTTACTAAAGGCACAATAGACAACTTGCATACAAAAGAAATTGAAAATGGTTTTGTTGGTTGTAGTTATTTTTGTTGATGATATTATCTTTGGAGGAGAAGATGAAGCTAGTGATAAAAGTGTAGATGAAATGAACATTGAATTTAAAGTGAGTATGATTGGTGAGATGAAATATTTTTTAAGATTGTAGATAACATAGAATAGTGATTGTATCTTTATAAGTCAAACAAAGTACTTGAATGAATTGTTGAAGATATTTGGAATGGAGAACTATAAACTAGTTGGAACACCTATAGTAACTGGAAAAAAGTTATCTAGCATAGATGAAACTCCTGTAGTGGAACAAAAGAAGTACAGATCTATGATTGGAGGATTGTAATATTTAACTCATACAAGACCTAATATATCACATGCAATTGGAATTGTAGCAAGATTTTAAGATGATTCCAGAGAATCACATTATGCAGCAGTAAAAAGGATACTGAGGTACTTAAGAGGCACAATTGAATATGGATTATGGTATGAAAAATATGATGACTTTACCCTGTGTGCATATACAGATGCAGATTGGGGAGGTAGTGTTGATGACAAAAAGAGCACAAGTGGTGGAACATTTTTCCTTGGAGGAAGATTAGTTTCTTGGCTAAGTAAGAAGTAGAACTATATTTCACAAAGCACAATAGAAGCAAAATATGTGGCAGCAGAAAATAATTGTAATCAGATAATTTTGATGAAACAAATGTTGAAGGATATTGGAATAAAAATTTTTGAGCCTATTGTTATACATTGTGATAACACCAGCACAGTTAGTATGTCTAAGAATCTTGTACAACATTCTATGACAAAGCATATAGAGATAAAGTATCATGTAGTGAGAGAGAAAGTGGCAGAAAAAGAAGTCAGATTGGAATATATAAGAACAAAAGATCAAATTGTAGATATATTTACAAAGCCTTTTCTTAAGGATACATTTTTGTATATGAGAGGTATGCTTGGGGTTATGCCCCAGCCTACTTTTGAGAAGTGATGTAGATGGTTGCATCTATCCAGTCGTATATGAGCCTTATCTTTCTTCTAGACTGGGTGTTGATACTTCCTCTATGGGGGAGTATGTGTATCTGAGACGAGTCATGAGGACTCTAGTGAACGTATATTCTAAAAAGTGTCTTTTGACATTGAAGTTGTTGTTGACATAGTGATGAAGCATTCATCATTGATGTCAATGGGGGAGAAGGATACATGAAAAAAACTATCTATTGAAGAGAATCTAAGGGAGAAGGTTACAAGTAATATAAAATGGAAAACTAAAAAGAGATGAACAGGAAAACAAAGCAAGATTTGATTGATGAAGACAATTTGAAGTATTTTTAGAGAAATAGTGTTCCAGTGTTGGTATTCATGGAACTTGGATGTTTTTTCATCTTTTTTTCCATCAATGCCAATGGGGCAGATTGTTAGGAATGAATATTGAATATATCCTATGGAGGAGTATTCACAACCATTCTGTAGTAGTTGTCATGCCCATAAAATTTCACTCTAAAAACACACCAATTTTTTTAATTTGGTAATATAAGTCCAAGTTTATGTTGCGGGATAATTGTTGACTAAGAAGAATGGTTGAGCTGATAGGGTGAGGGTCAACTTGACTATTAAAATAAAAAGTTTGTAAGAGATTTTGAATCAACTTTTCTTTACAATGTTAGTGATTAAGGTTACTAGTTGAATTAGTTTTTACAAGGGATTGTAACTAGAAGGTGAAGTTGCAACCAAAGTTTTCCTAACATAAGAACTAATTTTCTAATCAATAGCTTTACAAATTCCATTAGTCTTAAAATTTCCTATAGTTTACTCCATAATTCTCGTCCATAAGCTATGTACAATAAGCCCTTAAAAGACTTAGATAGAGACAAAATTGTTGCAAAATAATATTTATATTAATTATTAGTATTTAATAATTAATATAATTATTACTTGCAAAGTAAATAAATACATTCCTTAGTCTTAAGATAAATGAATTACAAATATTAATTGATATAGAATTGTTAATTTTAATTAATTCATACATAATATTATTTATCATCAATAGATAAATAACACATTTAACGATAAACATATTATACATTATCATCTAATTTCTATGAATATTAATAACATTTAAGTGAATTAATTATTAAATAATAATTAAGTTAATTATTATTGTACAATAATTAACTCCATAATTAAATAATAACATATTTAAAATAATATAAAAATATATACACTAATTAATATTAAGAACAATAATTAATATAAATAATAAGTAAGTTAATAAAAATTATTTATATTAATTATTATTATTAATATTAATTAAAAATAATAATATTCAATATAAATTAAATAAATTAAAATAAAAATAAAAAATAAAATAAAATTGTTAAGGAGGTTTTCCAAGCCTCCGACCTCCCGCATTGCAATTTATTTAAAAGTCCCCCGAGGGGGACTACCGTGCGGCCCCGCCACTGTGCGGTGGTCCGCATGGCACGACAGAACTGTTGTAGTAGGTTGTTGTGCGCGACAGTCTTGTTGTGGCAGGCCCTGCTACCGGGACTAGGGGTAAGGGGTGTGGGGCCCTCGGCCCCCCCCAATTTATGATTTAAAAAAATAAAAATTTAAAAAAATAAATTTTATTTAATATTTTTTTAAACAGTTTTTTTACAAACCCAACGTGGGCATTGTAAAGTGTTTTTTTTTTTTAATTTAAATTGTTTTGTTTTTTTAAATATACAAGTGGAGATCCAAATGGGTCCCACTACCAACTGCATGAGAAGAAGAAAATAAAGGTAATCTATATATTTTTTTTAATATATTATACTACTTGCCAAAAGGGCAATTGGAGATTTTTTTAAAATTATTTTATTGATTGTGGCAAAGGAAAATGTATGGGAATTTTTCCCATACATTTTCTAGAGACCTGTAGGTCTCTTTTTGCCTCTTTTCTCTAGTTTGTTTGTATTGATTTCTTCTTTCTTTCTATATTTGATTTTCTTATTTGCTAATTGTGAAATAGGTTTATTAGATCTAGTCTTTATGCACAAAAAGTAAAAGTGATTTCTCCTAAATTTTAAGTATTTCAACATTGAATTAATCATGCAAACTTTCTATCCAGAACAACTAACTTTTAAGTTTTCAACTACCTTTCTTTAACTTGTTCATAAACATGAATAACTAATTTACAAACTAGTGACTCTATTTTCTAAGAAGATTTCTTCTACATAACTGAGAATTCATCTTTACATTATTCATCTCACAATATTAATGAAAATACATTATTATTTCTTCATCCAAAAATTTGATAACTCATCTCTACATTGTTCATTTCACAATAACAATAGCACTAACACAATGACTATTTCAAAAAGAAATTCATGAAAACTAAAATTCATTATTAAGAATTTTCATGCTTGAAATACTAACACAATAACAACATTTTGCTTCAACTTGAGCATCAAACCTTATTATTCATAAGGACATAAATCTATTAAAACTAAATACATTTCTTCATGATGAAGTTACAACACACTTATCACAAATACAAGGCTTGGAGTGATGACTCCATTACAAATATACAATGAAATTATGGGATTCAAAATATTCCCTTACAATAACTATAAACATGAAACAAGAGTGATCCAACTCAATATGAAAATATTATCAACTCCTCAAGATTTGAACTCCAACCATGAAGTCTTCAATGGCTCCAAATTCCTGCAATACAAAAATGCATAGGCCAAGGAGTGCTCACCTCCCAACCTAGGCTTCTAAGAAGCCACTCCCGAGCTTGGGGAACCATCACAAAGATAAGGAGACAAACAAGAAAACTCACAATAACAACAACATAGAACATAAACCACAAAGAAATCTCCCTTCCAAGGTTATCACAAAGAGTCACAAAATGACTCAAAAAAAAGAGGTGTGAAGGTGGAACCATTTCAAGGGGAGAAAGCACATCTCATGATAAGAGATAATCCATCACTTGGCTTCCTCATCATGAATCTTTCACCACAAACACAATCTCAAAAAACTCCTTATGACCCCCAATATACAAAACATATAATAGAGATGGCTACAAGGAGCCCATACATCCATGTTTCATCCCTCTCCTATCCAAGGAGAGACTTTACACCCTTGAATGACCCAACAATACCCTTCACCCCCAAGGCTACTCTTCCCTCCCAAGGGTGAGTATGGCCTTGAGAACTCCCTCAACAAACCAATACAACACATACAAGAAAACTTCAAAAAACAATAAATGAAACTACACAATTACAATACTAAGAAATCATGCTCAACAACAAGCTCATGAATCTCATAACATCCATAAAGAACTACACTTTCACATCACAAGAAAATAACACTACAACAAACTTAAGAATCAAAAATCCTCCATTATCACAAATTAGCAAGCTCTCAACACATACAATACAAGAGAAATAACAACTCAATTTTGCATATAAGAAAATAACATACAAGAGAGATCTTCCTCTGAACATGAAAACAAACAAGAAAATGAAGAATACCACCAACCTTGATCCAAGCTTATGGAAGAAAGTTGATGAAGAGCTTTTCCACTTCCCAAAGTCCTCTCCAAAATAGCTAAGTCTCCAAATCTAGAGAGTGGGTGTCAAACTCTTCCAAAAGAAGAGTCCACTCTAAAAAAGCCTCCACACAAACTCCTATGGATAAGATTGCATTCCTATTGTGTGGTCATCCCTAAGTCCCTTACATAGTTTTCAAGTTTGGTCTCTTACAAAGGTAAGCTAAAAAGGTGGGATAAGGACTACCTTTTTAGTGGGTGGTGATCTTTCCAAAACTCGGTCCCAAAAGTTGATTTTCGTCCATCTTGGTAAACCAATTTTTGGATGAGTCATTTGGTCAACCAAGGGTTATCCTATGGTGAAAATTACCCTTACCCTATGGTATATCAAGTTGGGTAACTAAAAATGGCCTAAACACTCCCCTAGGCACCTTTTTAACCCTCCCAAAGTGCATGATAAGTTCAAATTCGAAATTCAAAGATAAGACACTGCCTCAATCTCCCTACCCAAGATATTTCTCATGGGGATCTTCAAGGGTACTATCCTAGGTTGGTGTTCAACCAATCCCCAAGTGGACATGTCATGGCCACAAGTACACACACAAGTGTCAAGGGACACAACCCAAAAATGACACATCACAAGCCAATTGGCAAATTCACTTGGGCACTCTCAACATAAATAACATTTACAATTAAAAAATAAATCAAATACATTCATGCATCATACTTTTACAAATTAAATACATTACAAAGGGGTTTTTGGCTTCTCACTAGAAGCAACCTTGGCTCACACTAATTTTCACATTAGTCTCTGCGATGATTCCCTGAATTTACCATGGCCTACTTCCCTGCATACTCAAGTCCAATATCAATAGTCCAAAGAAATAAAACATGTAAATTCATAACATTAATAATCAAGACAATTCATCTATCATTTCATAATTCACATGACAATAATCATTCATCCATAACCTACATACATCTCATCATGAAATATACAATTCAACACTAAATTAAACTTGAAACATAATCATTGCATACATATATAATTTAATTTGAAAATTAAATATCCTCATGACATCATAATTCATTCATTAAATAGAATTACGAACACACATGTAAGTTCCAAATTGATGTCTTAGGAATCATCATCCAATCATAATATAATGTGCATCAAACTACTAAAGTGATCAAACTATAACATAAAGTATCAGTAAAATCCATAGAGCATCAAAATATAATCACAAAATATGTCTATCAGAATGCAAAAATTGAATGACTATGATAGGCTCGGGATGAGGCCTCACATCCTCCCCCCTAATCATGAAATTCTTCCTAGATTTCATCAAAAAGATGGGGATACTGTGATCTCATCAGCTCTACATCCTCCCATGATGTCATCACCTCATCATAGCAATCCCACTAGACCCTAACCTGGTCCAACTCTCAGCCTCAAACTGCTAGCATCCGGTGAGCCAAAATGTAGATTGGCTCTAAAGCCAACTGATCATCCAACTCCACCTACAAGGCATCCCAATCTATGATATGAGTCTCATAAAAAATATACTTTCTCAACACTGACACATGAAAAACATTGTGGATGCGTGACAAGCTCGGTGGCAAAGAAAGATGATAGGCGACATGACCTATCCACTCAAGTATCTCAAAAGGGCCAACAAATCTAGGTGCAAGCTTAGAGCCCTTTCCAAAATGGATTGGACTCTTATGAGGTCGCACTCTCAAAATGACCCTATCTCCAACTTGATAACTATTATCTTCCCTCTTGGCATTTCCATACTTCTTTTGCCTATCCTGTACCTCCTTCAGACGCTGTCTAATCAATGTCACCTACTACTCTAACTCTCACACTAACTCAGGACCTAAAGCAACTCTATCCTCAATGTGGTCCCAACTCAAAGGTGTTATGCATGGTCTGCCATATAATGCCTGATAGGGAGGCATACCTAGATAAGTGTGATGCCCATTATTGTAGGAAAACTCCACCAAATGAAGGTACTCCTCTCACCTAGTTTGATGATCCATGACATACATGTGAAGCATATCCTCCAAAACCTGATTTACCCTCTCTGTCTGACCATCGGTCTCTGGGTGATAAGCTGTGCTAAAATTGAGCTTAGTGCCCAAAGTTGTCTGTAATCCTCTCTAGAAAGATGATGTGAAGAGAGAATCTGGATATGAAATAATATTACGAGGTATGCCATGAAGTCTAACAATATCCCGCAAGAAGACCTATGCTACTGTTGGGGCTACGAAAGTGATCTGAATGGGTGAAAAGTGGGCTACCTTGGTTAGCTTGTCAACTATCACCATGATGGCATCATGGCGTTGAGATGACATAGGGAGACCAATGATGAAGTCCATGGAAATAACATCCCACTTCCACTTTGGTATCTCATGAGGCTAAAGAAAACCACCAGGGTGATGATGCTTTGCCTTAACCCTCTTACACTCAAGACATTGTGCCACTATCTTAGCTATATTTTGTCTCATCCCTGGCCAACGATATAACTGTCTCAAATCTGCATGCATCTTCTTGACTCTAGGATGTGCTACATAAGGGACCCTATGAGCCTCTAGCATGATGAATACTTGCAAGTCACCAAAGGATGGGACATAGATATATCCTCTATGGCATAAAATCTCATCTAAATCTAGGGAATAGTCATAATATTTACCCTCAAGGGTACTCTAAGACTGAATGACCTGACTAACCTTTGCATACCAAACATCCTCATGTAAATGATGCAATATTTGATCCCTCAACTCAGTACCTCCTATCATAGAGTAGGCCCCATGGCATCTCCTACTCAAAGCATTGGCAACCACATTCTCTTTCCCCTTGATGTAGTGGACATCAAAATCATACTCACAAAGGAATTTCATCCACCTATGCCATCGTACATTTAGGTTCGGCTGAGAGAAGATATACTGTAAGCTTTGATGATCTGAATGGAGCTCAAACTGATGACCCAAAAGAAAATTCCACCATCTCACTAAAGCATGTACCACTGTAGCTAACTCAAGGTCATGAATGGGATAATTGTGCTCATGAGTCTTAAGTTTCCTAGACTCATATGCAATGGCTCACCCATTTTGCATAAGAACTACTCCCAAACCATCTAAGGAAGCATCTGTGTATACAAAAAAATCCATAGAAGGATCAGGCACTACTAGAATAGGAGCACTAGTAAGTGCCTTCTTGAGTTCCTGAAAGGACCTCTTGCACTTCTCGATCCACTCAAATTTCTTTCCCTTTTTTTGAAGAGAAGTGATGGGATGTGCCACTCTAGAAAATCCCTCTACAAATCATCTGTAGTAACCTACCAATCCCATAAAAATTCTGACCTTGGTCACTGAAGTAGGTGCAAGCCAATCCATGATGGCTCTAATCTTAGATGGATCTACTCAGATTCCATCTCCTAAAATAACATCCCCAAGGTAATGAATCTCTATCCTATATAAAGCACATTTGGACAAACTGCCATATAACTAATTATCTCTAAGACACTGCAAAACCTGTCTCAAGTGCTCTTAGTGCTCCTCTTCATCCCATGAATAAATCAAGATATCATCAAGGAACACAACTACAAACTTATCTAGGAAAGTGTAGAATACCCCATTCATAAGGCTCATGAAAACTACTGGAGCATTAGTGAGTTTGAAAGGTACAACTATGAACTCATAATGCCCATATCTAGTATGAAATGCAGTCTTAGGAATGTCACTATCAACAATCCATAATTGGTGGTAACCCAACTTAAGATCAATCTTTGAAAACACTTTAGCACCCTTAAGCTGATCAAAAAAATCATCAATCCTAGGGAGTGGATACCAATTCTTGATGGTAAGCTTATTAAGATGTTGGTAATCCATACATAACTGCAAGGATCCATCCTTCTTAATGAAGATAGTAGGTGTGCCCCAAGGTGAAACACTAGGATGTATGTGACCCTTCTCCAAAATTTCCTCTAGCTAAATCTTGAGCTCATTAAGCTCATCAGTGGTCATCCTATAAGGTGCCCTTGAAACTAGAGTAGCTCCTAGAACAAGATCAATATGGATGTCTAGTTCTCTATGAGGAGGCATACTTGGAAGCTCAGTAGGAAACACATCTGCATACTCCTAAAGTATAGGATAATCATCAAGAGATGTTTCCCTTTCCTCCTCATCCTCTCTATCACTAATGGTAATAGAAAAAAGCTGACATCCCTTTTGCATGCTCCACTTAAGCTACATGGCTGAGATCATACGAAGAGAGATGCCTCTTTGAATCCCACAAATCACAATAGGTGTACCATTATCATCAAGGCACTCAATCCTCTTCTGTCAAAAATCTAACTTAGCTCTGTGGGCATAAAGCCAATCCATGCCAAGCACTATGTCATAAGAACCAAGAGGTATGATATGAAGATCCACTATAGTGATGAAATCACCAATCTACACCTGGCTATCCTTCACTAAAGAGTTGACTAACACTCTAGACCTTGATGCTAACTCCACTTCCCAACTAACTTCCTATCTTGCTACAACAATCCCACAATGGTCCACAACAAATGGAGATATAAAAGAATCAGTAGCACCTGAATCAAATAATATAGTAACACTAATATTGTTGATCATACTTGTAGCCTCTATCACTGTGGCCTGGTTCTCGGCTTGGCAGTTATCAACCACTGCAAATACTCTGTGAGACTTTCCAAAGTATCCAATAGTAGGCTTAGAAACTACCACACACTAACTTCCTGACATCTAACCCTATGGACAATCATGAGCTAAGTGCCCCATGGCACCACATGCATAGCAAGGACCTCGTGTGAAAGTCTGTACTCCCTATGGCCTAGAGAACTATTGACCACTAGTCATACTAGAACAGCTGAAACCCCCTTGAGAGGACTGTTGAGTCTATGATGGGGGTGCATCTATATACTACTATTGCTGATCCTTTCTCTATCCCTATGTGTGCCACTGTTTGGGCTTAGAGCCTTGTTGTCATTGTGGTGGCTTCTATTTTTGGTTTTGTTGAGTCTGGTGCTATGGGTTCTTGTTAAAAGACCCCAAGGAATTCCTATTATTATTCTTCGAGTGACTCTTCTGGTGCCCCTGTGACTATGATGAGGAGTTATAGTTCTGAGACTTGTCACAAGCGTCTCTAGACTTACCCCGAATCTCTTCTGCAACCAAGGCCATTTCTATAGAATCACAAAAGGTCTTTGGTGAGGTCATGCAAACCTATCCCTCTATCCAATCATTGAGTCCCTTAACAAAATAGTTGATTCATAGCTTTTCATCCTTCATGTAGTCTACATAGGGTAGCAACTCAAGGAATCAGGTCTCATACTGTAAACTGTGAGTCCCCTCTACTAGAGCTCATGGAACTCATCAATATGCCTTTGTCTATAGTTCTCTAATAGGTATCTGTCTCTAAATCTTTCTAAGAAGGTCTCCCAAGTCATGGTGTCCATAGTGGTTTTATTCTTATATTCTTCCTATTTCCACCATGTGGAAGCACCTCCTCTCAAAAGGAGTACTACAAAATGAGCCTTGACATTGCTATCATACTGATGCAACCCAAAGCACCTCTCTAAGCTTGAAAGCCATGCCTTAGCATCTATACCCTTTGTAGAACCATGATACAAAGGTGGCTATAACCATAGGAGATCTCTAATATGATCCCCAGCATCACGGGGTGCCCTCTTAATAATACCAGGTGGTGGTTTTGGCATGTGAACCGAATCTACCTCATCTGCCCCCTGCCCTTCCTCTTGATCTCATGGAGGACTCCTAGTCCTATGTCTAACTTGTGATCTCTATCCCCTAGATAGTTGGTGCTCTGGCTGAGGATTAACTAGAGGGAACATCTCTTGTATAACCCTGATGAGGTTCTGTAAGGCTAATAGGACTACCTGATTAGGGTCTGCTAGTGGTGGTGGTTGATTAACTATTGACATCTCAGCCCTTTGTTCTACTTTCTCGCGAGATGAGGTAGCTCTCCTAGCCCCTTGTCCTCTCATACATCTCCGAGCTTGATGTGTAAGGGGAGGCATCCTAATAATTCAAAATGGTTAAAGGTTAGCTAAGAAATCTAATGTGTTTTAGGTTCCAATGTTGAAACCTAGGCTTTGCTACCAAGTGTCATGCCCATAAAATTTCACTCTAAAAACACACCAATTTTTTCTTTTTGGTAATATAAGTCCAAGTTTATGTTGTGGGATAACTATTGACTAAGAAGAATGATTGAGCTGAGAGGGTGAGGGTCAACTTGACTGTTAAAATCAAAAGTTTTTAAGAGAGTTTGAATCAACTTTTCTTTACAACGTTAGTGATTAAGGTTACCAGTTGAATTAGTTCTTACAAGGGATTGTAACTAGAAGGTGAAGTTGCAACCAAAGTTTTCCTAACATAAGAACTAATTTTCTAATCAATAGCTTTACAAATTCCATTAGTCTTAAAATTTCCTATAGTTTACTCCATAATTCTCATCCCTAAGCTACGTACAATAAGCCCTTAAAAGACTTAAATAGGGACAAAATTGTTGTAAAATAATATTTATATTAATTATTAGTATTTAATAATTAATATAATTATTACTTGCAAAGTAAATAAATACATTCCTTAGTCTTAAGATAAATGAATTACAAATATTAATTGATATGGAATTGTTAGTTTTAATTAGTTCATACACAATATTATTTATCATCAATAGATAAATAACACATTTAACGATAAACATATTATACATTATCATCTAATTTCTATGAATATTAATAACATTTAAGTGAATTAATTATTAAATAATAATTAAGTTAATTATTATTGTATAATAATTGACTCCATAATTAAATAATAATATATTTAATATATATATATATATATATATATATATATATATATACATTAATTAATATTAATAACAGTAATTAATATAAATAATAATTAAGTTAATAAAAATTATTTATATTAATTATTATTATTAATATTAATTAAAAATAATAATATTTAATATAAATTAAATAAATAAAAATAAAAATAAAAAATAAAATAAAATTGTTAAGGGGGTTTTCTAACCCCCCTACCTCCCGCATTGCAATTTATTTTAAAGTCCCCCGAGGGGGACTACCGTGCGGCCCCGCCACTATGCGGTGGTCCACACGGCATGACAAAACTGTCGTAGTAGGCTGCCGTGCACGGTAGGCCTGCTGCTAGGACTACGGGGTACGGGGTGTGGGGCCCCAGACCCCCCCCCCCCCCACCCCAAATTTATGATTTTAAAAAAATAAATTTTAAAACAAATTTTTTTATTTAATATTTTTTTTCAACACTTTTTTTAACAAGCCCAATGTGGGCATTGTAAAGTGTTTTTTTATAAAAAAATATACAAGTGGAGATCCAAATGGGTCCCACCACCAACTCCATGGGAAGAAGAAAATAAAGGTAATCTATATATTTTATTTTTATATATTATACTACTTGCCAAAAGGGCAATTGGAGGTTTTTTTAATTATTTTATTGACTATGGCAAAGGAAAATGTATGGGAATTTTTCCCATACATTTTCTAGAGACCTATAGGTCTTGTTGTCATATTTTTTACACATTTTGGAAAACCTAATTACTATATGAGCTCTATACCCTAGTTTGCATTATTATGTGGTCTTGGTTAAGATTTGTGTTCATTTCCATTGCAAAGTACATGAAAGGAAAAGAGAAATTACTACATCTAAGATTACATGTACCAATATCCTGAATATGCTGTACAGAAAGAAGAAGAGAACTAAAAAGAAAACATTCATATGAGCTCACACATGCCGTGAGCATATAAAATGCAAGAATTGCATAAATGAGTGCAAGTATACATAAATTATAAATTAATGGAGCTAGATGCAGGGGTACCAGACATTGCTTGGTAATGAGTTGATCTTCTACGTGCTCGGTGTGCTCCTGTGATCCTGAACCTGCAGAGAGAGAAAATAAAGGAGTTAGATCCAATGGATCTAAGCAATGATGGTGCCACAACATCTATGAGCATGCATATGTGTACTCATTCATACACCTCTGGCACGGGCTGTGCTCAGGGCATGTGTATCAAAGAGGCTTTGGAAATAAATGATACCATTATTTTTACTAATATGTTTGTTCCATGGGTATATATAGGTTAGAACACCCATGATCAGTATTAGGTCTCCTAGTACCCTACACTAAACTGGTGAGGGTTGTCAGAAGCTCTATTCCCACAGAGTTTCTGGGAACCCTAACCGTCTCAAGGAGAGGCACTGAATCATGTGGGGGCCATTCAGTAAAATTACAGTGTCAGTGGGACACTCTGAGATCATAAAGCTGAATCAAATGGAGCATGGTCAAAATAGGGCACTAATGGATCTAGGAAACATTCATCATCAATATGTTAAAGTGATAGTATGGTATTATCATGTGAAAAGTGGGTGAATGAGCTACAAACATCACATGTGCTATCGATACCAATCAACATTCAATGAACAATCATAGTGCATGGGCTCCAAAGAAGAAACAATGGAATACATGGAGACGGTGAATATCATGGCATGATACAACCCAAGACCGAGAACATGGTAGGCTCAGGTCTTCAAGGCACCAAAATATATACAGAGATTCCAAACATGCTTTTGATACCCTAGCTCTTGGGCTTTGGAATCAATAAACATCAAGTAAACAACAATGCCCAAAGCAACAGACTGGCATCAATAGTAAGTTCACTAGGCCACAAAGTAACGAGGAAATGCCTCTAATAGTGTAGGACATAATAATTCCATGAATATGAAAAATTCAAGGAATGGAAGACAACAAACATTATGAATGTGGCGTCATAGCTCAATCAACAATAGTGAGCTCGGCCTCCAAAAGCATCAACAAAATTTTTATTATAGTGCCAATAGTAATAGAAAACATTAGTCCACGATGATCCAAGATCACGAGCACTATGAAAATTGATAGTAAGCTACCAAGATCGGGCCTGTGCATATAAGAAAATAGCATGATACCATGTTTATCAAATAATTCACCATCTGAACAGCAAGGGAAGTTCTCAAGCTAATGAAAAGTGGTGTGGTATGGAGTTTCGAACAAGGTTCTAATGCCCTAGCAGAACAATAATGCTACAGTCCAAGCACGGGCTGTATACAACAGAGAAAGAACATATCATGGTACCCTAGCCCGCGGCTTAGGGGGGATCGGGTATTCACAATAGGAAAGCAAAGGTGCCTTCAAAAATAGAGGAAACTTAAAACATGATCAAACAAGAAGTATGCCATGAGTTCACAAAGAAGTTGTGTCCTAGCTCGATGTTGAGCTCAATACAACACAGTGAGAACAATGGAGATTTCAATTGGCACATTCAACATATCCCCAACAATAACATGATGTGTGGCACACTCACTGGTCACCATGAGTACAAACAACATCATTAATGAAGACATACAGTGCCCAAGGATTTCATAGCAAGCCCACAATATGGTGTTAAGGTGCAAAATCACATAGTGACAGTAGAAAATTGTGAACACACAAATGCAGAGCATGATGCCCTAAATCCAAATGCAATGATACAATTCCAAACCATGAGCATAATAATGTTCAAACTTTCTCAAGATACAATCAATAGTAAACTACAAAGAAACTGTGCCCTAGCTCGAGAAAGGAAATGAAATGTTTGAGAATCAACAATAGTGAGCACATTGTGAGTGCCATATGCATGAGAATGTATATACACTCACAGGGGATATAGTGCCAGTGTGAGGATCAAATACAAATATTTTTTCCATCACAATGCCCTTGATGGAGCCAAGCACACAACCAATATGAAAGGAATCCAATAGAAATTAATCACAGTGCTCTAAAAGCTATGTGTAAGGGGACATAGCATCAAAGACAATGTGCAAATGAAATGATGCAAGCAGAGAAATAACATATCAATATTCCCTCCATGAATACATGAAACCCTAAAGTGTAAATGCAGAGGTACCATCATTGTGAAATAAAAATGCAATCAAATGAAATATTGTAAACACCAAATCAAACACTCATCGTGAAGAAGGATGATCTGTTGTTTCCATATCTAGCCTGAAAATCAAGTGCAGAGTACCAGTGGAGTTAGAAACTTTCCATATGTCAGAGGGGAAGTGCCAGTGCCAGCGACAGAGGGGTTTTGAATATGGCTTATGATATTTTCTTTTTCTCCCCTTTGTTGGGTCGAGTTTCATTAATCTTTTATTTTGCTTTGTATTTCAAGTTTTGGTGGGAATTTTGATAAGTCATTAGGTTGGGGTACAATATGCAAGGGTATATGATGTATGTAGATGGATTTATGTTTTCCCCATTTCTTTTGGGTGAGAATATTTCAAATATGTGATATCCATATTATTAGCATAAGTGGATTTGTAAAAATATAGATACTCTTAAAATGTGTTTCCCCTTTTTTATATTGGGTTGAGAACCATTTTTGGAGGCTTATTAAATCCATTTTTGTGTCTCAATAGGGGTCAAATTTTAAATGTAAATTCATGGCATCAATGTTATTGTAAATTTTGACATGGCATTTTATAAGCCATTGTTAGAATATTATTTATGATGCATGACTTAGTGGGTTAGTCTTCTTTGACTATCTATTTTAGGGCCCCCACTTTTTTCGCCCCCTAGAATCTCGGGAATCTGGCACATGATTTTGTGATGGCAATCATGGGCCTATTTGTAGTTATTTTCCATCTTTAGGAGGTGGTGGTCATGAATGCAGATGCAAATAGGTTTTCTTTTATATACCTCTCACTTTTGGTGATGGAGGCTAGTTCTTCCTTCCCTCATTTTCATGAGGTGAATGTTGTAGCTCTAGGAGAAGCAAATTGATATTTTGACTTCTTTTATTCTAGTTAATAGCAATTGTCCTTCATTTTCTATAGCTTTGTGAGTTGATTTGATGGATTTGATGTCATGTATTGTGATTGAAATTTGATCCTTTACTTGATATTTTGTTCATTTTGATGTTTATAAGAACAGGTTTTTCTTAAAGTTTCAATCTATGTGTGTTTACATGTGTTTGAGTTGTGGAATCTATTTTCCCTTCTCATTTACAACCAGCACCTAATTATTTTCTAAGGGAAGAATCAGATTTGGGAAGAGTTGTGATGTTCAAATTATATGCTGGATTACATTGTGAGTCTATTTTCAGTTTGTGGATCTATCCAGTTTGGTGAATCGCCTAAGTTAAATTTTAGTTATTTCAATTTCATGAAATCTCTCTCCCTTTCCCTTCAAGTTTAGTTTAGTTCAGGTGACACAAATGGGGAAGCCGACCCTTAATCCAGAGGTTTATTCTTAGTGAAGCAGTCCCACATTCTGAGAGTATTCCCATGTTTCACAGGATTGCTAGGTTTTATACTTAGCCATCACGGGTGCAATCCCTAATGACAACAAGTCTCTTTTTGCCTCTTTTCTCTAGTTTGTTTTGTATTTTTTACTTTTTTGTTTGTATTGATTTCTTCTTTCTTTCTATATTTGATTTTCTTATTTTCTAAGTGTGAAATAGGTTTATTAGATCTAGTCTTTATGCACAAAAATTAAAAGTGATTTCTCCTAAAATATAAGTATTTCAACATTGAATTAATCATGAAAACTTTCTATCCAGAACAACTAACTTTTAAGTTTTCAACTACCTTTCCTTAACTTGTTCATAAACATGAATAACTAATTTACAAACTAGTGACTCTATTTTCTAAGATGATTTCTTCTACATAACTGACAATTCATCTTTACATTATTATTTCTTCATCCAGAAATTTGATAACTCATCTCTACATTGTTCATTTCACAATAACAATAGCACTATCACAATGACTATTCCAAGAAGGAATTCATGAAAACTAAAATTCATTATTAAGAAATTTCATGCTTGAAATACTAACAAAATAACAACATTTTGCTTCAACTTGAGCATCAAACCTTATTATTCATAAGGACATAAATCTATCAAAACTACATACATTTCTTCATGATGAAGTTACAACAAACTTATCATAAATACAAGGCTTGGAGTGATGACTCCATTACAAATATACAATGAACTTATGGGATTCACAAGACTCCCTTACAATAACTATAAACATGAAACAAGAGTGATCCAACTCAATATGAAATAATTATCAACTCCTCAAGATTTGAACTCCAACCATGAAGTCTTTAATGGGTCCAAATTATTGCAATACAAAAATAGATAGCCCAAGGAGTGCTCACCTCCCAACCTAGGCTTCTAAGAAGCAACCCTAGAGCTTGGGGAACCATCACAAAGACAAGGAGAAAAACAAGAAAACTCACAATAACAACAACATAGAACATAAACCACAAAGAAATCTCTCTTCCAAGGTTATCACAAAGAGTCACAAAATGACTCAAAAAAAAGAGGTGTGAACGTGGAACCATTTCAAGGGGAGAAAGCACATCTCATGATAAGAGATAAGCCATCACTTGGCTTCCTCATCATGAATCTTTCTCCACAAACATAATCTCAACAAACTCCTTATGACCTCCAATATACAAAACATATAATAGAGATGGCTACATGGAGCCCATACATCCATGTTTCATCCCTCTCCTATCCAAAGAGAGACTCTACACCCTTGAATGACCCAACAATACCCTTCATCCCTAAGGCTACTCTTCCCTCCCAAGGGTGAGTATGGCCTTGAGAACTCCCTCAACAAAACACTACAACACATACAAGAAAACTTCAAAAAACAAGAAATGAAATTACACAATTACAATGCTAAGAAATCATGCTCAACAACAAGCTCATGAATCTCATAGCATCCATAAAGAACTACACTTTTACATCACAAGAAAATAACACTACAACAAACTTAAGAATCACAAATCCTCCATTATCACAAAATAGCAAGCTCTCAACACATACACTACAAGAGAAATAATAACTAAATTTTGCATACAAGAAAATAACAGATGAGAGAGCTCTTCCTCTCAACATGAAAACAAACAAGAAAATGAAGAATACCACCAACCTTGATCGAATCTTATGGAAGAAAGTTGATGAAGATTTTTTCCACTTTCCAAAGTCATCTCCAAAATAGCTAAGTCTCCAAATCTAAAGAGTGGGTGTCAAACTCTTCCAAAAAAAGAGTCCCCTCTAAAAAGGCCTCCACACAAACTCCTATGGATAAGATTGCATTCCTATTGGGTGGTCTTCCCTAGGTCCCTTATATAGTTTCCAAATTTGGTCTATTACAAAGGTAAGCTAAAAAGGTGGGATAAGGACTACCTTTTTAGTGGGTGGTGATCTTTCCAAAACTTGGTCGCAAAAGTTGATTTTCGTCCATCTTGGTAAACCAATTTTTGGATGGGTCATTTGGTCAACCAAGGGTTATCCTATGGTGAAAATGACCCTTACCCTATGGTATATCAAGTGGGGTAACTAAAAATGGCCTAAGCACTCCCCTAGGCACCTTTTTAACCCTCCAAAAGTGCATTATAAGTTCAAATTCGAAATTCAAAGATAAGACACTACCTCAAGCTTCCTAACCAAGAGATTTCTCATGGGGATCCTCAAGGGTACTATCCTAGGTTGGTGTTCAACCAATCCCCAAGTGGACATTTCATGGCCATAAGTACACACACAAGTGTCAAGTGACACAACCCAAAAATGACACATCACAAGGCATGTGGAAAATCCACTTGGGCACTCTCAACATAAATAACATTTACAATTAAAAAATAAATCAAATACATTCATGCATCATACTTTTACAAATTAAATACATTACAATGAGGTTTTTGGCTTCTCACTAGAAGCAACCTTGGCTCACAATGATTTTCTCATTAGTCTCTATGATGGTTCCCCAAATTTACCATGGCCTATTTCCCTGTACACTCAAGTCCAATATTAGTAGTCCAAGGAAATAAAACATGTAAATTCATAACATTAATAATCAAGACAATTCATCTGTCAGTTCATAATTCACATGACAATAATTGTTCATTCATAACCTACATACATCTCATCATGAAATATACAATTCAACACTAAATTAAACTTGAAACATAATCATTGCATACATACATAATTTAATTTGAAAATTAAATATCCTCATGACATCATAATTCATTCATTAAACAGAATTGCGAACACACATGTAAGTTCCAAACTTATGTGTCAGGAATCATCATCCAATCATAATATAATGTGCATAAAACTACTAAAGTGATCAAACCATAACATAAAGTATCAGTAAAATCCATAGAGCATCAAAATATAATCAAAAAATATGTCTATCATAATGTAGAAACTGAATGGCTATGATAGGCTTGGGGTGAGGCCTCACAGTAGTTTTTATTGCATTGATGACTATGATTGTCATTGTTGTCAACATAGTGATCTACTGAAGTTTAGCAGAGAAGTAGATAGTGTTTGAGTTAGCACACATGGAATATTGAAGATCAATCTATGTAGAGCTGAGGAATTACTCTATGATGTTCTATAAGATTTTGGTTATGAGCACATACATAAATTCATTTATTCATGATAGTTATGTGCAAATTAGTGGAAGCATTATTTAGGCAGTGTTCCTGAGTAGTAGTTTTTTGAAATCGGATGATATCTCCTAATCAGGATATAATCTAAGTATGCAAATTTGAAAAGATGATGAAGACATGATAATTATGATGTGGACATGATATCAAGGTCAGAGGTTGCATGAGTGAAGAGTTATCTTAATTGGAAGTCGACAGTTTTGTGTAATTATGGAATTTTTATGTAACATGTGGAAGATTTTATTCTGTAATATGTATGCCAACTCATTTGTAATTAATTAAGTGTGATATAAAAGAAGGAATGTGTTCCTTATTTTAATATGGAATTGGAATGTAAGATTGTGAATGTGAATTGTGGAATTGTGTAGTACTTGTTGAAAGAGGATATGCAAAGTACAAAGATCTAGTATTGAGATCCAATGAAGCAGTTGGTGCAGTTTGGCACAGTTAGTGGAGAAGTGTTAAGTTGTTGAGATTAGTAATTTTTTGATATTATTCTATTAAAAAATATAGATATCAGTTGGATAGTGTGTTCAGTGATATTGCACTTGAAGCTGTTTGGGCAGTGGGTCCTTCTGTCTTCCACAACTCCTAATAGAGTTAGAATCTTTTAGCAGGGACTCAAAGTCTCCTAGTAGGGACTAATATGTACTGAATCTATTTCATAAGACTCCTAATAGAGTCCATCCTCTCATAGGGAACTTTCATGTTAGTGCATCTTTTGTGGGCATCATTCCCACTAGGGTTTACTCTTTGATCAAGAGGATCCCTAGTCAACATATCTTGTGTTGTTGTGTATGTATATCTTTCTATGGTTGTTAATCACATTGCTTACTTGGTTAAAATATATTAAATTTTATAAAACCTATATTTATGTGATAACTAATTCACTCCCCCCTCTCAGTTATCTTGGTGGACTTTACTTTCTAACATTTGTTGCATGGCATCACGACATCATATTCATATTTTGTGATAATGTCAACCCATAATATTCTTTACTTCACTGTTTATTACATTGTTTCACTATTTGAATTTGGGGCATTTGTCAATTGTACATCGCACTCATGAGCTTTACTATATGTTAAAGCCTATTATGAATATTTATCATTTTGATGGCACTCTCCTTCTTGATGCAACCCATGAGCCTAGGCTAGGGTATCATCCCATCTAATTGCTGATTTTCTGGCATTCAATGTAGCCCATGAGCTATGGACTCCTCTATATTTGATAACTAGTGGGTTGTAGCTTTTATTGTTGATTCCTCCACTAAATTTTGGGGAAAACCTTAACAATCAAGCTCACTATTCTTTTATGAATGGTGTCGTGCTTATGCAATGTTCACACATCTTAATTTGACACCATGTCTTTGAATGACATCTCATTTTGTGTATACCCCCACACCACTGTATTTATTTCTTTATACTATGAACTATGACCATTTGAAGATAGAGTGTTTTCAATTATCTATTCAAGCTCACTATTGGATTTGAGGGCCGAGAGCCAAGATTTGGTAACTATGTATTTGATGTTCATGCTTTCACTGTTTAGAGCCCGTGAGCTGCTTGGGGTATTAATGCATTGTTGTTACTATATCAATGTCATTGATTTGATTTGGGATGCTCACTGTTAGATTGATATTGAATTTGATAGCTGATTGTATCTTGAGGGCACATGCTCATTTGATTTCTCAGACACTTAGTGGAATATTCTTTACTTTCTATGATCATACTCTTACTATGAGGGTGCATGTATATGTACTTACTCTACATTGGTAGCCTATTGAGATGGATTCTCCAAGGCTCAAGTTAGCCCCTTTTACCATATTTGTTGGCTGTAGATTATTAGTTTACTCATTTACTACTTGGCACTGCTGGGTCTATTGTACCATTGATCCTCTTTCTTTTGTTTAGCACCATGATTCCTTCATTAAATTGTTGTTGGCACCAATGTTTATGATTGTTTCATTACTCAATGCTTGAGATTAACTTGATGATGTATTGTTTGGTGCTCATTAAGATGCCACTATTTATTTAGTATTCCACATGATGATAGGCCATCCTTAAGAGGCACTGTCATTAATTCATCAATTGAAGCCTCTTTGTATTTGGTTCATAATGTAGATTTGAACATGCTCATGTTATACCATCAATACATTGACTACAGATTTGAGACACACTTATGCTATAATGTACTTTTCTTTAGTATATATATTTGAGTTCATTTTCTAACATGTTGATGATGTATGCCCCCCCCTTGAATCTACCAGTGTCTTTCACCATGCTTCCCTTGATTTGTCTTTATGATCTTTGAGTGTCCAACTGATACTACTTCATCCAATTACTTCCCTGTAGTGGTCATGCGTGTTCTTGGTATTGGCAATTTGGCCTAGTTAGATATCTAGATGTTGTCATTATGGCAACATATGATCTACATGAAGACTGCATATGATTGAGAGAAAGTATGGCAGAGCGCATAGAAAAATTATCTAAGTGTGTGCAATATTTTCTTAGTGTAACTAGAGATAGTTTTGGTTGGCGACATCGATTGAAGTAAGTTCAATTCTTGCACACTTTAACATAGATACTATGATGCATATTGAAGACTCAGCTCAGAGAGCAATTTTTTATGACATGTATGAAAGAAGTTATTGCAGTATTACTAGAGACAGAGCTGAAGCCAATAGGATAAAGAAAGAACACAAAACAAATAAAGAGTTAAGGGATTATTTTTTTTATCAAAATAATGTCTTAATAATATAAAGGGACAACATCTTAGATGTTAACCCTTGGGTAAAAATGTATTTTTTAGAGTGTTTTATGATTATTAAAGTTGACTGTAGGAGTTATTAGTCCTAATAACTTGTATAAATGTAAGGTATATGGAATGTGAAGAAGTGTAATAAAATAGATAATGTAGTGAACATATATGTGAAAGGTATTGATGCAAAGTTGTAAGAGACAAGAGAGAAATTATAAGGTTATGTACCTTTCCCTATTTTGTAATCAATAATTATCATAAATTAGATCTTAGGGTAGTGGGCTCATCTTGTAATCATTCCATTTCATACTACCAACTCTTAGCAGGGTTGAGGCTTCTAACAAGGTCTAAAGTCCCTTAATCAGGACTGAGACACTATATATATGTAACAGGCTCCTAACAGGGCCAACATCCTTAACATGATACTTTTTATTAGTGGATCTTTGTGGGTACCATCTCCACCAGGGTTTTCCATTGGCCAGGGTTTCCTCAAGAACACATAATATGTTATGATTTCATTTTCTTTATTTCTATGCATGTTATTTAGTTTACTTTGTTATGCATGTATCAAGTTAATCTATTATATCCATAATTGGGAAAAAGAGAAAGTTTGTAGAATACTGATTCACCACCCCCCCTCTCAGTATTCCCTATTTCTAACAATTGGTATTAGAGCTTAGTTACTCATAAAAGAATCCTTCAAAAAAAGCCTAGCAGCTTGAGTTAGATGTCTATGGATACGGATCAGCTACAAAAGAATCTTGAAGAAGCTCTTGAACAGATTGATATACTTACTAAAGAAAGAGATACTTTGAAAGGAAAATATGATGATGCAAAGAACCTCATTAAGAAGTTGGAAGAATTGGAAACAGAAAATGAATCTACAATTCAAATTGAAGATTGTGATGATAATCTAGAAAAAGAAATGAGATCCTTAAACATGAATTAAAGATAGTGAATTTGAAGTTGAGTTTGAAAGATGGAAATAACAAGAATGAAGAAAATCTAAAATTTGAGAATGAAAATTTGAAATTTGAGAATAAAGATCTCAAATCTAAACTTTGTAAAGTAACATCTAAACTTGAGAAAACCAAATTGTAGTATGTTGAACTTGAAAAGTACAATACAATTATGAAAGGTGAATTGACTCAGTCTAAGCAACAACTTGAGAAACTATATTCTACTAGTGAGAAGATTGATGAACAAATGTCTTATCAAAATCCATTCTATGATAAAACTGGTCTTGGATTTAACTCATTCAAGGTAAGTGAAGAAAGTAAGGAACCATATCTGAAAGTTTTTGAAAACATAAAAAAAAGAAATCTGATGAAGCTGGAAAATATGAGGATATGCATAAAGAAGAAGAACCACCTAAACAAGAAGAATCACTTGAAGGTACATAGAAAAATTTAAAGGTAGATGTTTTACATATAATTTTTTTGGTCATATGAAGAAAGATTGTACAAGTAAGAAATTTAAACCTCTTAATGGTTATTGTTATAATTGTCAAGGTTTTGGACATAGAGCTATTGAATGTAGGAAACCTAATTTTAATGAGAATAATAATAGTAGTAGAATGTTTAGAGATACTAACCATGCAGATAAAAGACCTACTAAAGATATGAATAGAATAAATGTAGTGGTATGTTTTAGATGCAACAAGGTTGGACACATTGCCGAGAATTTTAGATCACAAATCAACTAGACTGGACCAAGATATGGAAACAATGGAGTAGTTTTTCAAATATGAAATAAATTTGGTCATACATTAAGGTTTTGAAGAATGAACAATATGAGAAACCCTAAATCTAGAAGTCATGCAAGGAGAAATGAGAATGTAAGCAACAGTCAAGGAGGTTGTTGTAGTAATTTAGAATTTGTGAAGTTTATTAAATCCATAGATCAATGAGACACATTCAACACTGAAGGTAATCAGAAAGGTGAAGTATCTAATGGTAAGAGTGAATCTCTTCCTATCCCATCTCAAAGTACTTAATTCATGAAGAATGTAGTAGAATAGGAACTTAGGATAGTGTAGAAGTTAGTATAGGATGAATTTAGTCTTAAGTAGTTAATGCAAGGTATAATATGATGCAATGATGCTATGGTTAAGAGTGCATGAGCTAATATGAAGTTATGTGAGTTTGCAAGAAGTTTTAAGTTTTGCAGGTAAGTAGGAACAACTTTTTGGAAAGAAGCGGCAAAAGAATTGAATGCCATGTCAGAAACTTGTGAGATCAAAAGGTTAAAAGCTTATGATTGGTATTGTTTGATCATCAAAGTGAATGAAAGTGTTAAGGAGATCAAATTAGTAGTGATTGAAAGTAGTTTGCAAATATTTGGTGAAGGAATTTCATGCTAGATCTATGCAAAGCCCTAAATCATGGAATTAAGGTATTTCACTAAGAAAATCTATCAGTCAGTTAGAGAATTTGGAGAAGATATGGATGTTTCATTAGTTCATAGTATAAGAGATAAAATCAGACCTAAGATTAAAAGGGAACTAGTAGAACCTTTGGAAGAAGACCCTAAATTAGCATTATCATTCGTACCAGATGGAGTCTTACATTTAGAGAATGTTAAAAGCTATTTGGGATGTAAACTTGAAACCCTTAGTGATAGTGATTTTACTAAAGAGTATGAGAATCTTTACAACCAAGATATGTCTTTTAAAGTAGGGTTTGAACATTTGAAGGATAACGCAATCATAAAGTATTCACTATAATATGAATTTTATGATGAAGAATGGACTAAGATAATTCTGAGCAAAATACATAATGGAAAGTTTTGGTTAGATGACAGAGTGATAGAGATTATAGCTAACCTAATTCATGAATTAACTAGTTTATCTAAATCTGGAGTCATACCGTTCAATGAAAATAATGTGAAGAAAATTGTATTGGACCACACTAAATCATCTTACAATGCCAGAGGTATAGTGATTAGTAAGATACAACAGGATGATGTTAGGTATTTATGAAAGATCCTAATAGCTAAATTTTTTGCTAATTCAAGAGAAGATGACATGGAAATTGGAATGATTCATGCAACCTATTTGATGCATGTTGATAAAATTCAAGTGGATATGTGTGAGATTTTGAGAATTTAATTATTTGAGAATCTTGATAAGATTAAGAAGACTAAGAATTCACAGTTTAGGTTCTCAAAATTGATTACATATATGTTTTTCCATTTTATAAGAAGATTTCCATTTACAATTGGAGATGACTGGATTGATAGTAGAACCACCATGGACATAATTAAGAAGGTATATCTAAGATACCCAGTAAATAAAGTTGATGAGAGTGCAACTTTGGTGATTAAGAAATTTCATAACCAAATGAAGAATAGATCAAGAATCCCTCAGTCAATAGTTGAAAAGTATAAAAATGAGACATTCTTTATGGTTGACATTGACTTTATATTCATTAAAGCAGTTGAACATATAGTAGAGTTCATAGACCCTCTTGGCTAGGAAATTTCTGAGGTTGAAGCAGAAGAATATGTGAATAGATTGCTTAAGAGAAAGTTGGATGTAAATACAAATAGATTTGGAACTTATGAGGAGAACTTCAACTCCACAAAGTCTATTCAGGAAGAAAAACTATCAAAGAAGAGAGTGGAAAGTACAATTAAGAAAATTTTGAAGGACACAAGGATGATAGAACAAGAATTTATGATTGCAAAGAACACATCAACAACTATTAGAGACATTGGACAAAAGGAATTTTTGTCTATTCCACTCCTATCATCAATTTTAGATTAGTCAATAGACATTCAAAATGTGGTGAAACTAGAGAAAGTTGAGAAGGAACAAGAAATTAGGAAGTCTACTAGATCATCCTCAACTCCATCAGGTAAAAGAATAAAAGAAATGGTCAGTGGACGAGGTAAAAGGAAGAAAATAGTAGTAACCCCGGTACAAAGGAAAATAGTTGAAATCAAAGATGATGAAGATACTCAATTGAAAAAGAAGACATGGAAACCAAGGATTGAGAAGGTAAATGAAAAAATTATTAATGATGGAGATTTTTAAAAGATGAACAAGTATTATGAGCTTTATAACTATTCAGAGAGATTAAACTTGGAGAATGTAGTTGTGAGACATATGATCCTAGCAGATAAGAAATTTGATACAATCCAAGGAAAGATACCTGATGATCTATTTGAGAAGCTAGTTAATAGGAAAAGAGAGCAACTAAAGAAGATAACAAAATCAGAGAAAATTTTGTGAGGAAACTTTGTGATTTTAGAGATAAAGATCATTTTAAAGAAATTATGAAAGAAATTGGTGCTCATCTGAGAACAAAAGGAAGAACAATTTAGATAATAGGAGGTAACTATGATGAGATGAACAAAGAAACTAAGCAAGCAATAGTAAAGGTAATGAAAACAATTATTGCAGTAGAATAGGCTAAGCAAGCTGAACATCAGAAGAGTCCCTCTCCACCATCAATTAACATTGAAGATAAATCAATGCATGTGGAAGGAACTAAGTTCACATTGGACACTGATGATAATGTTAGAAATAGGGAATACTAAGAGGTGGGGGTGAATCAATATTCTAAAAACTTTTAATTTTGCCCAATTATGGATATAATAGATTATCTTTACACATGCATAACATAAGAAGCTAAACAACATGCATAGCAATAAAACTAAAGAACTCATAACACATTATTTATTCTCAAGGAAACCCTGGCCAAGGGAAAACCTCGGTGGGGATGGTACCCACAAAGATCCACTAATCAAAAGTATCATGTTAAGGATGTTGACCCTGTTAGGAGTCTATTACAAGCATATAGTGTATCAGTCCTGATTAAGAGACTATAGGCCTTGTTAGTGATGAAGGGTGCTCCCCTTAATACCACAAACACATAACAGACATAGAGAAACAACAACAGTAATATGCAAGAACGGAAAATTGGCTTCTTATTATCTCCACAAATGTGGAATTACAAACTTTCAGAATTACAATATGCAAAGCCACATGGGCATTTCCCTTACAATATTCTGTAGGACAAAGCCTCGAATCAATACCTAGATCTACTACCCAGAATTATTCCGAACTACCTAAGACAATAATACAGCCTTCCTTATATAGGCAATTTTTCACCGCCTGGGAAGGTTCCAGAATTTTAGCCAATAAGGCCGACCAAACTTAGAATTATTTTATTTTACATTTCATTACATCATAGTCGGCTCAAGATAACCTTTGAAACCCGAACAGAAATTTTGAAGAAAATTATTTTTCGCCATTTCAGGTGGCCCAACTTTCGAAGACCATAAGTCATCACCAGTTGACCCGATCGGCTATTATAACCCCATTTCGGAAATGCCACGAAGCGCTCTACAGGCTTGACTGGCGCAAGCGCCTGTCACCCAAATTTTTGACCTCATTCGGGGCCTCTAAAGCCTTCAAAACTGAGTTCAAAGTTTCTGTACCCTGCTGCCAATATCGAAAATCTTCAATATCTTCCAATATACACTTGATCTGGCAATGAAACTTTACTGGCAGACTTATATGACCAAAATGAACCTCCAAGAAAGAAATCAGATCATTCTGAGCACATACAAAAATTACCAAAAATAGTAACTTTCCATAAATAGCAGCTTTGCACAAAATAACCCTTATTGAATATAAAAACATAAATATTTTTGGGTGATGCAAGATTGCTCTTACACCCAGGATGCTCCTGCATCAGTTAGAAACCTCAACCCTATTAGGAGTTGGCAGTACAAAATATGATTACCAGATGAGCCCACTACCCAAACAAGTAATGTACAATATAAACTGATTAAAAAATTAGGTCAAGGTACATAACCTTATACTACTTGCATAAATATCTCATCACTTCTCTTTCACTATCGCTATCACACACATTCCT
The DNA here is from genome assembly GCA_027943335.1 of Chamaecyparis obtusa. Lineage (NCBI taxonomy): Eukaryota > Viridiplantae > Streptophyta > Pinopsida > Cupressales > Cupressaceae > Chamaecyparis > Chamaecyparis obtusa. The sequence goes on from BSBK01000077.1 coordinate 522,571, forward strand.
TTTTTATGTCATTACCTTCTTACAATTACAATTACATTTATACAAGTTATTAGGATTAATAACTTTCCAATTGGCTCTCATATTACAAAATAAATTTATCCAAGGGTTAACATCTAGGATTTCATCCCTTTATATTATTAATTCATTATTTTTATAAAAAAAAATAATCCCTTAACTCTTTACCAATTCTATCTTCATATTCTATTCTATCAACTTGACACTATCTTTAGTAAAACTATCATAACTTATTCCGTACATGTCGTACTAACTTGCACTTTGACATGGGTCTTCAATAGTCATCATAGAGTCTATGTTCAAGTGTGCAAGCACTGAACTTAATCCAATCAACATCATAAACAAAAACTATCTCCAGGTTCACTGGTAAAAACATTGTCTCATACTTAGACAATTTCTCATTGCGCTCTGTCATAGTAGCTCTCTGACCTATGAGATCTTCATGTGGATCATATGTTGCCATAATGAAAACATCTATGTAAACAAATCATCCAAATTTCCAACAATCTCCCCCTTTGTCATTGGTGGAAACATATGAGAAAATTGGCTAAGTGTACAACTTCAAAATCTCAAAATTGTGGCCATAGTATAAAATATATACTATCCTTATAACTCCTAAAAAAATATTATCTCTAATATAGTACTCCCCCTATGAGTATCAATTCTTATCATTTACTATCAATTTTCTACTATATATCTATCCCCCTTTGACAACAATGACAAAAGGTAAGGAGGGTTACAAAACTGTATTAAAAAAGATTATACCTTAATTCATTTTTGCAAAGCTAGTAGACTTGCAACACAATCTGCAAAATCAATCTTTATAGCTTCTAACTCCTTCTCCCATGATTTCTTAATGGAATCTGCCACATTGAGTAGTGTGCTCAAACCATAAGATGTTATTTTACATGCTTGGAGGTTCTCAAAGTTAAAATTTTGAAAAGATGTCTTAGCTGAAAGACATTCTTCCAATTTCTCTTCAATAATGCTTAACTTCATAGAAGTGTGCTCTCTTAAAAGAGTGAATCTTTTCATTTTCTTGTCTTTTTCATCTTGCAAAACTTTGATTCCATCATATAACTTGTGAATTTTCTTCTCAACATCAAATACCTTCACATTGGGGCTAGAAAGAAAGTTAGTTTCATTCTGAATTTCTTCGTCCTTCATCTTCTTCTTCTTCTATCAAGGTCTTTGATTTTGTACACTGGATGTACAAAGATTTTCCTATTTCCAAATTCTTCCTCAAGTCCTTTATACAAATATCAAGATTTTTGATATCATTCCTGATATTCTGGCTAATGTTCAAAAGAATTTTGACCTCATAGGCTGCTTGAGCTTTCACTTTTGCTATATCAGATAGATTTGTGAATTCATTATCAAAAGTGTTCATTACTTTCTTTGCTTTCTCTAGAGGGCCAGCTTCTACAATTTGTGTGGTTACAATGCCTTGTAACTTCTCAGTAAGTTCCTTTAGGAATCCTTCAAGACTTTTTACTTTCTTGTTCTTACCAATGATCTTGTTCAAGGATGTGATCAATTCCAACTAATCATCATCATCTACTTCTTTTCCCAAATGCTCAATCATAGATCCAATCTGATTCTTCTTTCCAGTCTCAGGAGTAAGACTGATATCTTCTTTAGTGGGAATGGGTACTTTCTTTTCTATCACTGAGGGTTCTACAACTGTGGTCTCTATTTTCTTTTCTCCTTTGGTAGTTTCCTACTCTTCAAATGCTGAATTGTCAACAATGTTTTCTAGATTCTTGAATACATTATCATCAGTATCCAAGGTGATCTTTGTTCCTTCTACATTCATGACTTCATCTTTAATTTTAATGGCTAGTGGAGAGGGAATGTCCTCTTGTTCTACTTCACTTGCTTTCTCTGTTGCAACTGACGGTTCTCCAAAATTTTTTGGCATAGCCTTGATTATTTCTTGCTCTATTTCTAAATTAACTTCTTCATATTTGCCTCCCATAATCTGAATGGTTCTCTTGTTGGTTCTCAGATGGGTGCTTAAGGCTTTCATCATCTGATTAAAATGTGCTTCATCTTTTACTACACAAAGCTTCCTTACAAGATTTTCTCTAATAGTTGTGTCTTCCTTTGATGCTCTCTTCTTCCTATTCACAAATTTATTGTACAAATCATCAGGTATCTTACCCTGAATTGTATCAAACTTCTTATTAGACAAAATCATATGCTTTACCACTGCATTTTCTAGACTTAGTCTCTTTGCATAATCATAAAGTTCATAATACTTATTCATTCTTGTAAAGTCTCCATCCTGAATGATCTACTCATTAAGCTTCTCAACTTTAGGTTTCCAAGCTTTCTTCTTAATAGAAGTGATGTCATCTTTGATTTCTACAATTTTCCTTGGAACTAGTTGCACTAATGTTTTTTGTCTCTTTCCCAATCCAGTAGCACTTTCCTTTACTCTTTTGCTAGGTGTAGAGGAAGTGGATATCTTTTCTACTTGATCCTTCTCAATTTCTTCCACTTTCACCTTCACTTGTGTTACTTCTTACTGTGCTGCAATTGATGATAAAGGTGGAATAGACAAAACTTATTTTTGTCCAATATCTCTAATTTCTGCTACTATTTGCTTTGCTACCAAAAACTCATGCTCAGTCATCCTTGTGTCTTTTAGGATTTTTTTGATAGTACTCTCAAATATTTTCTTAGACTATTTCTCTTCAAGTAAGGTCTTTGCAGAGTTGAATTTCTCCTCAAAGGTTCCAAACCTATTACAATGACTGTCCAACTTACACTTAAGTAACCTGCTAACATACTCTTTGATCTCTACCTCAGATATCTCATAGCCAAGAGGGTCTATGAACTCTTTTCTAGGTTCTACTACTTCAATGTAGGTAAAGTCAATATCAACCATGAAACATATGTCATTTTTATACTTCTCCACAAGAGACCATGGGATCCTTGATCTGCTAGACACAATATCCTAAAATGTCTTGATTACTAGTACTGCACTCTCATTTACTTTGTCAATAACATGCCTTCTGTATACTAGGTTAATCCTTTCCATTGTAGTTTGGCCATCATTCCACTCATTTACAATGGTGTAAGGAAATCTTCTCAATAGATGAAAAAACATATAGGTGATTAAGGATGAGAACCTAAACTGTGTATACTTAGTTTTCTTAATCTTTTCCAAATTCTCAAATAGTTGAATTCTTAGAATCTCACACATATCAACTTATACCTTGTCAACACACATCAGATAAGCTGCATGTATCATTCTAGATGCCATGTCATCCTCTCTTGAATTTTCACAAAACTTAGTGGTTAGGATCTTACATAAGTATCTGACATCATCTTGTTTGATCTTACTAATCATAATTCCTCTACCATTATAGGATGAATTTGTGTTGTTAATGACTATTTTCATCATGTTCTTCTCTATTGGCATTAAGCATGATTGTCATTAGTGACAACACTTATTCTGAATAGTGCATACTGAGCAGATCAGTGCATACCGAGTAGATCAGTACATACCAAGCAGAATAGAGCTTACTAAGCCGAGCAGAGCTTACCGAGTAGAACAATGCATACCGAGCTTGCAAAGTTTCAAAGTGTTTACCAAGTGTTGCACGGTTAAATAGGAAATTTAGTTTCTACCAAGTAACACTTTATCTACTGAGTCTCCAGTGTTTACCGAGTTTGAAACTATGACCGAGTGGTTAGTATGGACCGAGTTTCCACTTCTACCTAGTGCATGACAATGCTGAGTAACGCAGTGGATGCCAAGTATCAGAAAGTCACCGAGTTAGTTTGCAGTAACCATGTAATTATATTTAGGTCGACTCAGTAATATTTGTGTTTACTTGTTTAAGAGCCGACTTTGTAATTGTTTTGGAATTGACTTAGATTGATATATAAACAATGTTTTATGTCATATCCAAGAATGATGAAATAGAGAAGTATGAAAAAGAGAGAAAGGCAGAGATAAGTGAATTACAAAGGGCTACAACAATATAAGAAGCAAAAAAGATCTATCCATCACAGAAGGTGATCAGTACATCATAGAATCTCAATCATCAAGTACAGTTGCAAGCAAGAGATCTACTATTTCATCCTAACAGGTGAATCAACTTGAAATCCTTTAACTGGGTAGACTTAACAGTCTTTGTAAAATCTCTTAACCGAGTGCATACTTCATTGTATGTTTGTAAATCCTCTAACAAGGTGGACCTAGTAGTCCTTATTGCTCCTAATAGGGTAGATCATCAGAAGTGATCATTGTAAGCCTTAACCGGCAAACTTTATACTGAAGTATTGAAGTTTTGTGGGTATCATCCCCACCCCAGTTTTACTTTCTACTTGGAAGGTTTCTGGGTCACCAAATCTCTATGTTCTAAGTCTTATGAATGTTTTATTCTTTCTGTTACTCATGCATGCAGTTAGATTATCAATCTAATATTATTAAGATCTGAATCTGTTAAAAGTTTTGAAGTTACTGATTCACCCCTCCCCTCTCACTAACCTAGATAGTCTTGAATATTTCCAACAATTGGTATCAGAGCTCAGTGGATCTCAGAATAAAGTTTGACAGCTTGAGAAAAGATTCAGGACAATGGAGATATTCAAACTGAACAAAGTAATTGAGAATGAAAAGCTAGATCTGGAAATGGCCATAACTCAACTCAAAGAAGCAAGAGAGCATCTTTCCCTTTCCCTAAAAAGAAGGAAGGAACTTGCAAATCAGATCAATGACCACCAGTATGTTGAAGAAGATTAAAGAATTTTTCCCTTCAAGTAGCTCAGATGAAGCAAACAATGCAATCAAAGAACTTCTAGAAAAGAGTGGTTCTCTGCAAGAAGTGAGAAAATTGAAAAGAGAACAAGAAATTCAGTCAACAAGATTCTGTGAAGTCTTGGAAAAAAGAAATAAGATGAAAGATGAAATAGATGGAAACAATAATGAAATCCAAAATAAAAATCTTCAGCTAGAAAATCTTATTGATCAAATCTCCAATGCAAATGAAGAAATCTTGACTCTAAGATCAGAAAATGAAAATATGAGAGAAGAGCTGAGATCTGAAAAGCAAATCAATTTAAGAGTAATGAGTGAGCTAGATGTTGAAAGGCAAATCAATGAGAGAATGTTGAAATCTCAAGAAGATATGAATCAGGTGTATGAATGCAACCTTCATAGGCAAAAAGGAAAAGCAGGACTTGGATACAAAGAGGAAGGTGAATCCTCCAAACAAGGTACTCAAAAGAATCAGAAACCTACTTGTAATCACTATGGCAAAATTGGTCATACTTCAAAAAAATGTTGGAGCAATGGAAAAGCAAAATTCAATGGAAAATGCTACAATTGCAATTAGCCTAGTCATAAAGCAAATGAATGCAAGGAAAAACCAAAGATTTAAAGGCATATGTCACAAATGTAGCAAACAAGGTCATAAGGCATCAGAATGTAGAACTAAAACACCCAATCTAGCAGAACAAATTATTAAAGAAATGTTTGGTTGGGATTACAACACTTGGTGTAGATGTCATTACTATGGAGAATATGGACACATTGGCATGAATTATGTAAGGCACCACTTGAGAAAAATGGATTCTACCATAAGATGTTATAATTGCACTAAGCTTGGTCACATAGCTAAAAACTGCATGAATTTAGGCAAAATTGAAGATGAAAAAAAAACAAAAGCAAATAACATTAGGAAGCAGATGAGGCAGAAGTGGATTCCTAAACCTACTGAGCAAACCAATCCTGAAGTCACTAATGAAGGGAGTGGCTCTATGAGCTCTAACTAGTCTCCAAGAAAGCACTGGAACTGTATCTTCATAGACATATTCCAAAATAGTTCCTGAACTAAAAGGAAGACAGATCCAAATCAGTATGCAAGATACAACAGGATCACCAGAAGGTCGGTATCAGTTATCATCGAGCAAGGCCAGGAGTAACCTAACTTCATTTGGTTACCGAGTAAGGTCAGAGAAGTATGAATTCATATGATGGCTGAGTTGCGGAGTCTTCACCGAGCAATTAATTCATAGTGGATGACAGCCTGTCTAATTCTATACCATAATTCATACTGAGCATTAATGACAAAGTTTTAACAAAAGGAGTGAAATCAAGTTCACTATTCACCACGAACAAAAGTCTCCTAGTGCAGTCAAGCATTTTGAAGCATATTTCAACAAGATATTCTCTTTCCTCGAAGAATTTACTATGTTCACCAAGCTACCATGGCATCATCTACTGCTAAAATGAAGAAAGATTCAGAAATGTTGGTTCATGGAGAATGGAAAGCACCAGATTTCAAACTCATGCCCACAGCTGCCGAAAACCTAGACCTAAGTGGAGCTCAATCTTAGATTCCTCCTAAGGTACTTCTTATTAATGATATTCGTAGTCATTTTAAGTGTACAATTCAAGAGCTTGGAACCCTAGAGATAGATACTATCCATGAGGAACTATGTGTCGATGGTGTTCTCAAACCGGAGCATCAACATTTGGAAGATAAGGGTTTAGTTCACATCACACACTTGCCTCAGAGCTTTCAGATAAAATGGATCAGATATATCCTTAGTTGATTACATGAAGGTAAAATATGGCTTGAGCAACCAGTAGAGATTACGAAGAAGATGATTCATCGAATCACTGGTCTTCCCATGCTCGACAAGGCAAAATCTACAAAAACCCTAGGTCGGACGGAACTGGAAGAGAAAACCCTAGTCGAGTGGGACGGTAGAGGTATGAAGATAAGTAGAATTACTGATGCAAAATTGAAGTTTGGTATACATATCATAGCTCACAAGATATATAGTTCAATTCACAGAATAATGTTCCATGTGAAGCAGTTGACCTAGCATATAAAATTGTAAAGAACAATCTGTCATTTGACCTAGCAGATCTTTTGCTAAGACAGTTCAACAAGAACATGGAGAGCATCCAAACATCAAAGAACAATCCATGTAAGTTTGGATCACTATTGGTTTGTTTATTTTTCTATGCTCAGAAGTTTTTCCCATCAAAAGGCATGGTAGTATGGAGAAAAGATGTGCCGGTTCTTTATCAGATGAATGAATACATTTCAGAAATGGGTGACAATTTTGAAAGCATAATGGATAACTATTTTGAATCATTTAAAGAGAAAATGAACAATAGATTCTGGATTCCACAAAAATTGGTGGAAGATTACAAAGATGATATTTGTTTCATGGTGGACTGTGATAATCTATATATACAGGCAGCAAAACCAAGGATTGTACATGTGAAACCTCTTCCCTATGAGGTAAATATTGATGAACCAAGAATATTATTGAAGCCCTAATTAATCAACCTGTTAACCCAAAGGCACCATATTTTGGGACATATGAAGAAGCTAAGGAGAGAATTGAGCTTAGTATAAAGCTTCCATAGGTGGTTACCAAAGGAAGAAAGAGGTTGGCCAAAATACAAGCTAGCACACCTCTAATGTCAACCGAGGAAAAAGGAGAGGACTCTGAAGAAGAAGAAGAGAAAAAGGATGAGGAGGAAGAAGAACAACTACCAACAAAGAAGAAAGAAAAAGTATTTATCACCAAGGCACCCAAGAAACCCTCTGCAATATTTACAAGAAGGAGTGCAAGTGGCAAGGCAGGCAAAGACAGTGAAGAAATAGTATTCAAAAGGCCTCCTCCTTCATTAAAAGAAAAGATCAAGGATATGAAAGAAGGATGTGGAATTGCAAACTTCAAATCTCTAAAATATGAAATCAGATCTGAGGAAGAGCTGCAAGAAATCGAAGATGCTATTATCGAGAAAATAGGAAGATGGAAATACTCACCTGAAGAGATAGCTTCTCAAATCCCAGGAACTCTGCTGAACAAAATTAAGTTAAGATGGTCCAATGCAAGACAAACTGTCAAGGACATCTATGCTCAAACCTTGAGGCAATTAATGCAAAGTTTGAAAAATGCTGAAATCAATAAGGCATTGATAGATAATGAATTTAAGATGACAATCAAATTCAACAGTTGTTTGATTTTGATCAAAGATATTGAGTCAGTTGTGAAGAGTGCCACTGCCACATGGAAAAACATCTATAATCTTCACAAACTGAGTGTTAAAACTATGATAATCAAGGATATTGATGATGACAGTGATGAACATGAAGAAGATACCGAGGTAGACAAGCAAAGTGATGAGGAAGATAATATTGTTCAGATAGCTGTAGAAGTCATTGCCTCACTTCCTCACTCTCCAACAAAAGTTTCTACACCTAGCACAGAGATAACTTCAAGTATGATTATGACAACTTCCACAGATACATCAAATGTCAAATCATCTCTACCACAACTCAATGAATCATCGACAAAAATGACTGCCACCTCTTTTATCGAGTTGCATTCTCCTGTATCTACTTCAGTACCTACTTCCATATCAAGTTTTCTAGTAGTAAGTACCTTAGTTTTGGATACTTCAGTAAGTATTTCAGTTTTTGATTCTACAATTGTGAATACTTCAGTTTTGAGCCCTTCAAGTATTCCAGTCGGTAGTTTATCATTTTTCACAGCTAGTCCTACAATGTCTACAATAACTTCTACAAAGGCATTAAGTGCAATAAAAGTTGATCCTAAGGCTCAACCAAGTACAAGATTTCTGAGTAAGAATGTAGAAGAGGATATAGACTTAGATGAGGAGATAGAGATTACAAAATTAGACTTTGCAAATCTTTCAGCAGACCAAATGCAAAACATTGGTGAACTCCTCCAAAAGAAAGTAAAGCAGAAGAAACTAAAAGAAGAAAGGGACAAGGAATATAAAATTATTGAAGATGCAAAGGATATTTTGTCAACATATTTTGTTACAGTTAGCTAAGGTAGTAAACAAGTTCCATGAGGATTCCTCTGTGTCAGAGAAGATTCTTGAGAAAGTCGAGAAGAAGTTTGACAATAAAGTGCTTGAGCAAGTTGCTCAGCATATAGCTATTAATCAGGCAAAATTATCTTCAGTTTTGACAGATATTGAATCCTCCTATTCCAATGTTACCTTACTTGTTGCTAAGCTATGTAATGTTGCCGAGTTCACTAAGGAAGTCAAGGAAAAATTGAATAAGATTGATGAGGATCTGAAGGATAGTGTACAGAGGTTGCAACTTGAACCTAGTTCAAGCACTGCACATCGTATGAAAATCATATTCCTATCAAATAGGTAGTCAGAATTATTAACAGAAGATACAAAGATCCAATCAACATTGCTAGATATTCAGAACATGATCCTTCCCATCATGGACATAATGCAAAAGCACATTGTTCACTCAAAAGTATTACTCCATGACAATCAATTTTCCATTGTAGATCACATGATTGAACTCTCTACAAAAGTCCAAATTGCACTCCAAACATGCAAGATTCTGCAAGAGAATTGGGACAAAACTCTGGCACTAATCATGAAGGTACATTCTAATTTTCTTTCACATTTTGGATTCTCCCTGTAAAATACTTGAATATACACCTTTGGCATTATTGTCAAAAAGGGGGAGAAAATGTATAGGAGAAAGTGTATAAGATTAAGGTGTGTAATATGAAAGGGGGAGAAAGTACTCTATATAAGGGAGTCATGGAATGTATAAAAAAAAAAGTACTCTATATAAGATGTATAAACAACAATTTGACAAAGATAAATTTTGAAAAATAAAAAAAAAGATTCAGCATGATTCTTGTATATAAGTTTTGGCTATAAGTGTTTTTGTCACTAATGCCAAAGGGGGAGATTGTTGGCATTAAGCATGATTGTCATTAGTGACAACACTTATTCTAACTAGTGCATATCGAATAGATCAGTGCTACCAAGTAGATCAATACATACCGAGCAGAACAGAGCTTACCGAGCCGAGCAGAGCTTACCGAGTAGAACAGTGCATACTGAGCTCGCAAAGTTTCACAGTGTTTACCAAGTGCTACACGGTTAAACAAGAAATTTAGTTTTGACTGATTAACACTTTATCTACCGAGTCTCCAGTTTTTACCGAGTTTGAAACTACAATCAAGTGGTTAGTATGGACTAAGTTTCCACTTCTATGGAGTGCATGACGATGCCTAGTAACACAGTAGACACCGAGTATCAGAAAGTCACCGAGTTAGTTTGTAGTAACCGTGTAATTATATTTGGGCTGACTCAGTAATATTTGTGTTTACTTGTTTAAGAGCTGACTTTGTAATTATTTTGGAATTGACTTAGATTGATATATAAACAATGTTTTATGTCATATCCAAGAATGATGAAATAGAGAAGTATGAAAAAGAGAGAAAGGCAGAGATAAGAGAATTACAAAGGGCTATAGTAGTATAAGAAGTAGAAAAGATCTATCCATCATAGAAGGTGATCAGTACATCATAGAATCTCAATTAGCAAGTACAGTTGCAAGAAAGAGATCTACTGTTTCATCCTAACAGGTGAATCAGCTTGAAATCCTTTAACTGGGTAGATTTAACAGTCTTTGTAAAATCTCTTAACCGAGTGCATACTTCATTGTATATTTGTAAATCCTCTAACAAGGTGGACCTAGTAGTCCTTATTGCTCCTAATAGGGCAGATCATCAGAAGTGATCATTGTAAGCCTTAATCGACAAACTTTATACTGCAGTATTGAAGTTTTGTGGGTATCATCTCCACCCCAGTTTTACTTTCTACTTGGAAGGTTTCTGGGTCACCAAATCTCTATGTTCTAAGTGTTATGAATGTTTTATTCTTTCTGTTACTCATGCATGCAATCATATTATCAATCTAATATTATTAAGATCTGAATCTATTAAAAGTTTTGAAGTTACCGATTCACTCCTCCCCTCTCAGTAACCTAGATAGTCTTGAATATTTCAAACACTTCTCATTTAAAGAAATGGCTCTAGTTTTAGATAGGCTAGTGACTTCATGAATCAAATTAGCTGTGATATCTATCACTCTATCTTCTAACCAAAAATTCCCATTATCAATTCTACTTATGATTATCTTAGTACATTCTTCATTGTCAAATTCATACTGTAATTCATACTTAATGATTTCATTGTCTTTCAAATGTTTAAATCCTTCTTTCAATGTTATGTCCTAATTGTAGATTTTTTGATATTCCTTGGTGAAATCACTATCATTGATAGTCTCTAGTTTGTATCCAAGATAACTTCTAACATTCTCTAGATGTAAAACTCCATCTAGTATGGATGATAAAGCTAACCTAGGATCATCTTACAAGGGTTCTACTAGTTCCCTTTTCAACTTAGGTCTATTCTTATCTCTGACATTGTGAATTAAAGAAACATCCTTGATTTCTTCTAATTCCTTCACCAATTTAAAGATCTTTCAAGTAAAATACCTTGATTTCATGATTTTAGGGCTTGCGTAGATTCGGGGCAAAATTCTTCTCCAAATCGTTGCAAAATGCTTCCAATCACTACTCTTTGATCTCCTTAACACTTGAATTTGCTTTGATGATCAAATAATATTGATCATGACCTTTTATTAATTCAATCTCACTTATATATGACATCGCATTCAATTCTTTTACCGCTTCTTTCTAAAAAGTTGTTTCTGCTAACCTGCAAAACTTAAAACTTCTTGTGATCTCGCAAAACATAATATTTTTCTTTGCACTCTTAAACATAGAATTAGAACATCATATACTATCTTGCATTAACTACACAAGAATTAGTTTATCATATATCTACTTCTACACTAATCTAAGTTCCTATTCTACTACAATTTTCATAAATTAAGTACTTTGAGATGGGTCAAGTAAAGAGTCATTCTTACCTTTTAATGCTTCACCTTCTTGATTACCTTCAATGTTGAATATGTCTCCTTGATTTGTGCTTTTGATAAACTTCACTTCAACTGATTTACTACAACATCCTTTTTTACTGTTACTTGCATCTTCATTTCTTCTTGCATGATTTCTGGGATTAGGATTAGGATGAAAAACTCTATTGTTCATTCTGCAAAACCTTGTTGTATGTCCAATCTTGTTCCATATCTGACAAACAATTCCATTGTTTCCATATCTTGGTCCAAGCTAATTGATTTGTGATCTGCAGTTTCTAGCAATGTGTCCAACCTTGTTGCATCTATAACATATTACTCCATTTCTTCTGTTCATATCTTCAGTAGGTTTCTTATCTACATTGTTAGTATTCCTAAATATTCTACTACCATCATTATTCTCAATAAATTTAGGTTTCCTACATTCAATAGATCTATGTCCAAAACCATGACAATTATAACAATAACCATTAAGAGCTTTAAATTGCTTACTTGTGCAATCTCTCTTCATATGACCAATAGTATTACAAGAAAAACATCTACCTTTGAATTCTCTTTGCATACCTTTGGGTGATTCTTTTTTCTTATGTGATTCTTCTTCTTTAGGTGTATCTTTAGATTTGTTAATCTCATTAGACTTCTTCTCATCTATGCTTTCAGATATTTTCAGATCTGGTTCCTTGCTTTGATCATTTTCTTTAAAAGTGTTGAATCCAAGACCAATCTTATCATAGAATGGTTTTTGATAAGATATTTGTTCATCAATCTTCTCACTAGTTGAATATAGCCTTTCAAGTTGTTGTTTGGATTGAGTTAGTTCACCTTTCACAATCTTATTGTATTTCTCAAGTTCAACATACTACAAATTGACTTTCTCAAGTTCAAATGTTACTTTACCAAGTTTAGATTTTAGTCCTTCCTTTTCAGTGTTTAGACTTTCATTCTCATATTTTAGATTTGCTTCATTCTTTCCATTTCCATCTTTCAAACTAATCTTTAGATTTTCTATCTTCAGTTCATGCTTAAGGATCTCATTTTCTTTTTCTAAATTGTCATCACAATCTTAAATAAAAACTTCTGATTCCTTTTCAGATCTCAGATCTTCCAACTTTTTTTTTAATTTCTCAATGAGGTTCTTTGTATCATCATATTCTATTTTCAAAGTGTCTTTTACAATAGTACGCAAGTCAATCTATTCAAGATCTTCTTCAAGATTCTTTTGTAGTTGATCCATATCCATAGAGATGATGGAATATGGATGAAGTGACTGAGAGGGGGGGGGGTGAATCAGTCAACCATAAAACACTTCACTATTATTTCTTTCCAGATCCCTTAGGATATCTTAATGAATATTATCTGTTTAACACTCGGTAAATAGATTGCAGTAACTTTGTAGATGCAGAAAGTATTAGTAAAATTATCTTTTAGATATTCATTAGTACTTGTATATGATTAAGATAACCATTAAGAACACAAGAGACACAGATTTTAATGTGGAAACCCAATATGGGAAAAACCACCAATGTATCTAGATACTGATTTTCACTTTTTTGAAGTGATGCCCGGTTAGAAGCCAACCCGATAAAAGGTTACAAAACACACTGTTAGGTGTGACCTTGTTAGAGGATTTAATCACCCTGCTAGGAGTGGCCTGGTAAGAGGTCTTGAGAACAATTCAATGGAATTGTCACCTTGTTAGAGGATTTACAATATGGTTGTTAAACCAACTCGGTTAAGAGATTTAGAATTCACTGTTAGAATGATAAAAAGGTAACAATGAAAATGACCTGTATAATAATGCAACTACCTTGCTGATTACAGATCTCTATTCTGCATAAGTGTGATCCTTCCTGATCGAATATATCTCTACTGCTCCTCAAGGATATCTGATCATCCTTCATAATTTCGCACACACCTTTCCTGTCTTTCTTCTATATATCTTCTGCTATATTTCTTGTTTATTTTTCACATTTGACCTTTTATTTATATGATTTTAGATTTCTCAAATTGACATTACTTAGTATAAAAGTCGGCTGAAATAAGCAAACTTTATTTGCAAAAATTCTTCAAGGGCCAACAGTGCTCGGTGACCATAACTTTCTACAATCTTTCGGAGACCGAGGGAACTCGGTAAACACTGATAATCCTTTTTCTTCGACAACTGACTAAACTCGGTAAACACTAACTTTTCTTTGACAACCGACTGAACTCGGTAAACACTGCTGATTTTCTTTGATAACCGACTGAACTCGGTAAACACTAAATTTTCTTTGATAACCGACTGAACTCGGTAAACATTGAATTTTCTTTGATAACCGACTAAACTCGGTAAGCACTAAATGAACTGCCAGGTAGACCGACTGAGCTTGGTAGGTACAAAATGTGTAGACTATGACATTGTGTGACATCAGAGACAATACATAATTTGAGTAGCAATTTTCTTCAGAAAATTGTTTCCAACAATCTCCCTCTTTGGCATTGATGGCAACACAATATGTCATAGCATAAGAAATTTGAAAGAATTAGCTCAGTTCAGATTCAAATCTCCCTCTGTCAGCAAACTTCCTTTTTCTTGAAAACTCTTCCTTCTGACTATTGAATTTTTTTTGAAGTAATAGCAAAGACATAGCAAACACTCCCACTTTGACAACACATGCCAAAGACAATTCACATGTTACCAGTGTAAACTACTGTACCTCAAGTACTGATTCATATGCAATGATTCCTTGAATATGCTGCATCAACTGGTTGATTTTCAATCATGTTCTGGTTGATGCATCACTAAAATTATATTTAGTGAGCCTCAGATAGGGGAATGACCCCTAACTTACCTCTTAGATACACAAATGCATCCTTGGGTAATGGTTTGGTGAAAATGTCTGCAATCTTCTCTTTTGTATGAATATATTCTAATCTGATTTCCTTGCCCTGCACCAATTCTCTGACAAAGTGATATTTAATAGCAATGTGCTTGGTTTTGGAATGCATTACTGGATTCTTTGAAATGTTTATTGCACTAGTATTGTCACAAAATATAACAACTGGTTCTTTGATTTCAACCTTCATACCTTGTAATAACTATTTAAACCAAACAATATTTGAACAATTTACTACAGCAGCAACATATTCTGCTTCAGCTATGGATTGAGATGTACAATTTTGCTTTTTACTGGTCCAGGATACCAGTCTTTTTCTAAGAAAAAATGCTCCACCACTTGTACTTTTTCTATCATCAATGTTTCCTGCCTAATCAGCATCAGTAAATACTTTTAAGTTTAGATTGCCTCCAAATTTATACTACAAACCATATTCTTCAGTTCCTCTTAAGTATCTTAAGATTCTTTTGATTGCCATCATATGATTTTCCTTAGATTTTGCTGAGAATCTAGCTACTATACTGACTGCTAAGGCAATATCAAGTCTTGTATGTACTACATACTGCAATTTTCCAATCATAGATCGTTATAAGGTCTGATCTACTTCTTTTGAATCATCATTTTTGGTAAGTTTCAGTCTAGTACACATGGGTGTACCAACTGGTTTTGAATCTTCCATACCAAACTTCTTAAGTATTTCCTTAATGTATTTAGATTGAGTAATGTATATACCATTCTTGCTTTGCTGAATTTGAAGACCAAAAAAGAATTTTATTAAACCAGACATAGACATTTCAAATTCTTTGTTCATCTGCTCTGAAATTTTTTTGCACTGATCATCATTCCCTGTAAATATAGTATCATCTACAAATATTTCTACCAATACAATTTTGTCATCCGGTCCTTCTTTAATATATAGATTGTTGTTATCATTGGCTCTTTTGAAATTAATCTGAATCAAATAGTTATGGAGTCTTTCATACCATGCTCTAGGAGCTTGTTTCAAACCATACAATGCTTTGTGTAACCTACAGACCATGTCATTTTTATCTGGATCAACAAAACCTTCAGGTTGTTCAATGTAGACTTCTTCATCATTGAGAAATGAAGATTTTATATCCATCTGATATACCTTAAATCCTTTATGTGCTACATAAGCAAGTAGAGTTCTTACACCTTCTAATCTTGTAACAGGAGCAAAATTTTCACCATAATCTATACCTTCTTCTTGAGAATAACCTTTACATACCAATCTAGCTTTGTTTCTAGATACTTGACCATCTTCATTCAGCTTATTCCTGAATACCCATTTTGTTCCAATTACATTATTATCTTTAGGTCTAGGTACAAGACTCCATGTTTTGTTCTTTTGTATTTGTTCTAATTCTTCATTCATTGCTTCAATCCAACTTTCATTTTCCAATGCATCTTTGATATTTCTAGGTTCAAAATCAGTAAGCAGACATGTACCTTTTAGCTTGCTTCTTGTCATAGTACCATCTGATTTGTTTCCAATGATTTGATCTGGTGTATGATTCCTTCTGACATATTTGGCTAGTATAGGTTCCTTGCTTTTTGAATGAGTCATGTTGTTGTCTTCTAGGATCTCTTCTTCAGGTTGCTCGGGCTTGGTAGATATTTGCTCAGTAACTTCAGGCTGAGACTCGGTTTGAATTTCTTCATGTGACTCAGTTTGAACTTCTTCCTGTGACTCGGTTACTATGCTAGGCTTGGTAGATATAGTTTCCTCATTGATAGATGTGTCTGTCAATGTTTCAAGTTCAATGTAAATGAATCTCCTGTAGTTTTCAGGTTCCCTTTTGCTTTCTTCTTTAGTCTTTTCTGCAAACTCATCAAATTTTACATGTATACTTTCTATGACTTTGTGAGTAGATAAGTTCAGACATTTGTATGCCTTGCTTTTGCTAGAATATCCTAGGAATATTCCTTCATCACTTTTCACATCAAATTTATTTCTTCTAGATTCTTTTAAGATATAACACTTGCTACCAAATACTTTCATTTAACTTACATTGGGTTTATAGCCATACCATAATTCATAAGGAGTTTTGAATGTGTCTTTCTTCAATTGTACTCTGTTCAAGGTATGAACTACATTGCTGATAGCTTCCTTCTAGTACTTTATAGTGATTCTCTTTTCTATCATTAAAGTCCTTGCACAATCCATAATAGATCTGTTTCTTCTTTCTGCTATTCCATTCTGCTTAGGAGTTCTAGGAGCTGATACCTGTCTTTTGATTCCTCTTTCAATGCAAAAGTTGTTAAAATCATGGGAGATGAATTCACCACCTTTGTCTGATCTTAAGCATTTCAATCTTTTCCCTATTTCCTTTTCCACTCTTGCTAAGTACCATTTGAACTTTTCAAATGCTTCTGACTTTTCTCTTAAATACATAACGGTCATCATTCTAGAATAATCATCAACGAAAAGAATAAAGAATTTATCTCTAGTATAGCTTTCTATTCCAATAGGTCCACATAAATCAGTATGCACAATTTCCAAAATCTCTTTAGACTGATAGTTTTTACTTTTAAAACTAGTCTTACTCATTTTGCCAATCTGACAATTCTTACATAGACCAGTATTAGGTTTCTTCAAAGTAGGAATGCCTCTAACCTTCTTGAATTTGCTTATTTTCATCATGTTATCAAAATTCACATGACATAACCTTTTGTGCCATAGCCAACTTTCTTCAATTTGAGCAATAAAACATGAATATTCACTAAGATCAAGATAAAATAAGTTACCTTTTGTTTGTTTGCTTGATCCAATGAGTTTTCCTTTTTCATCTAGCAGTCTTGCTTGACCATTCATGAATTCAACCTTGAAACCAGTGTTCATTAGCTGTGCTACACTTAGAAGATTATGTTTTAGTCCTTCAACCCAATAATCATTATCACATATGAGTTCTTTGGTTAATGAGATTCTTCCTTTTCCTTTTATACAACAAGGTTCATTGTTTCCAAATCTTACATTCCCACTATCACAGTCTTCTAGGTATTCAAATTTTGTCTTGTCACCAGTCATGTGATGTGAACATCCACTATCTATTATCCATATATCATCTTTGCTTATATGAGAAATAAGTGCCATCTTATCTTCATCATCATCAGATTCATCTTTTATAGCAATAAAGACAATTTCTTCTTCACTATCATCAGAATCTTTAACCATAAAACATGTTTTCTTACCTTTATCCTTGAATGATTTGAAATTTTTTTTGCCATAGTACTTGTGACCTCTCTTCTCTTCCTTGGCTTGCTTGTTTGGACACCTAGCTGCAATATGTCCAATTTCTTCACATGAAAAATAGATTAAAGGAGTTTTACCTTTATATTTACCTTTCCCTTTAGAGTACTTCTTTGCAAGTAATGCTTCTACAATTTCAAGATCACTATCAGAACTTTCTTCTGATACTTCTTCACTTTCTAACTGAACTTCTTTTATTTTCTTATTCTTCCTTAGTGAAACCTTAGCCTCAAATGCTGACTCAATATTTTTGGAATTTGGAACATAGTTGTCATAGTTGTCTAATTCAAAGGCTGTCAATCTTCCAACTAAAGCATCCAAAGTTATATTGTGGTTTGTTTCACATCTTCTTTCTTGAATAGCTGATACTCTTATTGCATAGACAGGGAGTAGTGTTCCGAGTACCTTGCTTATAATAGTTTCATTAGAGATTGTTCCTCCAGAAGCTCTAATTGCACTAACACTTGCTTTGATCCTTTCAACATATTTTGCAATGCTTTCATCTTCTTTCATATTCATCTTGTCAAACTGTCCTATTAGGATTTCTCCTTTGGTTCTTTTCACATTTGCATCACCACCATATATTTTCTTCAGTGTGGTCCACATTTCATATGCAGTAGTGCATTCTTTAATATCATCAAATTCTTCATAGCTGAGAGCTGATGCAATGTCTATCATCATGGTGTTATGAGTCTTTTTCTCTGCAATGTCTTCAATAGTTAATGCACCAGTAGGAATTGTGTATTCTTCATCAATGTATTTGCATCCTGAATCACCAATGGAAGCCAGATGAAGTCACATGAGACCTTGCCATGCTAAAAAGTTATCTCTGTTGAGCTTTGGAATTTCTCTCTTGTAAGACATCCTGATCTTTAGCTTAGGTCCTTGAAACCCTTCCTGCAAGCACCAAAATCTCTAATACCAATTGATGGAATATGGATGAAGTGACTAAGAGGGGGGGGGGGTGAATCAGTCAAGCATAAAACACTTCACTATTATTTCTTCCCAGATCCCTTAGGACATCTTAATGAATATTATCTGTTTAACACTCTGTAAATAGATTGCAGTAACTTTGTAGATGCAGAAAGTATTAGTAAAATTATCTTTTAGATATTCATCAGTACTTGTATATGATTAAGATAACCATTAAGAACACAAGAGACATAGATTTTAACATGGAAACCCAATATGGGAAAAACCACCAATGTATCTAAATACTGATTTTCACTTTTCTGAAGTGATGCCCAGTTAGAAGCCAACCCGGTAAAAGGTTACAAAACACACTGTTAGGTGTGACCTTGTTAGAGGATTTAATCACCCTACTAGGAGTGGCCTGGTAAGAGGTCTTGAGAACAATTCAATGGAATTGTCACCTTGTTAGAGGATTTACAATATGGTTGTTAAACCAACTCGGTTAAGAGATTTAGAATTCACTGTTACAATGATAAAAAGGTAACAATGAAAATGACCTATATAATAATGCAATTTCCTTGCTGATTATAGATCTCTGTTCTACATAAGTGTGATCCTTCCTGATCGAATATATCTCTGCTGCTCCTCAAGGATATTTGATCATCCTTCACAATTTCACACACACCTTTCCTGTCTTTCTTCTATATATCTTCTTCTATATTTCTTGTTTATTTTTCACATTTGACCTTTTATTTATATGATTTTAGATTTCTCAAATCGACATTACTTAGTATAACAGTCGGCTAAAATAAGAAAACTTTATTTGCAAAAATCCTTCAAGGGCTGACAGTGCTCGGTGACCATAACTTTCTACAATCTTTTGGAGACCGAGGGAACTCGGTAAACACTGATAATCCTTTTTCTTCGACAATCGACTAAACTTAGTAAACACTAACTTTTCTTTGACAACCGACTGAACTCAGTAAACACTGCTGATTTTCTTTGATAATCGACTGAACTCGATAAACACTAAATTTTCTTTGATAACCGACTGAACTCGGTAAACACTGTATTTTCTTTGATAACTGACTAAACTTGGTAAGCACTAAATTAACTACCAGACAGACTGATTGAGATCGGTAGGTACAGAATGCGTAGACTATGACAATGTGTGACATCAGAGACAATACATAATTTGAGTAGCAATTTTCTTCAGACAATTGTTTCCAACAAGAGATCTTACTCAATCTGCTAGGCTTTCCTTGAATGACTCTTTTTCGAGTAACTAAGCTCTGATAAAAATTGTTATAAATAGGGAATAATGAGAGGGGGGGTGAATCAGTAATCTACAAACATTTACTTTTTCCCAATTATGGATATAATAGATTATCTTTACACATGCATAACATAAGAAGCTAAACAACATGCATAGCAATAAAAATAAAGAACTCATAACATATTATTTGTTCTCGAGGAAGCCCTAGCCAAGGGAAAACCTTGGTGGGGATGGTACCCACAAAGATCCACTAATCAAAAGTATCCTATTAAGGATGTTGACCCTATTAGGAGTCTTTTACAAGCATATAGTGTATCAGTCCTGATTAAGGGACTATAGGCCTTGTTAGAAGCCTCAACCATATTAGGAGTTGGCAGTACAAAATGTGATTACCAAATGAGCCCACTGCCCAAACAAGTAATGTACAATATACACTGATTACAAAAGTAGGTCAAGGTACATAACCTTATACTTCTTGCATCAATATCTCTTTGCTACTCTTTTACTATCGCTATTACATACATTCCTTTTTAACATCATTACCTTCTTACAATTACAATTACATTTATACAAGTTATTAGGAATAATAACTTTCCATTCGATTCTCTTATTAAAAAATAAATTTATCCAAGGGTTAACATCTAGGATGTCATCCCTTTATATTATTAAGTCATTATTTTGATAAACAAAATAATCCCTTAACTCTTTACCAATTCTATCTTCATATTTTATCCTGTCAGCTTGACACTATTTTTAGTAAAACTATCATAACTTCTTCCGTACATGCACTCTAAGTTGGGTCTTCAATAGTCATCATAGAGTCTATGTTCAACTATGCAAGCATTGAACTTACTCCAATTAACATTGAAAACAAAAATTATCTCCAAGTTCACTGGTAAAAACATTATCTCGTACTTAGATAATTTCGCATTGCGCTCTATCATACTAGCTCTCTGACCTATGCAATCTTCATGTGGATCATATGTTTCTATAATGACAACATTCATGTAACCAACTTAGCCAAATTGCCAACAAATAATCCTTTTAGTAGCCTTGAGAACATTGTTGATAATTCGGCTCTAGAAGAAAAGGACAGATCAATTGAATAAGGAAAGAAAGAAAAATGGAAAAAAAGAAGAAAAGAAAATAGAAAATCAAGCAAGTATATAGATACAAGGATAGAAAGAAGCACCTAGAAAAGAGGAAAGCAGTCCTACACCTGAGATTGTAGCAAAGAAACCATAGATTGAATCAATTTTTTGAAAGCTTTGGGAAAGAAGTTGATGAGGATGATCAAATGGAGTTGATCACATCCCTAAACAAGATAATTGGAAAGAAAAAGAAGTTAAAAAGACTTGAAGGATCATTTCTGGAAATAACAAAGAAGTTAACAAAGTTTTGTGACTAACCAGATTGTAGAGGTTGATCCACTGGAAAGAGCTAGAGAAGTTATGAAAGAATTTGATAATGAGTTCACCAACTTATCAGACATTTCTAAAGTGAAGGCTTAGGTAGCCTATGAGGCCAAAAATATTTCATGATATAAGTTAGAGTATCATAAATGATATTAACAATATGGATGTATGTATAAAATATCTTAAAAGAAATTTGGACAGAGGTAAAACTTTGTACATTCAGTGTACAAAATCTGAAAATCATGTTTCAGAAGTGGTTGAGAAGATTAAGGCTAAAGAGGTAGAAATTCAGTCAAAGGTAAATCTTTTAGCCAGCCCTAATATGAAATTTGTTTATGTTGAGAAAAGAATCAGCAAAATGTATGATGAAATAAGAATTATTAATGATGAAAAAGACAAGAAATTGAGAAGATTCACTCTTCTTAGAGAGCACATTTTAGTAAAGATTGGCATAGTTGAAGGACAATTGGAAGAATGTCTTTCATCCAAGACATCCTATGAGAAGTTCAACTTTGCAAACCTTCATGCATGTGAGATTGCATCTTATGGTGTGCACTCCTTGCTATTTCAGACATAGTAAAGAAGGCATGGGAGAAGGAGATAGAGAACATTAAAGTGAACTTTGCAGATTGTATTGCAAGCCTATAAGCTCTGCAATTTTGAATCAAGGTAAACATTTTTTTTGAGATCATAGTTTTTGACACCTTTTTGTCATTATTGTCAAAGGGGGAGTTATATGATAGCGAAAAATTGATTTATATGATAAGGAATTATATTCCTAGGAGGAGTATAGAATATAGATAAGATATATGGAGTTATAAGGACAATGAAGATATATTTTTTGTTATGGCCACAATTTTGAGTTTTGAAGTTTTGAGACTTAGCCAATTTTATCATATGTTGCCACCAATGACAAAGGGGGAGATTGTTGGAAATTTGGCTGAATTAGATATCTAGATGTTGTCATTATGGAAACATATGATCTACATGAAGACCACATATGATAGAGAGCAAGTATGACAGAGCATAAAGCAAAATTGTCTAAGTGTGTGCAGTATTTTCTCAACGTAACCAGAGACAATTTTGATTGGAAATATCAATTGAAGTAAGTTCAATACTTGTGCACTTGAACATAGATACTATGATGCATATTAAAGACTCACCTGAGAGCGCAAGTCTGTACGACATGTACGAAATAAGTTATTGTAGTATTACTAGAGATAGAGCTAAAGCCGATAGGATAAAGAAAGAAAATAGAATTAGTAAATAGTTAAGGGATTATTTTGTTTATCAAAATAATGTCTTAATAATATAATGGGACAACATCCTAGTAGATGTTAACCCTTGGGTAAAAATTTATTTTGTAAAGTGCTTTATGATTAGTAAAGACGATTGTAAGAGTTATTAGTCCTAATAACTTGTATAAATGTAAGGCATATGGAATGCAAAGAAGTGTAATGAAATAGATGATACAGTGAACATATATGTGAAAGGTATTGATGAGAAGTTGTAAGAGACAAGCAAGCAAGTATAAGGTTATGTACCTTTTCCTATTTTATAATCAGTAATTATTGTAAATTACATGTTTGGGCAGTAGGCTCATCTTGTAATCATTCCATTTTGTACTACCAACTCTTAGTAGGGTTGAGGCTTCTAACAACACCTAAAATCCCTTAATCAGGACTGAGACACTTTATATATGTAACAAGCTCCTAACAGGGTCAAAATCCTTAACATGATACTTTTGATTAGTGGATCTTTGTGGGTACCATCCCCACCAAGGTTTTCCCTTGGCTAGGGTTTCCTCGAGAACAAATAATGTGTTATGAGTTCATTTTCTTTATTGCTATGCATGTTATTTATTTTACTCTATTATGCATGTATCAACTTAATCTGTTATATCCATAATTGGGCAAAAGATAAAGTTTGTAGAATACTTATTCACCCCCCCCTTTCAGTATTCCCTATTTCTAACACTTGGCCTATGATGCGGTCTCTATCAAGGAAATTTGATGTTTTCCTAACATAGCTCACATCACAGGTTAACATCATTCATCTAGATCCCAACACTTTAGTATTTTTGTTGTTCAGACAATTACGAAGCTTCAAGGATGGTGTTTTTTGGGAATACCATCCTCTCAGCACCTTGATTATCTGAATGAGGTAAACAATAGTGAATCATCTTCTTTTGTATCTACACATGGAACAAGCAAGTTAGTGAGAACATGGTATTTCTTTTATTCTTGTAACATCTTTTAATGAGTGTACATGCCCTGTAGCATAGCCCTTGTCATAGGTGTATGACTAAGTGCATATATACATGCTTGTAAATATTAAGGTACCATAAATTGTTTAGATACATTGGATCTAACCCCACCCCTTTCTCTCTTCTTTGTAGGCTCTAGACCACATGAGTGCCTAGAAACACCATGGATAAAGACTTCATTACCAAGCAATGTCTGGTACCCTTGTATTTATGTTCATCATTTCATGTATTTCTATACTCATTTATGCAATTCTTAAAATGGCTATGCTCACGGCCTGTGTGACCTCAAATAAATGGTCTTCTCAGTTATTTTTCTTTTTTAAAACATATTGAAGACATGGGAAAATATACATGTAGATCATTTGTTTTCCTTTTCATGTATCTTATTATGAAATGAAAACAAACTTAAGAAAGATCACCTAACAATCAAAACTAGGGTAAAATAGTATAACTTAGTAATTAGGTCTCCAAAGATGAGTAAAAATATGATAACATCAACCAAGGGTAACGGTATATACATACGATGATGCAACCAACATGGCAGTGCTAGGATGAGCATTCCATCGAACAAGATCTAGTGTCTAGGCAAGGTGTTAGAAAGTAAAGTCCACCAAGATAACTAAGAGGGGGGGGGGGCTGAATCAGTTATTAGATAATTATAACTTTTATCATCTTCAACAACATTAAACCATGTAAGCAATATAATTACCAACCATAGAAAGATATTCATACACAATAACACAAGATATGTTGACTAGGGAACCTCTTGATCAAAGAGTAAACCCCGGTGGGAGTGATGCCCACAAAAGATGCACTAATATGAATATTCCTTGTGAAAGGATGGACTCTATTAGGAGTCTTATGAAATACATTCAGTACATATGAGTCATTCTTAGGATATTTTGAATCCCTATTAAAAGATTCTAACCCGATTAAGAGTTATGGAAGATAGAAGGACCCGCTACCCAAACAACTTTAGGGTAAGATCACTAAACACACTATCCAAATAATCTTTGTATTAATCAATAGAATAATATGTTACCTCTTCTCTAACTATACCAAGCTGCACTCACTATTATATCAAATCTCAATTTTAGATCTCTGTACTTCACATGTCTTCCTTCACAAATTCTCTTTCATACTTAGCTCTTTTCTTCACTTCATGCATACAGCATCACACAATCGCTACTTCCACATCATGAATACATAATACTTCATTCCAAATAATATACAAAAAGGAAATACATTCCTTCCTTTATGCCACACTCAAATAATTACAAATGAGTCGGCATACAATTACAAAATAAAAGTTTCCACACGCTACACCAAAATTACACAAAACTATCGCCATCTAAATGCAATAAATCTTCACTCGTGTGACCTCAAAGTCTACACTATCATCCATGTCACTATCAATGTGTCTTCAACTTCCCTTTAACTATGAAAAACCATATTCCATCCCAATTAGGAGATATCATCCTATTTCCAAAAACCGCTACTTAGGAACACTGCCTAAATACTGCATCCACCAAAATGATTATAACTTCCATGAATAAATGAATTACTCTTTTCACTCTTAACCATAGACATATGACATATCAAAGAGTATAATCTCAACATCACATAGCTCCAACTACAATAACGCATGTGTGCTAATCCAAACTCTGACTGCTTCTTTGCAATTCTTCGATACATCATTGTGTTGACATCAATGACAATCATAGTCATGAATGCAACAATAACTACTATAGAATGGCTGCAAAACACTTTAGCATACATTCCTAACAATCTCCCCCATTGGCATTGATGTCAATATAGATGAAAACGTTGAATGTTCCAAAAATCCAATACTGTAACACTACTTCAAATCCTCTTCATCAATCAAATCTTACTTCATTATCCTATTCAGCTCTCTTCAACAGATGTCTCATATTTTTTTTCATGTATACTTCTTCCCCATTGACATCAATGACAAAAATTTCATCACCATGTCAACAATAACTCAATGTCAAAAGACACTTTTCAAAAAATACATTTACTAGAATCATCATGACTTAGCTCAGATACACATACTACCCCATAGAGGAAGTACCAACATCCAGTCCAAAAGAAAGATAAGGCTCATATACCACTAGATGGATGCAACCAAATGCATCACTTCTCAAAAGTAGGGTGGCACATAACCCCAAGAATACCTCAAAGATAATCAAATGTATCCTTAGGCAAAGGCTTTATGAATATATCTGCTATCTGCTCCTTTGTACTTATGTTCTCAAGTCTGACTTCTTTCTCAGCAACTTTCACTCTTACAACATGATAATTAATCTCTATATGCTTTGTCTTAGAATGTAATATAGGATTCTTAGACATACTAATTGTACTGGTGTTGTCACAATGTATGACAACAGGCTCAAAAATTTTTATTCCAATATCCTTCAGCATTTGCTTCATCCAAATTATCTGGTTACAATTGCCTATTGTTGCTACATATTATACTTCTACTATGCTTTGTGAGATACAATTTTGCTTCTTTCTTAGCCAATAAACTAATCTTCCTCCAAGGAAAAATGCTCCACCATTGGTGCTTTTCTTATCATCAACACCACCTCCCCAATCAGCATCTATATATGTACATAGGGTAAAATCATCATATTTTTCATACCATAGTCCATAGTCCATTGTGCCTCTTAAATATCTCAGTATCCTCTTTACTGTTGCATATTGTGATTCTCTAGGTTCAGCTTGAAATCTTGCTACAATTCCAACTGAATGTGCTATATCAGGTCTTGTATGAGTCAAATACTATAATTCTCCAATCATAGATCTGTATTTCTTCTATTCTACTATAGGAGTCTCATCTGTGCTAGATAACTTATGTCCGGTCACCACAGGTGTTCCAAATAGTTTACAATCCTCCATTCCAAATCTTTTCAACAATTCATTCAAGTACTTTGTCTAACTTACAAAGATACCATCATTGTTTTGTGTTATTTGTAATCCCAAAAAGTATTTCATCTCACCAATCATACTCATTTCAAATTCAGTCTTCATTTCATCAACAAATTTCTCACTAGCTTCATCTTCTCCTCCAAAAATAATGTCATCAACAAAAATAACTATAACTAACAAACCATTTTCAATTTCTTTTATGTATAGATTGCTATCAGTTGTTCCTTTTATAAATCCCAATTTTAACAAATACTTATGCAATCTTGCATACCAAGTTCTAGGTGCTTTTTTAAGTCCATATAAATCTTTCTTTGATTTACATACCATGTCTCCTTGAGTTAAAGGAAAAACTTCAAGCTTCTCAATGTAGACTTCTTCTTCCAATTCTCCATTTAGAAATGCTGACTTCACATCCATCTGATACACTTTGAATTTCTTGTAAGCTGCATATGCCAAAAACATTCTTACTACTTCAATCCTTGCAACATGTGCAAAGGTTTCTTCATAGTCAATTCCTTCTTCTTGTGACTAACCCTCATACCAATCTTACTTTGTTTCTTACTACTTCTCCTTGTTCATTCATCTTGTTTCTGAATACCCATTTAGTTCCAATAACATTGTTGTCTTTAGGTCTAGGGACCAATTCCCATGCCTTATTCTTTTCAATCTGATGTAATTCTTCTTTCATAGTATTAGTCAAACTTTCATCTTCACAAGCTTCATTAGTAGTCTTAGGTTCAATTTGAGAAATCAAACATAACTGTTCTTGTGCCTTATTTCGATTAAGAACTCATCTTTTGATGCTCCCAATAATCTGTTTGAAAGGATGATTCCTTAACAAACTCTTGCTAGGTATCAATGTCTCAGATCTCTCTTCAGATGTAGGTTCTTCAATAACTTCACTGTGGCTTTCATTCAACAAATCACTGTCAATTTCATAAAATAATTTAGTAGATCTAGTGTTAGGTTTAGGATGAGCTTCTTCATCTTATTCATAATCAAGCATTCTTTACTGAATTTTGAACTTTTCATCAACTTTACCATTTGTGCTTTCAACAATAGTCTTAGTCCTTTTATTGAAACATCTATATGCTTTGATTTTCAAAGAATATCCAAGAAATATACCTTCATCACTTCTAGGATCAAAATTTCCAATATCATCATCTCTCTTTATATAACATTTGCTTCCAAAAATTCTAAAATACTTAACTGAGGGTGCATGTCCAAACCATAATTCATAAGGTGTCTTGTCTATGTCTACTTTGATTTGTACTATGTTCATTGTATACACTCCCATGTTAACTACTTCTCTCTAGAATATCTTCACCAATTCATTTTCAAATAACATAGCTCTTGTTGCTTCAATCACTAATTTGTTTCTTCTTTTTGCAATGCAATTTTGTTCAGGTGTTCATCTCAGATTTTGATCTTTATCCTTTATCACACAAGTTTTCTCAATAAACCAAATTTGATATCCCTTATCAACTAACTTTCCAACACTCAAAAGATTATGTTTCAATCCATCCAAAAAATAAACATTATCAGTATTAGTCTTTCCATCAAGAGTAATAGATCTTATACCTTTAATCAAATAAGGTGCATTGTTTCCAACTCTAACAATTCCTCCATCATATTCATTCAACTTTATGAAAATTTTCATGTCTCCAATCATATAATGTGAACAACCACTATCTATAATCCAATCAGCTTTGTTTTCAACTTGGGAAACTAAGGCTTTTTCTTCCTTGACATCAATTTCACGATTCTCTTCTTTAATTGCTACAAATCCTATGTCATCATTGTTTTTAGTATTAGTTTCACTTAAAGTTCTTTCTATAATAGCTTCAAGATCCTCATCATTAGCATAATAACATTCCTTAGATTTTCTAGGTTTGAAATTGCTTCTGTACTTTTTAACTCTCTTAGGACATTTAGATGCAAAATGACCATATTCTTGACAAGTCCAAGATTTAAATATTTTCTTACCGTCTAGTTCTCTTTTTACTAGCAAGGAAATACCTTCTTCAATCTTCTTGTCTTCTTCATTTCTAGATTTTTTGCTACTAGCATAATCTCCACTCCCACTAATGCTTCACTCACACTGATGCTTCTTGACAAAGTAGGGTGAACACTAAGAGCACTAAATGTTGTCTCCATTCTAGGTAAGTCTCCTGATAATCTCAGGTTCATTTCTACTGCTTCCAATCTTCCAAGAAGAGTTTCTCTTGTAAATTTTATTGTACAGGGTATCATTTGTTCAATCATCTATGTTGTCTGCTTAAATACAGGAGTCAATGTCCTCATAATTTTCCATATCACTTCATTCTTTGTCTTTGTTCCTCCACAAGATTTTATACCTATAATGATTTCTGACATTCTACCAATATAACTTCTAATAGATTCATCTTCCAACATTCTTATATCTTCAAATGCACATATCCAATTATGTAATCTAACTCTTTTTGCATGTTCATCACCTTCAAAAGTAGAGTGTAAAGTATTCCAAATTTCATGAGATTTTTCCTAATATTTTACCTGACTGTACTCATTCTCTAGAAGTGCTGTCAAAAGTGCTTCTCTTGCAAGTATGTTACACATGAATAGATATCTCTCTTCCACATTACATGTTTCAAGATTGTCCTCTTCAATGATAGTCTTATTATTCTTTGTAATTAGCCAATAACCTGGTCCTAAACAAAATAGGTGTGTCTTCATCTTTTCTTTCTAGTTGTCAAAATTTACTCCATCAATCTTAGGGCTTTCTTTCTTGAAATTTTCCATTGATCTCCTTAAGCTATTAAACTTCTTCTTCAAGGACCTACCACTTTGATACCAATTGTTAGAAAGTAAATTCCACCAAGATAACTAAGAGGGGAGGGGTGAATTAGTTATCAGATAATTATAACTTTTATCATCTTCAATAGCATTAAACCATGTAAGCAATATAATTACCAACCATAGAAATGTTAGAAAGGAAAGACCACCAAGATAACTTAGAGGGGGGAGGGGGGGGTGAATCAGTTATCTAATAGTTAAACCATTTATCATCATTAACTTCAATAAAAACTTCAACAACTTTAAACCATATAATTAATGCAGTAACCAACCATAGAAAGAAAACCATACACAGTGACACAATAACACAAGATATGTTATCTAGGGAACCTCTTGATCAAAGAGTAAACCTTGGTGGGAATGATGCCCACAAAATGATGCACTAATATGAAAGTTCCTTGTTAGAGGATTGACCCTATTAGGAGTCTTATGAAATACATTTAGTACATATGAATCTCTGTTAGGAGATCTTGAATCCCTGTTAAAAGATTATAACCCTGTTAGGAGTTATGGAAGACAGAAGGACCCACTACCCAAACAACTTCAAGGCAAGATCTCTGAACTCACTGTCCAACAGATCTTAGGATTATTCAATAGAATAATATGAAATATGTTACCTCCTTCAAACTATGCCAAAACCACACTCTCTACTACACAAGATCACAAATTTAGATCTCTGTACTTCACAAGTCTTCCTTCATTACTGAATTAGCTCTTTTCTTCACTTCATGCATACATTCACATCACAACTTTCATAATTTCATATCACAATTCTTACAATCCTCATACATAACAAGAAAAACATTGCTTCCTTTATACCAGACTCAAATAATTACAAATGAGTTGGCATGCAAATATAAAATAATAATTTCAACATGCTACATCAAAATTACATAAAAATGTCAGCTTCCAGATACAATAACTTTCCAATCGTGTGACCTCAAAGTTTTCACTATGAACCACATCACCACCAATGAGTCCCAAACTTCCCTTTAATTGTGCAAAATCATATTCCATCCCTATTAGGAGATATCCTCCGATCACCAAAAACTACTACATAGGTAAACTGCCAGAATACTGCTTCCACCAAAATGCTTATAACTTTCATGAATAAATGAATTTCTCTTTGCATTCTTAACCATAGGCTAATAACACACCAAAGAACATACCATTAACTGTGCATAACTCAATCTACAATATAACATGTGCACAAAACAAAACTATGCCTGCTTCTCTGCTAAAACTCCAGAATAACACTATGTTGACATCAATGACAATCATACTCATGAATGCAACAACCACTGCTACAGAATGACTGCTAAAGGCTTCATCATTCATTCCTAAAAATCTCCCCCATTGGCATTGATGGAAACATAGATGAAAAACATCCAATGTTCCAAAAATCCAATCACTACCGCTCAACTGCATTACTACTCATCATCAATCAAATCTTGCTTCATTATCCTATTCAATCTCTTCAATAAATGTAGTTCCTCAATGTTTCCTCAATGTTTTTTATGATTATCTCCCCCATTGACATCAATGATATAAATTCTATCACTATGTCAAACAATAGCTCAATGTCAAAAGACACTATTCAGAAAATACATTCACAAGAGTCCTCAATGACTCAGCTTAGATGCACATACTCCCCCATAGAGGAAGTACCAACATCCAATCCAAAAAATAGATAGGGCCATAAACCATTGGATGGATGCAAACAACTACATCATTACTCAAAAGTAGGTTGGGGCATAACCCAAAGCATACATCTCAGATACTCAAATGTATCCTTAGGCAAGGGCTTAGTAAATATATCTACTATCTACTCCTTTATGCTTATGTACTCTAGTCTGACTTCTTTTTCTATAACTTTCTCTCTTACAACATGATACTTGATCTCTATATGCTTTGTTTTAGAATGTAAAACTAGATTCTTAGACATACTAACTGTACTTGTATTGTCACTATATATGACAATAGGCTCATCAAACTTGATTCCAATGTCCATCAATATCTACTTCATCCAAATTATCTGATTACAATTGTTTGCTACTGCAACATATTCTACTTCTATTGTACTCTATGAGATACAATTCTTCTTTTTGCTCAACCAAGAAACTAATCTTCCTCTAAGAAAAAAGGCTCCATCACTGGTGCTTTTCTTGTCATCAATGCTACCTCCCCAATCAGCATCAGTATATGCACATAGGGTAAAATCATCAAAATTTTCATACCACAGTCCATAGTCCATTGTTCCTCTAAGATATCTCAATATCCTTTTTACTGCTGCATAATGTGACTCCCTAGGTTCGGCTTGAAATCTTGCTACCATCCCAACTGAATGTTGTATATCTAGTGTAGTGTGTGTCAAGTATTACAATCCACCAATCATAGATCTGTATTTCTTTTGCTCAACTTCTGGTGTTTCATCTTTACTAGATAGTTTATGTTCTATAACCATAGGTGTTCCAACTAGTTTGCAATTCTCCATACTGAATCTTTTCAAATAATCATTCAAGTACTTAGTCTAGCTTATAAAGATACCATCTTTGTTTTGTGTTATTTGCAATCCCAAAAATTATTTCATTTCTCCAATCATACTCATTTCAAATTCTATCTTCATTTCATCAACAAACTTGTCACTAGCTTCATCTTCTCCTCCAAAAATAATGTCATCAACAAAAATAACCAAAATTAACAATCCATTCTCAATTTCTTTTGTGTATAAGTTGCTATCAGCTATTCCTTTTGTAAATCTCAATTTTAACAAATACTTATCTAATCTAGCATACCAAGTTCTAGGTGCTTGCTTTAGTCCATACAATACTTTCTTTAGTTTACATACCATGTCTCCTTCTTGAGTCAAAGGAAAACCTTTAGGCTGCTCAATGTAGACTTCTTCTTCTATTTCACCATTTAGAAATGTTGACTTCACATCCATCTGATACACTTTGAATTTCTTAAATGTTGTATAAGCCAAAAATATTCTTACCGCTTCAAGTCTTGCCACAGGGGCAAAAGTCTCTTCATAGTCAATTCCTTCTTGTTGTGAGTATCCCTTACATACTAATCTTGCTTTGTTTCTAATTACTTCTCCTTGTTCATTCATCATGTTCCTGTATACCCATTTAGTTCCAATCACATTTTTGTCTTTAGGTCTAGGGACCAATTCCCATGTCTTGTTCTTTTCAATCCGATCCAATTCTTCTTTCATAGCTTTAATCTAATGTTCATCTTCACAAGCTTCATTAGTAGATTTAGGTTCAATTTGAGAAATCAAAGATAAATGTACCTTCTTTCTAGTCATAACTCCTCTATCCAAACTTCCAATGACTTGCTCAATAGGATGATGTCTTGATATATACCTGTTAGGTGTCATAGTCACTGATCTTTCTTCAACTGTAGATTCTTCTCTATTTTCTTTAGTGTGACTTTCATTCAACAATTCACTATCAGTCTCATTAAATTGTTCAGTAGTTTCAATGTTAGGCTACGGGTTAGTTCCTTCATCAGATTCATAATCAAGCATTCTTTCCTGAATTTTAAACTTCTCAACTTTTACATTTGCACTTTCAATAATAGTTTTAGTTCTCTTATTGTAACATCTATATGCTTTTCTTTTCAAAGAATATCCAAGAAAAATTCCTTCATCGCTTCTAGGATCAAACTTTCCTATATCATCATCTCTCTTAATATAAAATTTGCTTCCAAAAATTCTAAAATACTTAATTGAGGGTGCATGTCCAAACCACAATTCATAAGGTGTCTTGTCTATGTCTACTCTGATTTGCACTCTATTCATTGTATATACTACTATATTCACTGCTTCTCTCCAAAATGTCTTTGCCAAGTCACCCTCAAATAACATAGCTCTAGTTGCTTCGTTCACTGATCTATTTCTTCTTTCTATAATACCATTTTGTTTAGGTGTTCTAGGGTCTGATAACTATCTCTTAATACCATTTTCTTCACAAAAAGTGCTAAACTCTTTAGATGTAAATTCTCCACCTCTATCAGATCTCAAACATTTAATCCTCATTCCTAATTCATTCTCTACTTTATTCTTCATGACCTTAAACTTACCAAATGCTTCAGATTTTTCTTTCAAAAATGCAATCCACATCATTCTTGTAAAATCATCAACAAGAATCATAAAATACCTTTCTCCATAGAATCCTCTAGTCCTAGTATGACCACTCAAGTCTGTATGAACAATCTCCAACTTCTCTATAGATGTGAACTTCTTGCTAGAAAATGAAATCCTTTTCTGCTTAGCCATCACACATTCCTTGCAAATCATGTTAGTAGGCTTCATGATCTTAGGTAAGTCTCTTACTGCAAGTGTAGAACTCACTTTCACAATATTATCAAAGTTTATATGACAAAACCTTCTATGCCATAACCAACTGTCATCAATCTCAGTCATCAAGCATGTCATCTTAGTAGGGTTCAACTGAAATACATTACCTCTGGTTCTAGATCCAGTTCCAATTAGATTTCCATCTTTATCCTTAATCACACAAGTTTTCTCAGTAAACCAAACTTGATATCCTTTATCCACTAACTGTCCAACACTTAAAAGATTATGTTTCAATCCATCAACAAAGTAAACATCATCAGTATTAGTCTTTCCATCAAGAGTAACAGATCCTATACCTTTAATCAAACAAGGTGCATTGTTACCAAATCTAACAACTCCTCCATCATAATTGTTAAAATTTATAAACTTTCCTTTATCACTAGTCATATGATGGGAACAACCACTGTCTATAATCCAATTAGCTTTTTTTTCAACTTGGGAAACTAAGGCTTTTTCTTCTTTAATATCAGATTCAAAATTTTCTTCCTTAATTGCTACAAATCCTACGTCATCAAAGTTATCATTATCACTGTCACTCAAATGTCTTTCAATTCCTGCTTCAATTTCTTCATCATTTTCAATATAACACTCTTTAGATCTTCTAGGCTTAAAATTGTTTTTATACTTCTTAACTCTCTTAGGACACTTAGATGCAAAATGACCATATTCTTGACATGTCCAACATTTAAAGATTTTCATACGATCTCATTCTCTTTTCACAGGCAAGGCAATACCTTCTTCAATCTTCTTGTCTTCATCAGATTTGGATCTGCTACTACTAGCATAATCTCCATTCACATTTGTACTTCTAGACAAAGTAGGTCTAATGGTAAGAGCACTGAATGTTGTCTCCACTCTAGTTAGTTCTCCTGATAATCTTAGATTCATCTCTACTGCTTCCAATCTTCCAATCTCTCTTGAAAAGTTTGGTGTACAAGGTATCACTTGTTCAATCATTTGTGTAGTCTGCCTGAATACCGGTGTCAATGTTCTCAAAATTTTCCATATTACTTCATTCTCTATCTTTTCACCTCCACAAGACTTTATTCCTGCAATAATTTATGACATCCTACCAATATAGCTTCTAATAGATTCATCTTCCATCATTCTTATGTCTTCAAATGCACAAATCCAATTATGTAACCTAGCTTTCTTTGCATGTTCATCACCTTCAAAAGTTGAATGTAAAGCTTTCCAAATATCATGAGATTTAGTTAAACCTTTTACTTGACTGTATTCATTCTTTGGAAGTGCTGATAAAAGTGCTTCTCTTGCAAGTATGTTACACATAAATAAATCTACCTCATCTTTAGAACTTGTCTCAAGATTGTCTTCTTCAATTATAGTCCTTTCATTCTTTGTGATCAACCAATAACCTAGTCCTAAACACAAGAGATGTGTCTTCATCTTTTCTTTCCAGCTATCAAAATTTACTCCATCAAACTTAGGGCTTTCTTTCTTGAAATTCACCATAGATCTCCTTAAGTTGTTAAACTTCTCTTTCAAGGAACTATCACTCTGATACCAATTGTTAAAAAGGAAAGACCACCAAGATAACTGAGAGGGGGGGTGGTGAATCGGTTATCTGATAGTTAAACCATTTGTCATCATTAACTTCAATATCAACTTCAACAGCTTTAAACCATATAATTAATGCAGTAACCAGCCATAGAAAGATAACCATACACAATGACACAATAACACAAGATATGTTAACTAGGGAACCTCTTGATCAAAGAGTAAACCTTGGTGGGAATGATGCCCACAAAATGATGCACTAATATAAAATTTCCTTGTTAGAGGATGGACCCTATTAGGAGTCTTATGAAATACATTTAGTACATATGAATCTCTATTAGGAGATTTTGAATCCCTGTTAAAAGATTATAACCCTGTTAGGAGTTATGGAAGACAGAAGGACCCACTACCCAAACAGCTTCAAGGCAAGATCTCTGAACTCACTATCCAACAGATCTTAGGATTATTCAATAGAATAATATGAAATATGTTACCTCCTTCACACTATGCCAAAACCACACTCTCTGCTACACAAGATCACAAATTCAGATCTCTATACTTCGCAAGTCTTCCTTCATTACTGAATTGGCTCTTTTCTTCACTTCATGATTACATTCGCATCACAAATTTCATAATTTCATATCAAAATTCTTACAATCCTCATATGTAACAATGAAAACATTCCTTCCTTTATACCACACTCAAATAATTACAAATGAGTTGGCATGCAAATACAAAATAATAATTTCAACATGCTACATCAAAATTACATAAAACTGTCAGCTTCCAGATACAATAACTTTCCAATCGTGTGACCTCAAAGTTTGTGCTATGAACCACATCACCACCAATGAGTCTCAAACTTCCCTTTACCTGCATAGAATCATATTCCATCCCTATTAGGAGATATCCTTTGATTACCAAAAACAACTACATAGGAAAACTGCCAGAATACTGCTTCCACCAAAATGCTTATAACTTTCATGAATAAATGAATTTCTCTTTGTGGTCTTAACCATAGGATAATAACACACCAAAGAACATACCATAAATTGTGCATAACTGAATCTTCAATATAACATGTGCACAAAACAAAACTGTGTCTGCTTATCTGCTAAAACTCCAGAATAACACTGTGTTGACATCAATGACAATCATAGTCATGAATGCAACAACCACTACTATAGAATGACTACCAAAGGCTTTAGGATTCATTCCTAACAAGAAATATATTCATACACAATAACAAAATGACACAAGATATGTTGACTAGGGAACCTCTTGATCAAAGAGTAAACCCCGGTGGGAATGATGCCCACAAAAGATGCACTAATATGAATATTCCTTGTGAGAGGATGGACTCTGTTAGGAGTCTTATGAAATAAATTTAGTCCATATCAATCCTTGTTAGGAGATTTTGAATCCCTATTAAAAAATTCTAACCTGGTTAAGAGTTATGGAAGACAGAAGGACCCACTGCCCAAACAACTTCAGGGTAAGATCACTTAACATACTGTCTAAATACTCTTTGTGTTACTCAATAGAATAATATGTTACCTCTTCTCTAACTTTTCCAAACCACACTAACTATTACATCAGATCTTAATTTTAGATCTCTGTACTTTGCATGTCTTCCTTCACAAATTTGCTTTCATACTTAGCTCTTTTCTTCACTTCATGCATACAACATCACACAATCACTACTTCCACATCATGAATACATAGTACTTCATTCCAACTACTATACAACAAGGAAATACATTCCTTCCTTTATACCACACTCAAATAATTACAAATGAGTCAGCATACAATTATAAAATAAAAGTTTCCACATGCTACACCAAAATTACACAAAACTATCAACTTCCAACTACAATAAATCTTCAGTTGTGTGACCTCGAAGTCTATGCTATCATCTATGTCACTATCAATGTGTCTTCAACTTCCCTTTAACTATTAAAAACTAGATTCCATCCTGATTAGGAGATATCATCCGATTTCTACAAACTGCTACTCAGGAACACTGCCTGAATACTACTTCCACCTAAATGATTATAACTTCCATGAGTAAATGAATTACTATCTGTGCTCTTAACCATAGAAATATGACATATCAAAGAGTATAACCTCAACATCACATAGCTCCAACTACAATAACCCATGTGCGCTAATCCAAACTCTATCTACTTCTCTACAAGTCTTCGGTAAATCATTGTGTTGATATCAATGACAATCTTAGTCATGAATGCAACAACAACTACTATAGAATGGTTGCCAAACACTTTAGCATTCATGGCTCAGGTGGCTTTCCCTACAATGAGTATCAGTATGGTTGAAGTTACTCTAGATGATTATGTGGTAGAAGAGGTAGAGCTAGG
Source organism: Chamaecyparis obtusa (assembly GCA_027943335.1). Taxonomy (NCBI): domain Eukaryota; kingdom Viridiplantae; phylum Streptophyta; class Pinopsida; order Cupressales; family Cupressaceae; genus Chamaecyparis; species Chamaecyparis obtusa. Next base: position 560,421 of record BSBK01000077.1, read on the forward strand.
ATAGTTGACTAGAGAAGGAAGTAAAACTCTAGCTATACTAGAAGTGGTAGACCTAGGAGAGTTGACTAGAGAATGGATCCATGACATCATTGGTGCTTTGACCATTTTTGGAAAGGTGCTGAAAAGGATGAATAAAAGGATGGATGAAGGTGTTCTTTTTTTGGGGGAAATGCATAAGTTTTTTGAAGGATTAGACCTATATTTATATGAAGAAGATGATGAGAAAATAGTTCATCCTATAAATGTCATTGTAAATCAATATCTGGACATTTTCAGAGAGGTTAGTACAAAAGAGGACCTCTAGGAGATGTTCTATCAAACGGAGGAAATTGAGAAGATGCTATGTCGAGATGATGAAATAAAAGGGTTTACAGTGGAATTAACCACCTTTCAAGAGAAACAACAAGAAATCCTTAAAGGATTCAAAATGGCCAAATTTGAAGAGGTGCAAGAGATTATGGATAGGTTCCACAAAGCTCACCCATAAGTCCTCCCAACTTGATAGGCACCTAGCTCTGACTTAGTCAAATTTTGTATAGAGAAAAGTATTTTTCACACTTCGCCATTCCTGAAGGCCTTGATTTTTAGTATTTCGGCCCTAGAAGATTTTCAGCCTTTGAAAGTCTAAAAGTAGAGAAAGGGTCACCTCCACACTTAGTCAATTCTAGAGCTTCATTTTTTCGGGGCAACAGTAAGGATGCAAAATTTCTAGGCACAACCACTATTTAACTTCAGTCTTCTCTAAGTTGTTTTTTCAATCAAAAAGATCATGTCAAGAGGGTTGTTTCTGCATGATTTGAGGGCCTCTTTTGGTTGAGTCCATGTAGGAGAGCCATAATGGAAAGTAAAGGTCAGGATTGCAAAGTCTCATGAAGAACATGCACCAGTTCCAATTTTGTTCTTGAGTTATTTTATGCATGATATGCTCCAGTTTTGTAATGCATGAGGTTTAATTCTATGATAGGGTACTTCTAATTAGTTTTAGAGATAATTTCCTTCATGTAATCTCTAATTTAGATTTATTTTCAAGATGCAGAAGAAACCCTAGCTACGAAATTGAGAGCACACCTCTATAAATTGTATGAATTCAATACAATTAGGGTAATATTTTTATTGCAATACAATACATACAATTGGTCCTTCAATCATGGTGTGATTATTCTACTACCTTTATGAAATTAATCAATGTGTGAATTTCTCATTTGTTTATTTCAAAGAACCAGTTGATTATGTGGTGATTTAGATTTGTGATTCTTTAGTTCAGTGTTTACCTCTACTACATTGCTTTGTTGTGACAAATTATTGAGAAGATCTCTTCTTTTTTAGTGCTTTGAAGATAAACTTGTCTCATGTGTGCGCACATTTATGGTTGCTTCGTGATTTGATGAATTTTGAATTATTATACATCTACGTTTATTTCCATTGATGATTGCATCTACCTAGCTGAGATTGTGATTTCATTAGATCTCAATTTTGTGGGTTTTCTTCATCTTCTTGGTATTTTTAATTCGTGAAGTAGTGTGATATTGGTTTATATCCATTAGTTTCTTTGAACAAATTTATTTCAAATTATCATTACCTTGCCTCTTACCTTCCTTGCATATCAGTTACGATAGATTAATTAGATTAACATTTTTTTCATTTAAAATATCTGAAAATCCCCAAAAAGAAAGTATTGTTGTGCTTAACATTTTTTTTGTAGCCTTTTGAGATACAAACTAGAAAAGGCCTCCTAGTGAATAGATTCACATTTATCTTTCATTGAGCTATCCAAGTAGTTGAGATCCAACCTAGAAGGAATCTTGAGATTCACTAATATCATTCTTCCAAGAGGGGAATTTTCTCATGTAAATTCCAAGCCATTGTCTCATTTAAAAATGATGCTCAACTAAAGTGGTGCTACAAGGAGGGCCCTCAAAAGGGAAACCCCAAAATATTGGATCATTCACCCTCAAAAGTTTTCAACAATTCCTCATATCCTCATCAAACAAAGGAGAATTCCTTGAACTTAGAGAAGTTCACAGACCTCACAGCAACAAAGCAAGACTCATAGAGGACACTTCATATCACCCTAATCTTTCTCCATTTCCACACATCGATGTCCCACCTGCTACTGCTCTACCACTAGCTCCAATGGATTTTTTTGAAAATGCTCAAAGATCTCCATTGGATCTACAAGGATAGCTCCACAAGCTGCCCAAGAATCTTGAGAAATTTTGTCCATGTTTCATCTATAGAGAATCCAAGACAATAGAAGAACATGTTTGTGCATTCAAAGAGTTATGTAATCGCAAAGATATTTCCCATCAAGATGTCATGTGTCACCTTTTACCTTACACATTGGGTGAATTTGATTACAAATGGTATTTAAACTTATCATGGGGATCCATCTCCACTTGGGGGTATTTGAAATAAAGCTCCTAAATCAATTCAAGCTATATGTGGACCGGGCTAATCTTCACCACCAATTCATCTTGGTGAGAAAGGACCATAACAAACCCATTTCCATGTTTAATCATCATTTCCATAAGATGTACCAAAAATATGAGGCTCCTTATATCATACCATTTTGGGGCTGCTTATATAGAAGTGTACCTATGGGCCTTGGATCCATTAACTTCCATATTTTTGAAAAGGCTATCTACAGGTGACATTGATACTCTGGAGAAAGTTTTTAATGAAGCCATCAAATTCACTCAACAAATGGATCCACAAGTAGGTGGAAACTATGGTGTCTCACTGACATTAGGGAATGCTACCATGACTGGTCCATTCATAATAAATAATCAACTTCCAGTGCAGTACACCCCAAGACTCAATGTGGTGTTGGCCCCATACACTGCTACCTCACCACTCATCATCACATACCTAGGATATGATGCACATAAGGCATCCCTATGTGAACAAGAGACTACTATCCCAAATGAGCTAGACCATTCTTTAGTGAATGAGTTGGATGACATGAAAAAGATGTTGTATAGGTGAGATCACTAGGATGAAGCTTAGTCCACCTCAGAACTAGGGGAACTACCAACGACCAACTACTACCCCAAACACCTACTACCAAAATCAAAATCATAATTATGGTAGTTAAAAAAACAACAATAACAATAATGATGGAAGCTATGTAAATACTTTTCAAGATAAATGGTTTGGTCAACAATAAACTTATAGGACGTGGAACACACACCCCAATAATGGTAGCATACCCTCTGACAATGCCATTGTCTTTAACTCATCTGAAGACAATTTCACTCAAGCCCCCAACACACACCAATCATATAATGAGTATAGGGGAGAGTTTGATAATCAACAAATCTAGGGTCTTGATAACTCCCAGACTCATTTTAGTGCCATGGTCTTTGATTCTTATGACCTGAGTATAGGGAGAAGTCCTACCGATAACAAGGATGAAGAGGAATTTGTCTTCCCTTTCAATTAACAAAGTTAGCCTGAGCACTCAGAGATCTAGGATTTTTAGAATATCAATAGAAGAAATTATAATCTGTAAAGTAGAAGGGAACTTCTAACTAATGGTATTCCCCTAGGAATGCAACCCACTCCACCTAAACCATGGGCTAAAATTAATCCAACACCTCCTAGAGGTCCTAGTGCCATTGTTACTCTGGCGGCACAACACCAGCCCACCATGCTGAAGAATCCAACTTGGCTCACCAAAAAGTATAGTGCACTGGAGGAACTAAAGACAATTAAATCCAATATGTCAATGTGTGACATGTTATGAAGTTATCCTTCACAAAGAGAAGCCCTCCTGAAATCATTGCATCATTACAAATCGGTCCCATCTAGTATTAATGCTAGAAATTTATGTTAGAAAGTAAACTCCACCAAGATAACTGAGAGGGGGGGGGTGGGTGATTTAGTTATCTAATAATTATAAATTTTATCATCTTCAGCAACATTAAACCATATAAGAAATATAATTACCAACCATAGAAAGATATTCATACACAATAACACAATGACACGATATGTTGACTAAGGAACCTCTTGATCAAAGAGTAAACCCCAGTGGGAATGATGCCCACAAAAGATGTACTAATATGAATATTCCTTGTGAGAGGATGGAATCTATTAGGAGTCTTATAAAATACATTCAGTACATATGAATCCCTATTAGGAGATTTTGAATCCCTGTTAAAAGATTCTATCCCTATTAAGAGTTGTGGAAGACAGAAGGACCCACTACCCAAACACCTTCAAGATAAGATCACTGAACACACCATCCAAATAATCTTTGCATTACTCAATAGAATAATATGTAACCTCTTCTTTGACTATGCCAAACCGCACTCATTGTTACATCAAATCTCAATTTTAGATCTTTGTACCTCGCATGTCTTCCTTCACATATTATCTTTCATACTTAGCTCTTTTCTTCACTTGATGCATACAACATCACACACAACCACTACTTCCATATCACAACTACATTACAAAAAGGAAACACATTCCTTCCTTTATACCACACTCAAATAATTACAAATGAGTTGGTATACAATTACAAAATAAAAGTTTCCACACGCTACACCAAAATTACACAAAACTGTCAGCTTCCAAATACAATAGATCTTCACTTGTGCAACCTCAAATTTTGCACTATCAATGTGTCTTCAACTTCCCTTTAACTGAACAAAACCAAATTCCATCCCGATTAGGAGTTATCATCTGATTTCCACAAACCGCTACTTAGGAAGACTACCTGAATACTACTTCCACCAAAATGCTTATAAATTCCATGAATAAATGAATTACTATATGTGCTCTTAACCATAGACATATAACATATCAAAGAGTATAACCTCAACATCAAATAGCTCCAACTCCAATAACCCACGTTCGCTAATCCAAACTCTTTCTACTTCTCTGCAAGTCTTTGATAAATCACTGTGTTGACATCAATGACAATCATAGTTATGAATGCAACAACAACTGCTATAGAATGGTTGCCAAACATTTAGTATTCATTCCTAACAATCTCCCCCATTTTCATTGATGGAAACATAGATGAAAAATATCCAATGTTCCAAAAATCCAATACTGCAACACTGCTTCTTCAAATCCTCTTCATCAATCAAATCTTGCTTTGTTATCTTATTTAGGTCTCTCCAACAGATATTTCAAATTTTTTTTCATGTATACTTCTCCCCCATTGACATCAATGATAGAAATTTCATCACTATGTCAACAACAAATCAAAGTCAAAAGACACTTTTCAAAAAATACATTTACTAGAGTCCTCATGACTCAGCTCAGATACACATACTCCCCCATCAAGGAAGTACTAACATCCAATCCAGAAGAAAAATAAGGCTCATATACCACTAGATGGATGCAACCAAGTACATCACTTCTCAAAATTAGGCTAGGGCATAACCCCAAGCATACCTCTTAGATACTCAAATGTATCCTTAGGAAAAGGCTTTGTGAATATATTTGCTATCTACTCCTTTGTACTTATGTACTCAAGTATGACTTCTTTCTCAGCAATTTTCACTCTTACAACATGATACTTAATCTCTATATGTTTTGTCTTAGAATGTAATATAGGATTCTTAGACATACTAATTATACTAGTGTTTTTACAATGTATGACAACAGGTTCAACAAATTTTATTCCAATATCCTTCAGCATTTTCTTCATCCAAATTATCTAGTTACAACTATTTTCTACTGCTACATATTCTACTTCTATTGTGCTTTGTGAGATACAATTCTGCTTCTTGCTTGGCCAAGAAACTAATCTTCCTCCAAGGAAACATGCTCCACCACTAGTGCTTTTCTTATCATCAACACTACCTCCCCAATCAGCATCTGTATATGCACATAGGGTAAAATCATCAAATTTTTCATACCATAGTCCATTGTCCATTGTGCCTCTTAAATATCTTAGTATCCTCTTTACTGCTGCATAATGTGATTCTCTAGGTTCATCTTGAAATCTTGCTACAATTCCAACTGAATGTGCTATATTAGGTCTTGTATGTGTCAAATACTATAATCCTCTAATCATAGATCTATATTTCTTCTGTTCTACTGTAGGAGTCTTGTCTATGCTAGATAACTTATGTCCAATCACCATGGGTGTTCCAACTTGTTTACAATTCACCATTCCAAATATTTTCACCAAGTCATTCAGGTACTTTGTCTGAGTTACAAACATACCATCATTGTTTTGTGTTATTTGTAATCCCAAAATGTATTTCATTTCACCAATCATACTCATTTCAAATTTAGTCTTCATTTCATCAGCAAATTTGTCACTAGCTTCATCTTCTCCTCCAAAGATAATGTCATAAAAAAAAATAACTATAATCAACAAACCATTTTCAATTTCTTTTATGTATAGATTGCTATCAGCTATTCCTTTTGTAAATCCCAATTTAATCAAATACATATCCAATCTTGGATACCAAGTTCTAGGTGCTTGGTTAAGTCCATACAAAGCTTTCTCCAATTTACATACCATGTTTCCTTCTTAAGTTATGGGAAAACCTTCATGATGCTCAATGTAGACTTCTTCTTCCAATTCTCCATTCAGAAATGGTAACTTCATATCCATCTAATATACTTTGAATTTCTTGTAAGCTGCATAAGCCAAAAACATTCTTATTTCTTCAATTCTTGCAACAGGTGCAAAGGTTTCTTCATAGTCAATTCCTTCTTCCTGTGAGTAACTCTTACATACTAATCTTTCTTTGTTTCTTACTAATTCTCCTTGTTCATTCATCTTGTTTCTAAATACCCATTTAGTTCCAATAACATTTTTGTCTTTATGTCTAGGGACCAATTCTGATGTCTTGTTCTTTTCAATCTGATCTAGTTCTTTCTTTCATAGCATTAGTCCAACTTTCATCTTCACAAGCTTCATTAGTAGTCTTCGGTTCAATTTGAGAAATCAAACATAACTATTCTTGTGCCTTATTTCAAGTTAGAACTCCTCTTTTGATGCTTCCAATAATTTTTCCAATAGGATGATTTCTTAACAAAATCTTGCTAGGTGTCACTGTCTTAGATCTCTCTTTAGATGTAGGTTCTTCAATGACTTCACTATGGATTTCATTCAACAAATCACTATCAGTTTCATAAAATCATTTAGTAGATCTAGTGTTAGGTTTAGGATGAGCTTCTTCATTTGATTCTTAATCAAGCATTCTTTCCTAAATTTTGAACTTTTCATCAACTTTAACATTTGTGCTTTCAAAAATAGTCTTAGTTCTTTTATTGTAACATCTATAGGATTTTCTTTTCAAAGAATATCCAAGAAATATACCTTCATCACTTCTAGGATCAAACTTTCCAATATCATCATCTCTCTTTATATAACATTTTCTTCCAAAAATTCTAAAATACTTAACTGAGGGTGCATGTCCAAACCATAATTTATAATGTGTCTTGTCTGTGTCTACTCTGATTTGTACTCTGTTCATTGTATACACTGCTATGTTCACTGCTTCTCTCTAGAATATGTTTGCCAAATAATTCTCAAATAACATAGCTCTTGTTGCTTCAGTTACTGACCTATTTCTTCTTTCTACAATGCCATTTTGTTCAAGTGTTCTAGGGGTTGAATATTGTCTCTTAATGCCATTTTCTTCACAAAAGGTGTTAAACTCTCTAGAAGTAAATTATCCACGTCTATCAGATTTCAAACATTTAATCTTCATTCCAGATTCATTCTCAACTTTGTTCTTAACAATCTTAAACTTATCAAATGCTCTAGATTTTTCTTTAAGAAATGCAATCCACGTCATTCTTGTAAAATCATCAACAAGAATCATAAAATACCTTTCTCCATAGAATCCTCTAGTCCTGGTAGGACCACTCAAATCTATATTAACAATTTCTAGCTTCTCTAGAGATGCAAATTTCTTACTAGGAAAATAAATTCTCTTCTATTTAGCCATTACACATTCTTTGCAAATCGTGTTAGTAGGCTTCATAATTTTAGGTAAATCTCTTACTGCAATTGTAGTACTTACTTTCACAATGTTGTCAGAGTTTATATGACAAAAAATTCTATGCCACAACCAAGTGTCATCAATCTTAGTAATCAAACATGTCATCTCAGTAGGATTCAACTGAAATACATTACCTCTGGTTCTAGATCCAATTCCAATCAGGTTTCCATCTTTATCCTTTATCACACAAGTTTTCTCAGTAAACCAAACTTGGTATCCATTATCAACTAACTATCCAACACTCAAAAGATTATGTTTTAATCCATCCACAAAATAAACATCATCAGTATTAGTCTTTCCATCAAGAGTAATAGATCCTATACCTTTAATCAAACAAGGTGCATTTTTTCCAACTATAACAACTCCTCCATCATATTCATTAAACTTTATGAACTTTTTCATGTCTCAAGTCATATGATGTGAAAAACCACTATCTATAATCCAATCAACTTTGTTTTCAACTTGAGAAACTAGGCTTTTTCTTTCTTAAAATCAGTTTTAGGATTCTCTTCTTTAATTGCTACAAATCCTATGTCATCATTATTCTTAGTATCACTTTCACTTAAATTTGTTTCTATACTAGCTTCAAGATCTTCATCATTAGCATAATAAAATTCCTTAGATCTTCTAGGTTTGAAATTGTTTATGTACTTTTTCACTCTCTTAGGACATTTAGATGCAAAATGACCATATTCTTGACAAGTCCAACATTTAATTATTTTCTTAATATCTTGTTCTCTTTTCACAAGCAAGGCAATACCTTCTTCAATCTTCTTGTCTTGTTCATTTCTAGATCTGCTACTACGAGCATAATCTTCACTCACACTGATGCTTCTTGACAAAGTAGAGAAAACACTAAGAGCACTAAATGCTGTCTCCATTCTAGGTAAGTCTCCTAATAATCTCAAGTTCATTTCTGTTTCTTCCAATCTTCCAAGAAGAGTTTCTCTTGTAAAGTTTGTAGTACAAGGTATAACTTGTTCAATCATCTATGTTGTCTACTTAAATACAAGAGTCAATGTCCTTAGAATTTTCCATATCACTTCATTCTCTATCTTTGTTCCTCCACAAGATTTTATACCTATAATAATTTTTGACATTCTACCAATATAACTTCTAATAGATTCATTTGCCAACATTCTTATATCTTCAAATGCACATATCCAATTATGTAATCCAACTCTTTTTGCATGTTCATCACCTTCAAAAGTAGAGTGTAAAGCATTCCAAATTTCATGAGATTTTTTCAAATATTTTACCTGACAGTACTCATTCTCTGGAAGTGTTGTCAAAAGTGCTTCTCTTGCAAGTATGTTACACATGAATAGATCTCTCTCATCAATAGTACATGTTTCAATATTGTCCTCTTCAATGATAGTCTTATCATTCTTTGTCATCAACCAATAATCTGGTCCTAAACATAGTAGGTGTGTCTTCATCTTTTCTTTCCAGCTATCAAAATTTACTCCATCAAACTTACGACTTTCTTTCCTAAAATTCACCATGGATCTCCTTAAGCTGTTAAACTTCTTTTTCAAGGACCTACCACTCTGATACCAATTATTAAAAAGTAAAGTCCACCAAGATAACTGAGAGGGGGGGTGAATCAGTTATCTGATAATTATAAATTTTAACATCTTCAACAACATCAAACCATATAAGCAATATAATTACCAACCATAGAAAGATATTCATACACAATAACACAATGACACAAGATATGTTGACTAGGGAACCTCTTGATCAAAGAGTAAACCCTGGTGGGAATGATGCCCATAAAAGATGCACTAGTATGAATATTCCTTGTGAGAGGATGGAATCTGTTAGGAGTCTTATGAAATACATTTAGTACATATGAATCCTTGTTAGGAGATTTTGAATCCCTATTAAAAGAGTCTAGCCCTGTTAAGAGTTATGGAAGACAAAAGGACACACTACCCAAACACCTTCAGGGTAAGATCAGTGAACACACTATCCAAATAATCATTGCATTACTCAACAAAATAATATGTTATCTCTTCTCTAACTATGCCAAACTACACTCACTATTACATGAGATCTCAATTTCAGATCTTTGTACCTTGCATGTCTTCCTTCACATATTCGCTTTCATATTTAGCTCTTTTCTTCACTTCATGCATACAAAATCACACACAACCACTACTTCTATATCAAAAATACATTAAAACTAAATTACAACAAGGAAATACATTCCTTCCTTTATACCACAATCAAATAATTACAAATGAGTCGCCATACAATTACAAAATAAAATTTTCCACACGCTACACCAAAATTACAAAAAATTGTCAGCTTCCAAATACAATAAATCTTCACTTGTGTGACCTCAAATTCTATGATGTCATCCACATCACTATCAATGTGTCTTCAACTTCCCTTTAACTAGGCAAAACCAGATTCCATCTTGATTAGGAGATATCATCTGATTTCCACAAACCGCTACTCAGGAACACTGCCTGAATACTACTTCCACCAAAATGCTTATAACTTCCATGAATAAATGAATTACTATATATTCTCTTAACCATAGACATATAACATATAAAAGAGTATAACCTCAACATCACATAGCTCCAACTACAATAACCCACATGTGCTATTCCAAACTCTGTCTACTTCTCTACAAGTGTTTGGTAAATCATTGTGTTGACATCAATGACAATCATAGTCATGAATGCAAAAAAAACTACTACAGAATGGTTTTGAAACATTGGGCATTCATGCTTAACAATTTATCCAATGTAAATTCATCTAAGGAAATGCCAACCATGTTCAAGGACAGGGTAGAAGTACCCCCATTCTTGCTCAGCCTCAAGATATTTGGAAAGAACTTGCATAACTATTTGATTTACTTAGTGGCTTCTTGTAAAGTCATGATATTATCTATATTCCATAAGCTAGGGATGAAACCTCAACCAACCAATAGGGTCATGATCCAACTTGACAATATAGAGGTCAAATTCATTGGGTTCCTGAAGGATACACGCATATATTTAACTACTGACCCTAGGATCTAGGATTGCATCGACATATATGTGGTGGACATCTCAGAAACATACAACATGTTACTTAGCAGGGAGTGGACCTAGTCCTTGAGGGGCTGGTTCTCCAAAGATTTCAATCAATTTTGGCTACCTTGGAAAGGACTCAATAAAAAAATCAAGATTGATGTTGAACCCAAACTCAAGTAGATGATAATCAAATACAATGCCCCAAATGAAGTCCTATTCTCACAAGATGATCTGGGGGTGTATCGATTCGATAAGGATTTGACATTTCACCTCAAAGAAGAAGAAAACTTAAATGATAGCCCTATAAAAGGGTTGGTACATAGTCAAATTTTTAAGGAGATCTTCACAGATTTTTTAGGAAATATGATGAAAAACATGAAACATTTGGGGTGACATGCTAACCAAAACATATTAATTTTGCCAAGATATTTTTTCTTGCACCAAAAAAATCACTCAGAGTTTGAATGCCAAGATGTCCAAGCCATGATAGTTCAAGTAATGAGCCAAATGTATTGCATGCCTAAGCTTTCAAAATAGACAACAATGCATTCAAGTGATGATAGACCTCCCCTTCATGAAAAATCATAGGTCGCCACAACCAAGTGCCCTATAAAAAGGGAATGAGCTCCTTTGATGATGGTTTCTTACCCCCATACAATGAAGTGTGGCATGACGTGAAAGCTTAAAAAAAGATGAAATGGGTGCCCCTCTCCGTAAGGGAGAACCCAGGTGCAAAGGATATGGAAGCCCTGATCACAAAAAACTTATCACCACCAGAAACCCCTCCTAAACCCCAAGCAGGTGTACATCCACTAAAGTACACATTGGAGCCCAGAACTAAGCCATCTTCTCATAAGGGTCATCCCATATGGAAGCTTAGGTTCAATGGTTTTGTTATACAGTAAGTTTGCACCCTTGTTTCAAGCTCTCTTGGTCTTGATAACTTAGTATAACATGGGAATCATCTCTAGGTTGTGGGACCTATGCTAACTAAGACGAGACCTCCAAGTTCTAGGCTGGTTCCTCTTGGATAATCATCTTAATTTTATTCTTGATAGGAAAGTAAATTCTTGAGGGGAAATGGGATAGAAGGAATGCATGAAAGGGAAATGACTGAAAGAAAACTATCCTACTAGGTGATACACTGAAATGATGGTATGAATTATAGTATGGAGGATGAAATCAGTGCACAAAATTAGGTCTAGGAGATCACAACTCACTAAATAGGTTTGCATCAATATTTCATAGAAGGGTCTATGATAGAAAGAGGCTATTCAGGAAAAGAGAGAATTTCACAAACAATAGCATTCCTAAGAATTTAGACACAATCTATAACCTGCAAATAGACATTCACCTCTGCAAGTAGGTATAGGAATGAGATAGACTATCAAGGGGTTGAAGTATACCCACAACATCATTCAAATCAAATCATCCACAGGAATACACATGAATTGTAGAAAGAAAGAGGGATTAGGAACCCTAAGATATTACTAAAAACATACATATACTCATTTCATTAAGACAAAATTTAGACAAGAAGGCATAGGGATAGAAAGAATGTCACAAAATACCTTTGCAATATCTAAACATCAATGAAAGGTTACAAAATGTAGAAGCTATAGGGAAGAAAGAATGCCTCAGATAACTCCTTAGAAAGAAAATCTCTCTTTTACAATTGTAAACTCTGAGCTCTAAAAGCTCCAAAAAACATTATATACATCTCCTTAATTGGACACAGGCAAGAGCAAAAATCTAACTAGGGTTACATAGATTTTCATAAAATAATCACACCCTAACTCTGTCATATCTGATCATAAATGCATCATAGAGATATCTTGGCCAATCAAATATTGGTCCTTGCAAGTCCATCTCATCTCTCTGCAAGTTGAAAACCTCACACCATAACCATGACCCTATCTCTACAAGTCGGGCTTATCATGAATGCTTAAACTTTGATCCTTATAGATATTTGTATTTTGAAGTACAGAAGGCCATAGGTGGTGCCAACCTTTTAATGCTTCTTTGGTGCAAGAACACTGACATGGTACCTTGAGAAATCACATGTGACAGCCATCATATCTTCTTCATCATCCTTTCCAACTACAACTATCCTGGAAACATCAATTTTGAGCTACCCGCAGCCTCGCCTTTGACCAATAGCAAGAAACCAGCAAGAAACCTCATGAAATATATATAAATTTGAAAATAATCACTAGATGATTCAAGTTTAAAACATGGCCCTTGATATCAGCATTTCCCAATACATCAAATGGCTTAGACCAACCCTCAAAATAGTCACAACCCCTTTAAAAGGTCAATGGCCACATCATCAGTCAGGAACCAATGAAAAACAACCACATCAACATGACCAACACCTCAGAGGGTAGAAGAATCCACTTTACATCAGATGGTTGTCACATGATCACAAAGGGGAAGAAGATTCCTTGCAATCATGTGACAACCGTAGATCTTTGTCAACTACCACCTCACTTAAGATACTCAGACCCATTGACAAATGCCAACTATTCTACCCAACAACCAATAAGAATCAAGCACCTCAGTGCCACCTGGCAACACGAACCCATGACATCCTTAACATTTTATCAGATGGTTGTCACTATACTACAACCTTAAACATCATGCATCTTATCTAAGTGGTATAATGACAATCATAGATCATGTTTGAACTTTAACTCAACTCATAAGCCAAAGATCTCAGGCCCACTAACAAATCCTTGTCACCATCTAGCTGGCCAATCAAAACCAAACACCTCAGACTATGTGCTAGTGGACCCACTAAAAATTGAAGCGCTATGTTGGAATGAAGATCGATGACCATCATTATACCATGATACTAACTCCTAAGCACATTTCTTTAGTAGTATAATGATAGCCATAGATCATGTCTGAACTTTAACTGATCCAAAATTGAGACTACCAAACATAATATTAACCACTTGCTAGATCACTGGATGTTAAGAAATTAACCATCGGGAATAGGAGATCTTGCGACTAGTTAATCACTCAGTCACCGAATGAAAAGGGAATATGCTTTCCGACTAGGAGATCTCATGAACAAAGGAGATCACAGGGTCAGGAGATAGAAAGGAATATTTTTTTGGGTCTTAGAGATCCTATGACTAGCCTTAGAATATAAAGCACGCATGGGAAATGGAGACTTAAGTGGCCGAAAAAAGTAACGGCAAATTAGAACAGGCCATAGGGTTTTTTGCCTCCAACAGTCACATTTTCAAATAAAAAGGCTTTCAAACTAGGGAGTTAAATAATTGCAGAGACTAGAGGAAAAGATGCAAGCCTATAAAAATTCTCAAGGTACTCAACAGGGTTTAAAAATGCATACCTCTGGATGGAGTCCAACCTATGGCCAAAATTGAATAGATATGAAATTTTGGGCAATATTTTGGCAATTTCTACTAGATGTCAGCTTGATAGACATGGAAACTAGTGGCCTTAATGCAATTCATTGGGCATAGGAGTCATCTTCTGAATATAAAACTTTCTTGACAGAGAGAGACCTGGAACTAGAAGAACAAAAACTGTGCATGAGCACTTCTTGGAAAATAGGAAAATCTAACCTAGAAAGTAGGGACAAAAAATAGGAAACATATTTATATAGATTTACAAGGAAGTATTAGCCTCAAAGCAAGGCTTCAGGTGGAATCCATTAACTGATATGGGTAAGGCATCTCCTCCAAGAGTTGATAGGTAAAAAGCATTAGGCCCCTTGCATTCTGTAATAACAAATGGTCCACCCCAAAAGGAATCAAACTTTGTATGTCTGTCAGGCCTTGATCTAAATTCATCCTATTAGGAATGAATGCTAGATTTTGGCAGTCATTCTGTAGTAGTTGTTGTTGCATTCATGACTATGATTGTCATTGATGTCAACACAGTGATCTTCTAGAAACTAGCAGAGAAGTAGACAATGTTTTGATTAGCGCATGTGGGATATTGTAGTTGGAGCTATGCAATGTTGAGGTTATAATATTTGATATGTTATATGTCTATGGTTAAGAGTGTAG
The DNA here is from genome assembly GCA_027943335.1 of Chamaecyparis obtusa. Taxonomy (NCBI): domain Eukaryota; kingdom Viridiplantae; phylum Streptophyta; class Pinopsida; order Cupressales; family Cupressaceae; genus Chamaecyparis; species Chamaecyparis obtusa. Next base: position 575,478 of record BSBK01000077.1, read on the forward strand.
ATAATAATTCATTGATTCATTAAAGTTATGAGGATTTTGGTAAAAGTAGTATTTAGGTAGTGTTCCTGAGTAGCGGTTTGTGGAAATTGGATGATATCTCCTACTCGGGATGGAATCAGGCTTTGTGCAATTAAAGGGAAGTTTGAGACACATTTATGGTGATGTGGTTCACATCACAAACTTTGAGGTAACATGAGTGAAGAGATATTGCATTTGGAAGTTGACAATTTTTGTGTAATTTTGATGTAGCGTATCGAAACTTTTATTTTGTAATTGTGTGCTGACTCATTTGTAATTATTTGAGTGTGGTATAAAGGAAGGAATGTTTTTCCTTATTGTATATAGATGAAATTTGAAATAATTGTGAGCATGGTTTTTTTGCATGCGAATGTAAGCATGAAGTGAAGAAAAGAGCATAAGAGATTGTGAAAGCAAAATTGTGAAGGAAGACATTCGAAGTACAAAGATTTGGAATTGAGATCTAGTGTAGTAGTGAGTGTGGTTTGGCATAGTAAGGAAGTAAAATATTTCATATTATTCTACTAAATAATATCAAGGTTATTTAGATAGTGTGTTCAGTGATCTTACCCTGAAGCTATTTGGGTAGTGGGTCCTTCTGTCTTCCATAACTCTTAACAGGGTTAGAATCTTTTAACAGGGATTCAAAATATCCTAATAGGGATTTATATGTACTCAATGTATTTCATAAGACTCCTAACAGATTCCATCCTCTCACAAGGAATATTCATATTAGTGCATCTTTTGTGGGCTTCATTCCCACCGAGGTTTACTCTTTGATCAAGAGGTTCCCTAGTCAACATATCTTGTGTTATTGTGTCATTGTGTATGAATATCTTTGTATGGTTAGTAATTGCATTGCTTACATGCATAAATGCTATTGAAGATGTTAAAAGTTATAATTATCTAATAACTGATTCACCCCCCCCCTCTTAGTTATCTTGGTGGACTTTACTTTCTAACAATTGGTATCAGAGTAGTAGGTCCTTGAAAGGAATGTTTAATAGCTTAAGGAGATCCATGGTGAATTTTAGGAAAGAAAGCCCTAAGTTTGATGGAGTAAATTTTGATAGCTGGACGGAAAAGATGAAGACACATCTATTGTGTTTAGGACTAGGCTATTGGTTGATTACAAAGAATGAAAGGACTATAATTGAAGAAGATAGTCTTGAAACAAGTTATAAAGATGTGGTAGATCTATTCATGTGTAACATACTTGCAAGAGAAGCACTCTTGATAGCAATTCTAGAGACTGAATACAGTTAGGTAAAATGTTTTAAGAAATCTAATGAAATTTGGAAAGCTTTACACTCTAATTTGAAGGTGATGAACATGCAAAAAGAGCTAGATTACATAATTGGATATGTGCATTTGAAGATATTAGAATTATGGAAGATGAATCTCGTAGAAGCTATATTGGTAGAATGTCAAAAATTGTTGCAGGGATAAAATCTTGTGGAGGATCAAAGATAGAGAATGAAGTGATATGGAAAATTCTGAGAACATTGACTTCTGTATTCAAGTAGATGACATAGATGATTGAACAAGTTATACCTTGTACTACAAACTTTACAAGAGAGACTCTTCTTGGAAGATTGGAAGCAGCAAAGATGAACCTAAAGTTATCAAGAGACTTACCTAGAATGGAGACAACATTCAGTGCTCTTAGTATTCATCCTACTTTTTCAAGAAGTACTAGTGTGAGTGGAGATTATGCTAGCAATAGTAGATCTAGAAATAAAGAAGATAAGAAGATTGAAGAAGGTATTGCCTTGCTTGTGAAAAGAGAACCAGATGGTAAGAAAATTTTTAAATGTTGGACTTGTCAAGAATATGGTCATTTTGCATCTAAATGCCCTTAGAGAGTTAAGAAGTATAGAAATAATTTCAAGCCTAGAAGATCTAAGGAATGTTATTATGCTAATGATGAAGATCTTGAAGATAGTATAGAAAGAGCTTTGAGTGAAAGTGATACTGAGAATAATGATGAAATAGGATTTGTAGCAATTAAAGAAGAAAATTTTGAATCTGATGTTAAAGAAGAAAAAGCATTAGTTTCCCAAGTTGAAAATAAAGCTGATTGGATTATAGATAGTGGTTGTTCACATCATATGACTGGAGATATGAAGAAGCTCATAAAGTTCAACAATTATGATGGAGGATTGTTAGAGTTGGTAACAATGCACCTTGTTTGATTAAAGGTATAGGTTCTATTAATATTGATGGAAAGACTAATACTGATGATGTTTACTTTGTTGATGGATTGAAACATAATCTTTTGAGTGTTGGATAGTTAGTAGATAAGGGATATCAAGTTTGGTGTACTGAGAAAACTTGTCATATAAACTTTGATAACATTGATAACATAGAAGGTTTTGTCATATAAACTTTGATAACATTGTGAAAGTGAGTACTACACTTATAGTATGGATTTGCCTAAAATTATGAAGCCTACTAACATGATTTGCAAAGAATGTTTGATGGCTAAGCAGAAGAGAAGTTCATTTCCTAGTAAGAAGTTCACATTGGTAGAGAATTCGGAGATTGTTCATACAAACTTGAGCGGTCCTACCAGGACTAGAGGATTCTATGGAGAAAGGTATTTTATGATTCTTGTTGATGATTTTACAATAATGATGTGGATTGCATTTATGAAAGAAAAAATGAAGCATTTGATAAGTTTAAGATCATTAAGAATAAAGTTGAGAATGAATCTGGAATGAAGATTAAATGTTTGAGATCTGATAGAGGTGGAGAATTTACTTCTAGAGAGTGTAACCCTTTTTGTGAAGTGAATGGTATTAAGAGACAATTTTCAACCCCTAGAACACTTGAACAAAATGGTATTACAGAAAGAAGAAATAGGTCAGTAACTGAAGCAGCAAGAGCTATGTTATTTGAAAATGACTTGGTGAAGACATTTTGGAGAGAAGTAGTGAATACAATAGTATATACAATAAATAGAGTACAAATCAGAGCAGACACAGATAAGACACCTTATGAATTATGGTTTGGACATGCACCCTTAGTTAAGTATTTTAGTATTTTTGGAAGTAAATGTTATATAAAGAGAGATGATGATATTGGAAAGTTTGATCCTAGAAATGATGAAGGTATTTTTCTTGGATATTCTTTGAAGAGAAAAGCATATAGATGTTACAATAAGAGAACTAAAACTATTGTTGAGAGCGCAAATGTTAAAGTTGATGAGAAGTTTAAAATTCAGGAAAGAATGCTTGATTATGAATCTGATGAAGAACCTAATCCTCAGCCTAACATTGAAACTACTAAATTATTCTATGAGACTGACAGTGAATTGTTGAATGAGAATCATACTGTAGATGAAACTCGAGAAGAATCTATAGTTGAAGCAAGATCTATGACTATTACACCGAATAGGTATCTATCTAGACATCATCCTATTGAACAAGTTATTGGAAGTTTGGACAGAGGAGTTATGACTAGAAATAAGGCACATTTATGTTTGATTTCTCAAATTGAACCTAAATCTACAAATGAAGCTTGTGAAGATGAACATTGGATTAATGCTATGAAAGAAGAACTAGATCAAATTATAAAGAAAAAGACATGGGAATTGGTTCCTAGACCTAAAGACAAGAATGTGATTTGAACTAAATGGGTATTCAGAAACAAGATGAATGAACAAGGAGAAGTAGTAAGAAACAAAGCAAGATTAGTATGTAAGGGATACTCGCAACAAGAAGGAATTGAATATGAAGAAACTTTTGCACCAGTAGCAAGACTTGAAGTAGTAGGAATGTTTTTGGCTATGCAGCTTTTAAGAAATTCAAATTGTATCATATGGATGTGAAGTCCACATTTTTGAATGGTGAATTGGAAGAAGTCTACATTCAGCAGCCTAAAGGTTTTCCTTTGACTTAAGAAGGAGATATGGTATGTAAACTAAAGAAAGCATTATATGGACTAAAGCAAGCACCTAGAACTTGGTATGCTAGATTGGATAAGTATTTGTTGAAATTGGGATTTACTAAAGGAACAATAGATAGTAATATGTACACAAAAGAAATTGAAAATGGATTGTTAGTTATAGTTATTTTTGTTGATGACATTATCTTTGGAGGAGAAGATGAAACCAGTGATAAATTTGCTGATGAAATGAAGACTGGATTTGAAATGAGCATGATTGGTGAGATGAAATACTTTTTGGGATTACAGATAACATAGAACAATGATAGTATCTTTGTTAGCCAGACAAAGTACTTGAATGATTTTCTGAAAAGATTTGGAATGGAGAACTGTAAACCAATTGGAACACCTATGGTTACAAGACACAAACTATCGAGCAAAGATGAAACACCAACAGTTGAGCAGAAGAAATACAGATCCATGATTGGAGGATTGTAGTACTTAACACACACTAGACTAGATATACAACATTTAGTTTGAATGGTAGCAAGATTTCAAGTTGAACCTAGAGAGTCACATTATGCAGTAGTAAAGAGGATATTGAGATATTTAAGAGGCACAATGGACTATGGATTGTGGTATGAAAAATCTAATGATTTCACCTTATATGCATATACAGATGCTAATTGGGGAGGTAGTGTTGATAATAAGAAAAGCACTAGTGGAGGAGCCTTTTTCCTTGGAGGAAGATTGGTTTCTTGGTTGAGCAAGAAGTAAAATTATATTTCATAGAGTACAGCAGAAGCAAAATATGTAGCAGCAACAAAAAATTGTAACTAGATAATTTGGATGAAGCAGATGCTGAAGGATATTGGAATTAAGTTTGTTGAGCCTGTTGTCATACATTGTGACAACACCAACACAGTCAGTATGTCTAAGAATCTTGTATTACATTCTAAAACTAAGCATATAGAGATCAAGTATCATGTTGTAAGAGAGAAAGTTGCTGAGAAAGAAGTCAGAATAGAGTACATAAGCATAAAGGAATAGATAGCAGACATATTTACAAAGCCTTTGCCTAAGGATACATTTGAGTATCTGAGAGGTATGCTTGGGGTTATGCCCCAACCTACTTTTGAGTAATGATGTAGTTGATTGCATTTTTCCAGTGGTATATGAGCCCTATCTTTTTTCTATATTGGATATTGGTACTTGCTCTATGGGGGAGTATGTGTATCTGAGTTGAGTCATGAGGACTCTTGTGAATGTATTTTATGAAATAGTGTCTTTTGACATTGAGTTGTTGTTGACATAGTGATGAAATTTCTATCATTGATGTCAATGGGGGAGAAGTGTACATGAAAAACCCTATGTACCATCTGTTGGAGAGAACTGTATAAGATAACGAAGCAAGATTTGATTGATGAAATGGATTTGAAGAATTTTCAGAGCATCAGTGTAGCAGTGTTGCAGTATTGGATTTTTGGAACACTGGATGTTTTTCATCTATGTTTCCATCAATGCCAATGGGGGAGATTGCTAGGAATGAATTCTGGATGTTGGCAGTCATTCTATAGTAGTTGTTGCATTCATGACTATGATTGTCATTGATGTCAACATAGTGATCTTCTTGAAACTAGTAGAGAAGCAGAAAGTGTTTTGATTAGCACACATGGGATATTGTAGTTGGAGCTATGCAATTTTGAGGTTATACTCTTTGATTAGTTATATGTCTATGGTTAAGAGTGAAGATAGTAATTCATTGATTCATGAAAGTTATGAGCATTTTGGTAAAAGCACTATTTAGGCAGTGTTCCTGAGTAGCGGTTTGTGAAAATCAGATGATATCTCCTAATCGGGATGGAATCTAGCTTCGTTCAGTTAAAGGGAAGTTTGAGACACATTGATGGTGATGTGGTTCACAACACAAACTTTGAGGTTTCATGAGTGAAGAGATATTGCATTTGGAAGCTGACAATTTTTGTGTAATTTTGATGTAGCGTATGGAAACTTTTATTTTGTAATTGTGTGTCGACTCATTTGTAATTATTTGAGTGTGGTATAAAGGAAGGAATGTTTTTCATTATTTTATATAGTTGAAATGTGAAATAAGTGTGAGCATGGTTTGGTTGCATGTGAATGTAAGCATGAAGTGAAGAAAAGAGCCTAAGAGATTGTGAAAGGGAAATTGTGAAGGAAGACATGCAAAGTACAAAGATCTGGAATTGAGATCTAGTGTAGTAGTGAGTACAGTTTGGCATAGTAAGGAGGTAACATATTTCATATTATTCTATTGTATAATATCAAGGTTATTTGGATAGTGTGTTCAGTGATCTTACCCTAAAGCTATTTGGGCAGTGGGTCCTTTTATCTTCCATAACTCTTAACAGGGTTAGAATCTTTTAACAGGGATTCAAAATCTCCTAACAGGGATTTATATGTACTGAATGTATTTCATAAGACTCCTAAAAAAGTCCATCCTCTCACAAGGAATATTCATATTAGTGCATCTTTTGTGGGCATCATTCCCACCGAGGTTTACTCTTTGATCAAGAGGTTCCCTAGTCAACATATCTTGTGTTATTGTGTCATTATGTATGAATATCTCTGTATGGTTAGTAATTGCATTGCTTACATGGTTAAATTCAGTTGAAGATGTTAAAATTTATAATTATCTGATAACTAATTCACCCCCCCTCTCTTAGTTATATTGGTGGACTTTACTTTCTAACACATCCCACTTGAGGACTACATCTACAACTTTAAAGTCTCTAGCCCTAGCTCTTCTATCAAAAATTTTATTTGTTTGTACTTGATGGAACTCCATATCCTTATGGACTTATCTCTGGGTTCTTCTAACTCTATTAGCTAAGCATACCTGATTTGTAAGGGATCTCCTTCTTCAAACAAGACATATTGAGAGCCCAAGTCCAAAGCTGGCCATTTAGTGGAAATGGATAACTTAGCTTCTCTGCCATATACTAACATATAAGGAGAATTCCCAATGATCTTCTTTGGGGTAATCCTATCTAACCATAGGGCCGACTTTAACTTAGTATGCCAATCCCTTTGGTTATCCTGTAGAGTTTTCTTTATTATCCTAATCAAGTTCTTATTAGTTGATTCTACCAAACCATTGCCTTGAGGGTAGTAATTTGAACTTGTATTCAGATAAATGCCATTTTTGATTGCCTATTTTGAGACTTTAAGGCCTGTGAATGCCAATGCATTATCTAATATTATGGAGTTTGGAGTGCCAAATCTATGAATTATATCATCATAAAAACTTAAGACAACACTCTCATTTGATTCTTTTAAGACAACTACTTATGTCCATCTAGTGAAATAATCAGTTGCAGTGATTATCCACTTGTGACCTACACTAGAAGGAGGATTAATCATACCAATAAAGTCAATGCCCCACCTCATGAATGGTTTCTCTATTCTGATTGGCTGAAGGGGTAAAGCTACAAGCCTTTCTTTTCTTGCAAATATAGGACATTTGATGCATTTTCAAACATAATCATGATTATCCTTGAAGATAGATGGCCAATAGTATCTAGCCCTCATGATTTTAAAAGCAGTAGTCCTAGGAGAAAAGTGACCTCCAAAAGGTCCATCATGAAATTCAAATAGGCCATCAACTATCTTTTCTAAATCAATACATCTTAAAATGACACCATTGTGATCCTTTCTAAAAAGAACCTCATCTATCAGCACAAAGGGAATAGATTGTAACCTATAATATCTTCTTTTTGCTAAATCTATACCTACAAGACATTGTCCTATCTTCAAGTAATGAATCTTGTTAGACAACCAACCTTCTGCCTTGGCATGTTCCTCTATAGAATGCACAACCAGAGATGCATTTGTTTGCTTTGATTTCTTTGAACTTTCATCCTCTACCAAATGCTCACAAAGACCTCCTCCTCTAACTAGCTTAGTGGTTTGGATATCAATGTCATACTCCATCACTTTGGTAATCCAACCAACTCTTTTCTCATTTAGGTCCTTAGAAAGAAAAAATTCTTTGACACTTGGATGAGTAACCTTCAAGTGTACCTTGTTATGGGTTAATAAATATCTAAACTTTTTAAGGCTCCTTACCACAACAAGTACATGTTTCTCCAAAAAAGAGTAGCTTTGTTCATACTCTTCTAAACCTTTGCTGAAGAAAGCAATAGGCTGCTCCTACCCATCTAAATTTTCTTGAGTCAGCATTGTAGATATAGCATCATGACCTCCATAAGCATAAAGGATAAAATCCTTATTGAAATTTGGGTTTAATAGAGTAGGAGCTTCTATCAAGGCTTCTTTGATAGATTGGAAATTAGCTTTTCCTTCTTTAGTCTAGCTAAAGGTTGAACTCTTCTTTAACATGGTTGTCAAAGGCTTCAATAAATCTACAATATTAGGCAAGAAATGCCTAACAAAATTAATATTTCCTATGAAATATTGGAGACTTTCCTTATGATGTGGCAATGGTAGCTCTAGGATGGCTCCAATCCTTTCAAGATCTACTATAATTCCTTTCTTGGATACTATATATCCTAACAATTTTCCTTCATGAACTACAAACACACATTTCTTGGGATTAAGAGATATCCCAAACTCTCTACATCTTTCAAAGATTTTCCTTAGATATTTGATATGATTTGCTGCATGTTTAGAATAGATAGTTATGTCATCTAGGTAGACCAGTACAAACTTGTACATGAGGCTTGTAAAGGCCATATCCATTGCCTTTTGAAAAGTAGCACCTACATTTGACAAGCCAAAGGGCATTTTTTGATAAGCCATGGTTCCCCACTTGGTTGTAAATGTAGTCTTGTATTGATCCTCTTCATTAACTAGGATCTGATTATATCTTGAATAGCCATCCAATAATGAAAATCTCTCAGATCCAGAGACACATTGTAAGATTTTTTCCGTAGAGGGTAATGGATGGTGGTCTTTTAAAGAGGCCCTGTTAAGATCCCTAAAGTCAACACATAACCTCAACTCCCCATTCTTCTTCCTTACAGGAACAAGGTTGGAAACCCAACTAGTGTGGTTGATGGGGTAGATGATACCACTTTCTATCAATTTGAGCACTTCTCTATGCACAAGTGGCTCAAGCTTGGGATTAACAGGCCTTTTTTTTTTCCTTACTGGCTTGGCATTAGGCTCTAGTTCAATAGTGTGCTGAGTAAGGGATGGATTAAAACCTTTAAGGTCTTCATATTTCCATGCAAAAACATCATTGAATTCCTTAAATAATTGGGTGTAAGCTCGCCTCTCTAAATCAGTGTTTACTTTTCCAAATTGTAAGCCTTTAGTTGGTTCCAATTCTAATTCAACACAATGTTCTTGTTGAACTACCAGACTAGCTTTATTCTTCTTGACTTGATCATCCTTATTGAAGATAGTCTCTAAGGTGACAAGAGCTTTAGGCATTTTGTTAGACTTAAGTTGTATTACTTGGTCACCATAATTTTGCAATAGTCTGTCTTGGTTATGATTTGAGAAGACATCCTATTCAAACAAGAATTGTAGAATTTTCTCATCATTGTCAAACACTTGCCAATTAGTATCATTATCAGGGATAGAAGGTTTGATAATCACTTTGATATGCTATTAGGTCTCCTTCTTTGATATACTATTAGGAATGTCATACTGAGACCCAATAGCAGCTAATCTATCTGCATTTTGATTTAGCTTTCTAGGGATAGCAACAATGTTGAAAGCACAAAAGTCTTCAATTGCATCCCAAACTCTATGTTTGTATGCTCTCAAGGTGTCATTTTTGGTTGCACTTATCCCTCTCACTTGGCTAACTACTAACTCACTATCACCATAAACCTTCAAGGCTTTGAGCCCTCTTTTTCTATCCCACTCCAGTCCATTCACCAAACTTTCATATTCTACAGTGTTGCTAGTGTAGGAGGAACTAAATCTAAAAGCTTATAGTATCTTTCACCTTTTGGGGACACTAGCATAGCACCACCACCAGAGCCATGTCTACTTCTAGATCCATCAAAAAAAAATTCCCAAACCTGATTTCTCTAATCCTTTGAATCAGTTTCCTCTTTGAGGAGGTTTGGCTCTATGGATCCACTTTCTTGTATCAAATAACTTCCCAAACTAGCATCCCAAATGACATTTTCTTGGGCCTCAAAAGCCTTTTCTAATTCTAGTTCATCTAATAAAATATCAAGGATACTTTCTGTCTTAGTGTTTGCTTCTCTGATAGTTGGGAAATCATTGCTATCAAATATAGGGCAGCTTGCATTGATGGTATTGGACACATATGGTTCTATATGGTGTGCTACCAATGATTTAGATTTTATGGTGACCTTGGTACCATATCTTGTGTGAAAAATCATGTGAGACCAATCAGAAGAAAGGTAGCCTCCTATTTTGGCTGTAAACTCCCTTGATAGATATATGGAAAATAAAGTAGGGAGATCTATGATATAAATATCAAGTAGGATGGAGAAATTAGGACTTGCATGAAGGATTAGACTGGTATCCTTAGCTACACCTATAGTATTAACTGAGGATCCATCAAGTTGTGTAACCTTCTTTTGGAGGGGTTCATATTGAAGTCCTAATTGGTCGGCCACCTTTTTGGGCATTATAGTACTAGTAGCTCCACTATCTACCATACAATTATTTTCTAAGGATTTTCCAATAATTAAAGATACATAAAAGGGAGGTGGTTTCAAATTCCTACCTTGAATGGTATTGGTTTTGGAGTTGCAACTTGGAGCCTCCTTTTCTTGATCAGTGTTGACCAACACTAGCTTTGTAGTTTCTTTTGTAGGCTAAGGAGTTGTCATTTCAGTCATAGCTTTCTTCAAAATCTCAGGTTGTCCTGGAATAGCTAAAGAGTCCCACATAGACATAGTAATGTTCACCTTCTTCATGTTGTCTACAATGTTGAAAGGTGTCACAGTGTGTACTCTTTGTTGTGCTTTTACTATGGTGTGTTCCACTTCTTTAAGAGTCTAGCCCTCTTTTCTTGTGATGGCAAGAAAATTCTTGGATATGATGGGAGTAGCCTATTGCATTAGTTCTACAGAAGTAGTAGCTTTAATCCCAGAATCTACTCGCTCCATGTCTTGAGCTCTTCTCTTTGACCTTGTGTTAGCAGCAATGGAAGGCTCACCATTGACTCCATTGAAGTCTTGTTACTCCCAATTGAAAAGAGCAATATCATTATCTTGTGGTTCTTGTCAAGGAACTAATTCAGTGGAAGAAGCCTCTGATTGAGCTTGTGAGGCATTTGGAACCATTAAGGCTTGGTTCATCCATCCATTTGAATAGGTAGCTTGATTATGAGGCTAATTACAAGGGAAACACCATTCATTTTCCAAGGCCATATTATTTTGACTAGGGACCATGTCCCTAACTAGATTTATAGAATTGAGAGGTGCAGGGTTGTATGGTTGGAATGGTCTTTGATTAAAATTTTGCCTTTGTCCTTGATAACCTCCTTGGTATGGTGGCCTATTTTGTTGATAAGACTATCCCTGATTCTGATATTATTGATTAGGACTTTAGCCTTGTGGTTGAAAGGGTGGTCTGATTCCTTGCCCTTGCCTCTTTAGATTTGTGACCTCTTTAGTTAAAGTCTGCAGCAAATTTGTCATGTCTTGCTGACTAGTTTGTTGACTATTCTTAATCTCTTGAAGCTCTTGAGAGAAACTTGCCTTTAGCTCCTGACTGCTTGCACTAGCCTAAGGTGTTAATATGGTGAGAATAAGGGTAAAAGGAGGTATTTTTAAAGGTGCAATGGGCTGAATATTAGGGAAGATGGGCATGGGTGGCCTTCTAGCTATTATACCTACTTGGATTAAACAATTTTCAGCCCTAACAGCTATGTCAAAAGCTTGAGGTAGAGAGGTACCACCCATAGATTGGATCATGAAAGAGATCTGAACATTCAAACTTTGCAAGAAATATAGGAAAGCATGATCATTTGATGGCCTTACCGAGACTAGAATTCTATTCCATGTCTTGAGGAATCTATTGTTATAATCTATCATTTGTTCTTGAGGGTCTCTTTTAATGGTTGTCAACTGATCAAACAAAGACAAGTTATCTGATTTATCCTCAAAATGTTTACTCAATGCATCCCCTAATCCATCCCATGAATTAATGGAACCAACAGTTAAAGTTCTAAACCATTCAAGAGCCTTACCCTTGAGGAAGGTTGCTAATAACTTGGTGGCCACATCTTCTTGAGTTATATTATGTATACTGCAGATAGTGGTCACATCTCTTATATGCTCAAAAGCTGTAGTTTTATCTTCACCTATGAAATTAGGTAGACTCTTTAGTTCCACCAAGGGCACATCATGATGTTGAGAAAAGACTAATGGACTCCCTTAGTTAAAAGGTGAAAAAGAAAACTTCCTAGCCATTGTAGGAGCTGAAATTTGTTGAGTAGCAACTATGTGAGTTGTATTGGATGTTGGATTTGAATCTTCTTCTAGATCTCTAGTTAGAGATCTTCCTCTTCTTCTAAGATGAATGGGAAAAGGTCTCCTTTCTAAAGTATTAGGTGGTGTAGACTATACTCTTCTTGTAAGGGATGTTCTCTGGGTTGACCTACCTTTGTAGCTTCTTTTTGAGGGAAACTCTAAAAATTTAGTGGGCTTTGAGATCCTAGTCTCAAACTTTCTCATAAACTTTGAACAAGGTTATCCTGAATATGTGAAATTAGTGGAGTCACCAAATATACTTAATAGAAAAACTTCTAGAAATTTTGTATTATGCAATCAGTATATCAAAGATAGCATAATCCTTAAAGATGAAATTCTTTTTTGATGTCAAAAATGTTACACCCAAGGTGGGGTGTTTTCTAAATTTGAATCTGATCTTTATCCCATCAGGCATGCCAGAAATTATTATACACTAAGTTTGCACCCTTGTTTCAAACTCTCTTGGTCTTGATAACTTAGTATAACATGGGAGTCATCTCCAGGTTGTGGGACCTATGCTAACTGAGATGAGACCTCCAGATTCTAAGCTAGTTCCTCTTAGATAATCACCTTAATTTGCTTCTTGATAGGAAAGTAAATTCTTGAGGGGAAAAGGTATAGAAAGAATGCATGAAAGGGAAATGACTGAAAGAAAACTATCCTACTAGGTGATACACTAAAATGATGGTATGAATTATAGTATGGAGGATGAAATCAGTGCACAAACTTAGGTCTAGGATATCACAACTCACTGAATAGGTTTTCATCAATATTTCATAGAAGGGTCTGCAATAGAAAGAGGCTATTCAAGGAAAGAGAGAATTTCACAAACAATAGCATTCCTAAGAATTTAGACACAATCTATAACCTAAAAATAGACATTCGCCTCTACAACTAGGGATAGGAATGAGACAAACTATTAGGGGGTTGAAGTATACCCACAAGATCATTCAAATCAAATCATCCACATGAATACACATGAATTGTAGAAAGAAAGAGGGATCAAGAACCCTCAGATATTACTAAAAACATACATATACTCAATTCATTAAGAGAAAATTCAGATAAGAAGGCATAGGGATAGAAAGAATGTCACAAAATACCTTTGCAATATCTAAACATTAATGAAAGGTTACAAAATGTAGAAGCTAGAGGGAAAAAAGAATGCCTCGGATAACTCATCAGAAAGAAAATCTCTCTTTTATAATTGTAAACTCCTAGCTCTAAAAGCTCCAAAAAACATTATATACATCTCCTTAATTGCACATATGTAGGAGAAAAAATCTAACTAGGGTTACATAGATTTTCATAAAATAATCAAACCCTAACTCTATCATATCTGATCATAAATGCATCATACAGATATCTTGGCCGATCAAATATCGGTCCTTGCAAGTCCATCTCATCTCTTTACAAGTTGAAAAGCTCGTGCCATAACCATGACCCTATCTCTACAAGTCAAGCTTATCATGAATGCCTAAAATCTAATCCTTATAGATATTTGTATTTTGAACTACAGAAGGCCATAGGTGGAGCCATCCTTTTAATGCTTCTTCAGCACAAGAACACCGACATGGGACCCTGAGAAATCACATGCGACAACCATCAGATCTTCTTCATCATCCTTTCCAACTGCAACTATCTTGGAAACATCAATTCTGAGCTACCTGTAACCTCACGTTTGAGCAACAACAAGAAACTAGTAAGAAACCTCATGAAATATATTTAAATTTGAAAACAATGGCTAGTTGATTCAAGTTTAAAACATGGTCATCGATATCAGCATTTCTTCGTAGATCAAATGGCTTAGACCAACCCTTGAAATAGTTGCAAGCCCTTTCAAAGGTCAATGGCCACATCATCAATTGGGAACCAATGAAAAAAAACCACATCAACATGACTGACACCTCAGAGTGCAGAAGAATCCACTTTGCATCGGATGGTTGTCACATGATCGCAAAGGGGAAGAAGATTCCTTGTGATCATGTGACAACCATAGATCTTCATCTACTGCCACCTCACTTAAGATACTCAGACCCACTAACAAATGCCAACTATTCTGCCCAACAACCAACAAGAATCGAGCACCTCAACAACACTTGGCAACACAGACCCATAGCATCCTTAACCTTTCATCGGATAGTTGTTGCTATACCACAGCCTTAAACATCATGCATCTTATCCGAGTCATATAAAAAAAATAGTAGATCATGTCTAAACTTTAACTCACCTCATAAGCCAAAGACTTCAGGCCTACTAACAAATCCTTGTCACCATCTAGCCGGCCAATCATAAGCAAACACCTCAGACTATGTGGCTGTGGACCCACTGACAATTGAAGCACTACATTGGAATGAAGATTGATGGTCATCATTATACCATGATACTAACCCCCAAGAACATTTCCTTAGCAGTATAATGATAGTCATAGATCATGTCTAAAATTTAACTACTCCAGAACTAAAACCGCCAAACATAATAGTAACCGCTTGCCAGATTGCTGGATGTTAAGAACTTAACCACTGGAAATAGGAGATCTTGCGACCAGTTAATCACTTAGTCATCAAATGAAAAGGGAATATGCTTTCTAACTGGGAGATCTCACTAACAAAGGAGATTGTGGGGTCAGGAGATAGAAATGAATATTATGCTGGGTCTTAGAGATCTTGTGACTAGCCTTAGAATATAAAGCGCACATGGGAAATGGAGACTTAAGTGGCCAAAAAAAGTAACGGCAAATTAGAACAGGCCATAGGGTTTTTAGGTTTTTTTGCCTCCAACGATCACATTTTCAAATAAAAAGGCTTTCAGACTAGGGAGTTAAATAATTGCAGAGACCAGAGGAAAAGATGCAAGCCTATAAAAATTCTAAAGGTGCTCAACAGGGTTTAAAAATGTAGACCTCTGGATGGAGTCCAGCCTATGGCCAAAATTGAATAGATAGGAAATTTTGGGCAACAGGTTCCAAATGTAAACAAGGAGCAGGGGCTAGGATCAAATTGGTCAATCCCTATGGGGGTTCATACTACATTACTTATAGGTTACAATTCTACTACACCAAAAACATTGCTGATTACGAAGCTCTAGTTTGGGGACTCCTCATGGCACATGAAAAGAAGGTAAAAGCTTTAGTTGTAGAGGGAGATTCATAGTTAATAGTCAAATAGATTTAGAGCCAGTATTCATGCACTAATAAGTGGTTGGCATCTTACTATAACTGGGTGTGTGATTTGATCAAATATTTTGAAGTGTTTAATATTTGGAGTGTCTTAAGAAGAAGAAACACTTTTTATAATGCTTTGGCACTACCAAAAGTTCCTTACAACCATTAGAAAATTCTAAACTGAAGAAAGTATTCATTGAGTTGGTGGTTGTGCCCACCATTCCATATAATATCACAAACTTCTAGGTATTCTAGGATGACCAAAAGATACTGGAGTTCATCATGTGTGCAGTCTTTTAAAGATAAATCATTGACAAAGAAGAAAATGAGATGGAAGAATCAGATGATCTAGGGATCTTAAACTTGAAGACTAACTCCATCCTGAAAGGAATGCTAGCATTGGAAAGAATTTTTCACAAGGATGAACACACTCACAAAATGGGGAAGACACCAAAGGTAGGAGGAAATGACTACAAGCTCTACAATCTGGGTACAATGTTAGAAATAGGAAATATTGAGAGGGGGGTGGTGAATCAGTATTCTACAAACTTTTACTTTTTCCCAATTATGGATACAACAAATTAACTTGATGCTTACAAAACAAAGTAAACTAAATAGCATGCATAACAATAAAGAAAATGAACTCATAACACATTATTTTTTCTTGAGGAAATGATGCAAGGTAGGGAGCAAGTGGGGCTAAAGGATGGCACACCCTAATGATCCAAGCCTACAACACACATGTGGAAGCAACAAAAAACAAGAGTGAGAGAGAGAATTCTAGATCGATCATATATTATCATCAATTTCAATCATACATGCCAGGTTGTAAGGCCTTCTCAGTTAGGGCCTGATATGACAAAGAATTAAAAATTTCCTCAAACATGCGAGGATCTACTACAAATCTCTAATCTAATGTCTTTTATCTTCTATCAAAACTGACTCCCTAAACTACCACCAAACATCTACATTTATATAAGAAGCTACCAAGCTAAGTCAGCCTTCAGATCCATAATTAATGAAAGTAACAGTAAAATTTGGGACCACACACTTCCCAATGATGGATACAAATAGTAATTCTATGATCCAATATAAATGCACAAGTCAGCCACAACATGAAACAAAACTAGACCCGTTGGTAAGGAAGATAACTGAGCAATAGATAGACAATGTCGAGTGCCAGTGAATTAACCAACCACCTAGGAGATAACTGACCACACTTGGTAACCAAAGGAAACTGACCAACTACTGACCAACTTGGTCAAAGCAGGAATTGAGAAACATAGACAAACTCCAAATTCTTTTTGGTGACACAAGATTGCCAAGGACCCAAGATGCTCCTACATTAGACACCTAGGGCTATTTTGAAATGATTCTCATAATCATTTGGTAGGTCTGGTCCAAGTTGCATCCAACTCAAACTATGAAATCCAAGAACTATCTTCCATCGGTCTATTCTTCCACTTAACCAAATATTCCATATATTGTTTTCTCCTTGTACTCTTTCCAACTCTTTCCTCCAAAATTTGTTCAACTTCATCATTCTGCTTCTTAGGATATTTTGTCAGTACTGTCCCTTCTTCATTAGGTTCATGATACTCATACAAATCAGCAATATTGAAAATCAGTGATAGGTCCATGTCATCAGGTAAATCAATCTCATATGCATTTCCACTATCAAATTTCTTCAGAATTTTGCAAGGTCCAAACTTCTTTATCTTCAGCTTTCCATATGTGCCAATAGAAAATTGGCCTTTCTTCAAATGAACCATCACTTCATCACCAACATCAAAAGTTTTATGTCTTCTTGATCTATTAGCTCTGTCTTTTTATTTTTGATTACTCTCTTCTAACTTCAGCTTCACATCTTCATGAAATGTCTTCATATACTTAGCAAACTTTACTCCTTCCACACTTCTCTTCTTCTCATCAGCAATATCTCTCAAATCAGATATTCCTCTCGGTTGTGTGTCATTCACAATCTCAAATGGTGTCTTTTCAGTACTTCTATTCATTGAATTGTTATATGCAAACTCTACTTGTGCCAACACAGAATCCCAATTACTCAGTGTGTCTCCAACTAAACATCTCAAAAGATTTCCCAAACTTTTGTTCACAACCTTAGTTTATCCATTGCTTTGTGGGTGAAATGTAGAACTATATTTCAATTTAGTGCCAAGTTTCTTCCAAAGTTTTTTCCAAAAATAACCAACAAATTTACTGTCTCAGTCAGAGATAATACTCCTTGGTAATCCATGCAATCTGAGAATTTCCTTAAAGAAAAGATGTACTACATGTACTACATCTAATGTCTTTCTACAAGGTATAAAATGTGCTATCTTAGAAAATCTATCCTCAAAAATAAATATAGAATCATTACCTCTTAATGTCTTTGGTAGGCCAAGAACAAAGTCCATACTGATGTCAATCCAAGGTTTCTCAGGAACAACAATCAGTGTATACAATCCAGTATCCTAACTTACTCCTTTTGAAACTTGACAAATTCCACAACTTTTCACAAATTTTTGAACATCTTTATACAACTATGGCCGATAGTACTTCTCCTTAAGCAAATTCCATGTTTTATCAATGCCAAAAGGTCTAGCCAAACACCTACTATGTTTCTCCTTTATCAGATTAGATCTCATCACTCCTCTTGGTATACACAACTGAATGCCCTTGAACAACATACCTTCCTAAATGAAATGTTCATCCCATTTAGTGTCTTGTTGATCTTGAATAGGTGATCTGCACTTTCTCCATGGCTTAGAAAAATTAGGGTCATTTTCATACAAACCTCTCATCTCATCAGAACCAAGAACTTCATTCTTCATCTCGATCATCAAAGATCTTCTTCTACTCAATGCATCAGCAACTCGGTTAGTGACTCCACTCTTATGCTTTATGACAAATGTATAACTCTACAAATACTCAACTTGGTTATTGAATCCACTCTTATGCTTTATGACAAATGTATAACTCTGCAAATGCTTTACAACAAATGTTTAACTATGTATAACTCTGCAAATGTATAACTTATTCTGACTACCCAAATATTGTAAAGCCTTATGATTAGTGTATAATAAAAATTCACTTGGTATCAAATAATGTCTCCATTTCTTTAGTGCTTGGACAATAGCATAGAATTCTTGATCATACACAGAATATTTCCTTCTAGCAACATTCAACTTTTCACTAAATAAAGCATAAGGTTTACCTTCTTGACTCAACATAGCTCCAATTCCACTTCCACTTGCATCACATTCTACTTGAAATACTTTACTAAAATCAGGTAATGCCAAAATAGGTAATTTAGCAACCTTCTTCTTCAAAGCCTCAAAACTTCTATCAGCTCCATGTGTCCACTTGAATTCTCTTTTGTCTCCTCTCATAGTCTCACTCATATCATTACAAATTCAATTGAAATTCCTTATGAACTTTTAGTAAAAAATTTCTAAACCATGAAATGATCTTACCTCAGTAGCATTCATAGGTGTAGGCCAATTCAAAATAGCTTCAACCTTTTTAGGATCCATCTTCAAACCATCAGCTAAAATAACAAATCCCAAGTACACAATCTCTTCCTTCTTGAATGAACACTTTTTCAGATTTATCAGCAACTTCTTTTTCAATCTCTACAAAACTTGTCTAACATGCAACAAATGTTCTTCTCTGGTCTTACTAAATATCAGAATATCATCAAGATATACAATCACAATTTTACCCAAGAATGTCTTCAAAACTTCATTCATTAGCCTCATAAAAGTACTTGGTGCATTAGTTAAACCAAAAGGCATAACCAACCACTCATACAAACCTTATTTTGTCTTGAAAGAAGTCTTCCATTCATCACCTTCTCTAATTTTGATTTGATGATACCCACTTTTCAAATCAATCTTTGTGAAATACTTTGCTCCATTCAAACTATCCATTATATCATCCATCCTTAGTATAGGAAACCTATTCTTTGCCATTATCTTATTGATTGCTTTGGAATTAGTATACACTCTCCATTCTCCATTCTTTTTTGGTGCCAATATAGCAGGTACTACACAAGGACTCGAACTTCTCTGATCAAACCTTTCTCTAGCAACTCTTGAATCTATCAATTCAGTTCTTGATTCTTGGTAGGTGTCAATCGATGAGGTACCTTATTCGGTAAACTAGCTCTAGAGATTAGATCCATACAATGATAAATGATTCTTTTTAGTGGAAAACCATTAGGTACATTATCAAAGATGATATCACTATACTTGGTGAGTAACTTATCAATCTCCTCAGGGACATTATCCTCTATTTTCTTACTTGGCTTATTAGGAATCACAACAAAGCACACATCATTCCTCTTCAAAGAATTAACAAACTTCCTTCCTTCCATCAAGAAAAATTTCACAGATGTGAAAACATTACTAACAGGTTCTTCCATCAATGGTAACAAGATTTGTTTCTTTCCATCAGCCACAATAGTATACTTATGTAATCTTCCATCATATATAGCATGTCTATCATATTGCCAATGTCTACCCAACAAAATATGACAACAATCCATAGGCATGATATCACATAACACCTTATCATAGCACTTTCCAATCTTAAAATTCACATAACATTGTTCACTTACTAGGAGTGTATGTTCATCTTTGATCCATGAAATATGATAGGACTTTAGATGTACCAATCTTTCCAACTACAATTTTGTGACCATCTCTTCAGATGTCAGGTTCTCTGAGCTACCACCATCAATGATTACCTTCCAAACTTTGTCAGACACTCTACATTTGGTCTTGAACAAACTTTTCCTTATTGGATACTCCTTGCTTTCATTCCATAGTGCTCTCCTTACCATAAAGTTATTTTCCTTCTTAGGTTCATTTGGTGACTCTTCTTACACCAAAGCATTTCTACTGCTACCAACCTTCTTACTAGCTTGTGTACATTCAAAAGATCTATGTCCTTCTTCTCCACAGTTATAAAAGTTTGTCAAAAAATTCCTCTTCCATAACCACCTTGGTAGTTACTACCTCTACCTCTAGAACTTTGACCTTTCCACTTGGTCTTGCCTTTGTCCAGATTTATCTTTTCTGGTTCAGATCTACCATTTTCACAATTAGATCTACCTCTTCCTCTAGGGAATCTACCACCTAGACCTCTCTATCTCTGTTCATGTCTTTTGTTCAATTTCTCCTCGGCTTTCAAAGCAAATTGATAAGCCTCTTCAATGTTCTCCAAATTGACCATGCTAATCTCCTCTTGGATGGAAACTCTCAAACCATTCAAGTATCTACCGATTCTTTCCACATCATCTTCATCATGTTTGGATCTAATATCCAATCTGTAGAATTCCTTAGTATACTCTTTTACCGAGCTATCTTTCTATCTCAAACTTTGCATTCACCAAACTAGGTTAATCTGATAATCACAGGGTAAGAACTTTCCTTTCAATTTATTGACCATTTTACACCATACCTTGATTTTATCTTTTCCTTTCCTCTTCTGATCCAATTGCAGATGTTCCCACCATAAGGATGCATGACTTTTCAACTTTGTGCTTGCAATCTTCACCTTCTTATCCTTAGGGATATTTTCATATTCAAAATAATTTTCCATCTCAGTGATCCAGTCCACCAATTCATCAGAATCCAACTTTCCACTATACTCAGGGGGATTTAAATGTGGTGTTGACTTCATACTTGTCAAAGACTTAAAAAATCTTTCTTCACCTTGATCCATAATAGGAGAAGGTTCTGCATTCACCTATTCTTCCTCAATTTCATCATCACTAACATCTTCAAGATGTCTGCCTCTTCTTTGGGCTGTCTCGACTACTTCTAATCTAGTAGTAATCTATCTTAGCATATCTACCAATCCTGGATCTGTATCTTGCCTCCCACAAACCATCTTGATAACCCTCTACAATTCCAGGTCAAATCATAATCTGCTACCCCACAACAATTCACTAGGGCTTCAAGAGGAACTTGCAAACTAAGATCAAGATCTCACCTCACTTTGATACCACCTAATGCAATATAGGGAGAAAGACAAGCTAAAGTATGGTGCACCCTAATGATCCAAGCCTGAAACACACTTGCCGAAGCAACAAACAACAAGAGTGAGAGAGAGAATGATAGATTTGTCATATATTATCACCAATTTGAATCATACATGCCAAGATGTAAGGCCTTCTTAGTTAGGACCTGATATTAAAAAGAATTACAAAAGTCCTCAAACATGTGAGGATCTACTACAAATATCTAATCTAATGTCTTCTATCTTCTATTAAGACTGACTCCCTAAACTACCACCAAACATCTACATTTATACAAGAAGCTACTGAGCTGAGTCAGCCTTCAGATCCACAATTAATGAAAGTAATAGTCAAATCTAGGACCACATGCTTCCTAATGATGTACACAAACATTAATTCCATGATTCAATATAAATGCACAAGTCGGCCACAAAAGGAAACAAAACTAGACCCATCGGTAAGCAAGATAATCAAGCAGTAGATAGACAACGCCAAGCACCAGTGAATTAACTGACTACCCAGGAGATAACCGACCACGCTTGGTAACCAAAGGAAACCAACCAACTACCAACCAACTTAGTCAAACTAGGAATTGAGCAACATAGATAGACCCCAAATTCTTTTTGGTGACATAGGATTTCCAAGAACCCGAGATGCTCTTGCATCAGGATACCCTGGCTAAGGGAAAACTCTGGTGGGGATGATATCCACAATGATCCACTAATCAAAAGCATCTTGTTAAGGATGTTGAACCTATTAGGATCTTTTTACATACATATAATGTCTCAGTCCTCATTAAGGGACTCTAGGCCTTGTTAGAAGCCTCAACCCTACTAAGGGTTGGTAGTACAATTTGAAATGATTACAAGATGAGCCCACTACCCAAACATGTAATGTACAATGATTTCTGATTACAAAAGGGCAAAGTATATAACCTTTTGCTACTTTTCTTGCACATATAAAGTCTTCTTACTTGACTTTCACAATTTACAACTTTGGAACAATATCTTTCACATATATATGTTCTACTCCTATCTTCACATTACATATGTATTACATTTATACAAGTTATTAGGAATAATAACTTTTACAGTCGGCTTTACAAAACATAAAGAACATTAAAAAATACATTTTAACTTGTTCTGCCCAAGATTTAACATCTAGGATGTCTTCCCTTTATATGATTAAGTTATTATTTTGATAAACAAAATAATCCCTTAACTATTTACTAATTTTGTCTTCTTTCTTTTATCCTGTCAGCTTCAACATTATTTCTGTAATATTGCAATAACTTCTTTCGTACATGTTGTACAGACTTTCACTCTCAGGTGATTCTTCAATATACATCATAGTATCCATGTTCAAGTGCCCAAGCACTGAACTTACTTCTATCGACATCACCAATCCAAATTGTCTCTGGTTAGACTGGAAAAATGCTACTTTCACTTAGACAATTTTGTTTTGCACTTTGTCACAACTACTCTCTGTCATATGCGGTCTTCATATAGATCATATATTACCATAATGACAATATCTAGATATCTAACTCAACCAAATTGCCAACACATAGAGCTTTTGTCATGCCCCACAAGGGAACCGGGGAAGAGAACAAAGATTATCTTTGTAAAAGAAAAACCTAAGTAATGATTTATGAAATATTTTGATTTTTTAAAAGAATCATGTGAACAAAACTTAAACATAGTTAAACTTAGATTCCTCCCAAGGTTCCCTACTATTTTATGAACAATTCATTTAAGTCCTTTAGGTATACTAATAGGAAGATTTACTTCTTAAAGAAAACTACATCATATCATTTGAAGATTCTTTATAAGGAAATTCAAAGTACTTTCATTTCAATTTTCCATTTAAATCGATCTATTTTCCTAAGTACCCTTTATGAACAATATAAATTTTAAAGAAAATAGAATCATCTAAATCATTTGATACATTACCATTGTTACATTTGATTTTCAATAGCTTTTCACTTAATCAACAATAATGAAAAACATACTACTTAACTTGGAATGTTACAAAATCCTTTTCTTTTCAACACACATCATATACATAAAGTTTGTGATAGCCCTTTTTCCTTTCTCCTAAGTTTACCCATTCCAATTACATCATTTTGAAATACATTAATAATTATATTACATTCATCTCCTCTTGGGAGGTAACAATAATTTTACATCATGAAAGATAAGTACAAGTCTTCAAAATTGGAACACTATGCAAGCACGAATCCATAAGCACTACATCCACAAAAGGTACCTCAATGAAAATATTTACCACCCAACCATGTGGATACCTAAAAGGCCCACTCCCCCATGCTAGGAGATAAACACCAAGGTCCACAAAGAGGGAATAGCTAGGCCATACCTAAGGTTGGGTAACCTTTCCCAAAGAGAAAATAAAAAGAAGATCAAAGTATAAATCTTTTCCCAAGGGTTCTAAGGCTTGGTAGAAACTCTAAGAAACAACCTAAGTGAGTGTCATCACATAGCCCTCACCCCTTGGGTTGTCCTAGTACTAGCCTCTCCAGGCCCTGGCACCCAAGTAGGCACATGCAGAACTGAATGCCTTTCATATAGACAAGTGCCATTCGATTGTACCTATGCATAGGCACCTTCTCCCACTCCCATCCATAGCCTTTAATAGCACTAATAGCATGGGTGAGGTATCTATTAATATTTTTAGTGTTTGAACCCATTCCCATAAATTTTAATTAAATTGTCACTTGTTAAACAACTCTTTAGTCGATTATCCTGGTTCTAGCCACTTAGGGCCCCGGCCTCGCAATGAGAGCCACTCACTTGGTGTTGTTAGGTTTTCTACCCTTAACCGACACATCACAAATACATCATACATGTAGTAAAAACACATCATAAACACATTTGAGAACTGCATCAAAGAATAGAAAATAATAAGATAGTTTATGAATGTTTAGGGAAATTAGAAATGTTT